>OX451739.1:493293514-493876014 GCA_948472305.1 Vicia faba
TCCCTAGCTTTGTTTTCAATTTATATTGCCTATATCACATATTTGAATCACGCAGGTTTTTAGCTACAAACCAAATCCGTCGCTATAGCTTATAGTGACGGGAAATTGCCGTTGGTAAAAGTATGTGGCCTGAAGCCACGGGTCAGGGAAGAATATGAGGCGTGGCAGCCCATGAATGGCTGGTTTAAATTTAGCGCGCATTTTCTAAATCTATTGTGTATTTTTCTTATATTGTTTTGTTTTTATTATATGAACAAAAGAACATAGTAGCGCAGCTGGCAAGCAAGCATTGAATTTGAGCATAAGGACTTGGGTTCGATCCCCAGGTCCCAGCGTTTTCATTTGTATTATTTTCAGTCAGTTGATCCAACGCGTTGCTCTTCTTGGTGACCACCATACATCATTAACATTCATCCGTTTGATGCCCAGCTATCCAGATCCCACGCCTCTCCAATAAAGGTCTACCATTCTCCTCAAGTCAACACCCACATCAGATCAAGCGTGGTCAACCAGGCTGGGAGTATTTGGGCCAAAAGAATTCAGATCTACACCCCCAGAATTGCTATCACTATCATGCCCATTCCTCATTTTTTCTTTTTATTTTATTTTTACTTTATTCTTAATTCTTTATTTGTTTTATTTCAAAATCAATTTTTTTATAAAATTATAAAATCAAGAATTCACAAAAAATTAGAATTAGGTTTTTTAATCAAATTTAATTTAATTAATTTAATTTAGTTTAGGTTAACTTTAATTTGTTTTTTCTGTAATTAAAATCAATTAGAAAATTAGGTTTAAGTTCTTGATTTAATTCTTTTCTTTTTTTCAAACAAAAACACAAAAATAAGTTAACTTAATTGTTTTTCTTAATTAACATTAATTAGGACTTTGGATTTTCCTTTAATTTAATTCTCCATAATTTTTTTTAAATAACAATAAATGACAAAAAAACATTTTTCTTTAATCAATCGCAAATAGGATTAGTCAAAGGGTCAAAAACCTAATCGCCTCGCATTTAATTCGCCGCGTGCTTGTTCATTATTTTGCCATTATTTTGTAACTGTTCAGGGTTTGTAATAGTTAACTTAGGATTTTTATTTACGGTTTAAATCCCCGATTTTTGGTTATGTAATTAATCCCCCTCCCTAAAGCCTTGTAATAGCTAGGTTTATTTTCTCGCATTTTTAATTCCCGCAAATATTTAACTGTCTAGATGTATGCTAATAAGATTGTATGGCAAGAATGCATGACAAAATTAAAATGGTTAGAAAACCCTAATGTGCAAAGATAGTAAACTAAAAATAAATCACTCGCACATATCCATTCTTAGGGTATACTCTCACTTCGGTTGCCTTCGGTAAATGATCATTAAGCATAGGGTGTCTTAGTGGTTGCCCTCCAGTCTAAAAAGATCAAAATGTCCCACTCGAATGTTGCCTCGAAAATGTTGCCTCGAAAGATCTTAAGACTCTAGGGTTACTACTAAGGTATCCTAATATTTCTTTAGTGATCGTACGTCCCTTTCGAATTGACCCTTACAAATTCCAACGACGGTGCTACCTATTTCTCAATAGTAGGATAGTGCTGTATAAAGGAAACAAGAATAGAAACGATCTTTTTTTGAGTAGGTAGATGCTAGTAGGTACTTGCTCCAATCAAAACTTTTCACACTTATACTTTTCAAACGAATCTTCAAAAACAACTTCGCCACACCCTTGAGGACTGATACAAGGGTTATCACGAAGTAAAAACATTTTTCAAAACAAGCACACAAACACAAGCAATTTAAAAATGAGCAAGTACCTAAGAGCCCATGGAAAACTATGGATAGAAAGGGTGCTAACACCTTCCCTTTCTATAATATACCCCCCGTACTCAAAATCTTGAAAAAGGATTTTTTTTCTCTGCTTTTTTCCTTTCCGATTGGATGAAATAAAAGTCGGTGGCGACTCTTGCTTACCGCGACAATTTTGCAAACAAAAAAATGCAAAACGCAAACTAGTATTAAATAGTCGGTTCTTCCACCGTATCAAAAGTACCCTCTTGAAGTTTAGTTTTCTCAACCTGTCCTAGAAATAGTAACCGGGTTCTAAGGAGTCTCAATATCACTGATCTTTCTTTGTTAAGCATTATTTCAGTTAGCGATCTTATCTTGTGGATGAAACATTTTGAAAGTCCAATCTCAATGAGTGTAGAATCGAGTATCAACCAATCCCCAGCTTTACACCGAGGTCGGCTATCTCACTAATTTCTAATGGCCAAGTTTGTTCAACTAAGGTTCTAAGGTCTGTTAGTGCTTCACGACACCACGTGGCGGCCCCGTATTCTCCTCGATTCAACACAAGGGATACCGGTACCAACCAAAGTGTCACACCAACACGGCTATCGCTTCAACCATATCGGTCTATGTTGTACAGTATCCACGATTTATTATTGTTTATGTAAAAAGATTCCCCCAGATCCGGGTGTAGGATCTATAGTAACAATCCAAAATAATCCTCCAAGGATAAAGCATACAAAGCAAGCAATTAAAACAATTTAAAAATGAACTAACTCTAAGGTAACCCCACTTTTTGATATTATTTTCCCCAGCAGAGTCTCCAGTTATGTGATACGGTGGCAGAATTGATTGTTTAATACTGGTTTTACATTTGTGTTCACAAATGTTGTGTTAAGCAAGAGTCGCCATCGACTTTTCTTTTATCCAACAAAGGAAAGGGTGAAAAGAATAGAAAAAGACCTTTCAAGAGTTTTCTGAGTAAGGGGGTAGATTATGGAAAGGGAAGGTGTTAGCACCCTTTCCATCTGTAGTTATCTACTGGATCTTAGTTGTTTGCTAGTTCACTTTGCTTTTGTTTTAAAATATGCTTGTGATGTGGGTTTAGAAATATTTTTGAAAACGTCTTTGTAATGATTCTCGTCTCTATAAGCATGTGTACAAAGTGTTGGTTTTGAAAATAGTTCAAAGAAGTGTTTGTAGAATATGTTTTTGAAAGTGATTCTGGAAAGTGCCTTTGTAATGATTCTCTTCTTTATAAGAATACGTACAAAGATCTTTGACTTTTGAAAATATTTCAATTTGAAAGTGTAGGGTGTAACAATGATTTTTTTATTATGAGCAAGCGAGCAACTATGAGCATCCTACCTACTCAAAAGGTCTAACGTTCTTTTCCTCCTCCTTTAGATGTTACTATCTTACCATTGATTTGGTAAGACGCCTCATCGTTGGATGTATGATGGAAATTCTAAGGGACATACAGTCATAAAGGCAACAATATAGAGACGCTTTAGCAATTTCTATTTAGGGACTAGATCATTTACCGAAAGGCAACTGTAGGGTCATCGACGGACTATGATCTTTTGATTTATGTGTCTTTGCTAAAGCGTCCCTGTCTTGAGGGACATGACTGTTTTATTTCCGAAGGCAACCAAAGTGGGGTATCCTAGAAGTGTATATGTGCAACTGTGTTATATTCAGTTATTTTTGTCTTTTGTGTTAGGTTTGTTAATGTTTTGTTATTAGTCTTGTCATCCAATCCTAGTTACTAGCAGTTAATATATATATATATACAAGAATTTAAAGTGCAGAAATGTAAAGTGCAAGAATGTAAATCCTACGCTATTACATGACTTTGTGAGAGGTACATTATAGAAATGCAAAAAGTAAAGTCGTAGTTACTATTATAACCTGGGAAGCAGTTACAATAAGATGAAAAATGCGAAAGTAAATAAATGTGCGCGAATTGAGAATAACGTCTAAAAAATCCTAAGGTAAGAGGAAATCTTTTTGTTTTGTTTTTATTTATAAAAGAAAATAAAACTTAAGTCTATTTAATTTTAATTTCAAGAAAAAACAGGTTAAAATAATTAATTAATTAAAATTAATTTGATTAATAAAACACTAATCTAATATTTTTTGTGATTTTTGATTTAAAGTTGATTCAAATGATAAAGTAAATGAAGAAATAATCATAAAAAAGAAAAAAAAGAAATATAAAGGGGGGGGGGGGGGGGGGGCTCCTTCGACCCAGGGAGAGTCATGGCCTTTAGATTCATGGAAGAATGGTGGTGTTTTTTGATCCAGGGAGAATGGTCTTTTTCGATGGAAGGAAATGCTTCCTTTCGATCTAGGAAAGGTTGGCTATCCTTCAATCCAGTGAAAGTAGCTGCCCTTTGATCCAAAGAAATGTGTTACCCTTCGATCCAACAAGGGATGTGGCTTTCGACCCAGAGGACATTGTTGAAACTGCCTGATAGATTACTTGTGAGGGCACTAAATCTGCAAAGATATGTTAGCAAAATAAAAGCATGACCTGGGTGCCAAGCCCAGGTCCTTTGATTATGTGTGCACTGGCCTTATTTATGCTGGATCTGCAACATAAACATTAGAGACAAAAAGAAACAAATACAAAGATGGGCATCACGCACAGGCCCTTCAGTCATGAATGAAAAATCGAATGACTATGACATGCAAAGAAAAAATGGAATTTGATTCCTTACTTTTTCCTTACCAACAGTGGTGTATGGATCTGTGGTGTTGGAGATGCCTAGTGCTTGGGCACGTTCTCTGCAAACTTCAAGGAGTTACTGGAGTGTTGTTGAAGATTCCTTCGGTTTGGATTACTCAGGAGATTTTTGACAATTTTGGTGTCTTATGAGGCAGCGTGTGTGTATAGCGTGTATGGTTCCCCTGGGCTTGTGTCTCCAACTTGTGCGTATGTATGTGGTCTCCATATATATAGGGGATGGATGGGACAAGAAGGAAAAAGAGTAAACATCCATTAAGTTAGTGTTTTAAAGCCATGAATACCATTTTGAAACGTTGCAAAAGATGTGGAATTCTTGTCTCTTTTTGAATTTGAATGAATGTGGACACCTTTAGCTTTCGAATACCTTCAATCCATGCCCTTCTATTGGCCTCCAGTTGCCTCCTTCGACTTGCTTTGATTTCACCCTTATAGTTCCTTCGATTGAGTCTTTCCACCTTAATTGGAATTGATCAGGTCTTGATTAAAATTGTGTAAGAAATCAACATCCTGGCTTATTCGATCATCCCCTAAGCTCGCTTTCTTCTATTGCCCTGACCTTACTCAACTAGCCCAATCGAAAGACATTACTCTGGCTAGTCGAAGCTACCTTTAGCAGGAATGTACCTGTACAGGGGCTTAGGCTTGGCAATATGCAGGATTTTGGCCAGCAAGCATCTTGGACCAGAACTCACCACAAAGCCAACTTGTCTTCAATAATCATGTGTCCTTCAAATGAACCAGTGAATGATTATTCGTAGGGACCACATGAATATGCCTTTGAAGGAACTATCATGTGTGTCAAAGTGTGAAAAACTGTTTTGAAGGGGACCCTTGCCCAGTCGAAGCTGGCACAAAGGCATCTAATGCCTTGTGAGCGCTAGCATGAGGCAGGTCAAAGAAAGCGTAAAAGAAGCCATTGCCTAGTGACTCGGAATATACATGCAGGAGGCTACTATTTGTGGATCAAATGGAATTTGTAGGGGATTCTCGCCTAAATGAAACTTGAACCAATGTTTGCTCGAAAGGGGAACCAACACACATTCGAAGCTGATGGGCCAATGCTTGGTCGAAGGGTTTTAAGAGCCCAGTCGAAGCTTGCCATTATGCCAATCGAAGGACATTACTCTGATGTACCAATCGAAGGAAACTTCTCTAATGTACCAATTGAAGGACATTATTCAGATGCCAATCGAAAGGCATTGTTGGCATTCCAATCGAAAGACACTTTTCTAACATTAAAAAATTTCATTTTCTTTAGGAAAGTGCTTGTAACCACCAACATAAGAGAAAAAACCTTGGGAAATATGAGAGGGAAAATTTTGGGGTACAACACTGGGTAAATATGCTTTTCTTTTAGGTACGCAGTAGTTTGTCATTTGATTTCTTCTTTTCGTCCTCTTTATATAGGCCATGCAACAGTGAGATAAGAAGATGCTTTTGGAAAGTTCATAACATGAATTAATGATCTTTCCAAACCATGAGATTCTTGTATGTTTGTAGCTATTACTTTTGATATTGAATTGATAAACTATAACGCTTCAGAACTTCTTACGTCAGAGGATGAATGTTACCATTGGAAGTCCCTTACTGCTTGTATCAGAGCTTTACAGATCAGAGTATCAGAGGTACTGTTTCACAGCATTGGTGCATTAAGAAGTTGTAACATAACTTCTTCATATAAGCGTGTCATACATATTTGCTTCTAAGAAGGATGCGTTTGATTATATCATAATACTCTCATCTTCTATGCTCGCATAATCAGAACTTCTAGTGATGTTCTGGCAGATCTCCTATGCTCCTTACATCCGAATATCATTTTCACATAAGAACTTCCTGCATATAAAGATAAAGATACTTTTATTAGCGAGCACAATTGTTCTTTATATATATATATATATATATATATATATATATATATATATATATATATATATATATCATGTGTTTGTTATCATCAAAACTCTTACAGGGGTGTAGAATCAAATTATGTTCTAACACGTTCTTCATTATGGACATTAATCCTTCTTATTGTTGTTTGCTTGGCCGTCCATGGATTCATGGGGCCAGTGTAGTCACTTCCACCTTGCATCAAAAGCTGAAGTTCTTATTAAATGGAAAGGTGGTCACCATTTGCGGTGAGGAAGATAATATTGTCAGTCACTTGAGCTCCTTTCGCTATGTTGAGGTGGAAGGAAAAGTCCATGAGACTCCATGCCAAGCATTTGAAACCGTACAAGTTATCAAAACTCCTCGCCAAGAGGTTAAGAAATCGGAGGTCTCCATGTCATCCTACCTTCAAGCACAAGCAGTTGTTCAATCGGGTCATCCTGAAGGATGAGGCAGAGTGCTGAATCTCCCCACAGACAGATAAGAAAGATTTAGGTTTCGTGGCTGCTCAAAACATGCCAATTACTGCTCCTCTTAAGGTTCAAGATATCCCTCCGCCTATTTAGTTTGTCATTGGTGGTGTTATCCATGAAAAGGCTCATTGATGTTCTCAAAATAAATGAGATTGTGCTAGATGTATTTGTCATGCATGTGATATGATGTATGAACGTGATATGTTTTATTGAAGTGCATCTTTGACAAATGTTGGGGAGCTTTGGGAATTTAAATGCCAGACTTCTTGTTGGAGATGAAGAGTATGAGTATCTTCAAATTTTGTTTTAGAATGCTTCTGCTGGGGATTCTTGTTTTGTTGAGGAGAACTCCTCTGAGGAACATTGACTTTGGCTCTTTGCTTGAGGAGACTCTGCAAGGAATGTTGATCTTTTCTTGTGGAATAGAGTTCAGGAACCTTGGTTGTCCATTGCTCTACTGGGGAGAATAAAAGTTAGTTATTATATGGTCGAAATCCAGGCTTCACAACAACTTATTGGGGATAATAAAGTTAACTATTTGCTGGCAGCGACTTACTAGGGGAAGATGAAGTTAATTGTTATTTGGTCAGATTCCAGGCTTCCAAGTAACTTACTAAGGATAGTGGAGAACTCTACTGGGGAAGAGGAGTTTTCTTAGTGACTGAAGAAGTTAAACTAATATTTGTTCGGGTTCAGGTTTCATAGAAACTTATCCTTGAGGTTAACTGTTATCTGGTCGAATTCCAGGCTTTACAGTAATTTCCTTGGAGAAATGGAGTCAACTGTTATCTGGTCGGTTTCTAGGCTTCATAGTAACTTTTGGGGATAGCAACGACTCCATTAGGGATTGCAATGAATCTTCCTTGGATTAAGGGGTTTCGTCCATTGATTTGTAATAGTCTGAGAGAAATACTCATACTGGGGAATTTGTAGTTCGTCGGGGAAATAAACCCTTTTGAAGAGAATATTTTGACGACCTACTGGGGGAGTGAATTATAAGGCTTCTTTCTAAGACAACTCAGCTGGGGAGATTATTTTCAGGAGATTGGAATTATAGAGAATGCACTTTGTGGGGATAACCCTATTGAAGTGATTCTGTGGGGGCATCCATGGAATTGGCCTTGTAGGGATTTGTAGACAGCTTGAACTCTGTCTTCTCCTTTGGTAAACATTGATCAGAGTGACAAATCCTTTACTGACAGACAAAATGATGAGATAGAGGGACATAGTCGTACGCTTTAATCCCTAACTTTTTCCTGGACCGTCTTTTCAGATTTTCAGTCCAACGGGATACCCTTTTTTGCCCATGCCGCCTTTTCAAGTTTTCGACTTGCCGGGTGTACAATTTTTATATATCCCTAATTTTTGGCCCAACCTTTTGGTTCACCGGGATGCCCTTAATTTTTCCTAGGTATGTCAACCTAGCGGGTCTCTTTTCATGCATAGTATTTTTTGACTATGTCCGCGTGGAGAGTTGTCACTATCTATGATAGCAAGTGTTATAGAAATAACAGAAAATGTTTGCTTCGTCATACATGACCCTTTGCTGGAATTCACGTTCAATTCCCTAAGTGATTCAGATGGAGACCTGCCCCTGGCTATTCAGGATTTTATGAGAGATTTCTTGGAATCTCGACCTGACTACCACAGATGAGCTGGACAGTAACATGTCATGCCCCTTGATTATGAGAGATTTGTCATTGGAAGTGTTTTTCCATTTGAAGTGATTTTGAGAGAGTTTTTGTTCATTGGATATTCGTCTTGTGAATTTCCCCTTTGTCAAACAATTAGCCATATGCAAATAGCGGTATTCAAACAATGCAAAGTTTATATCTGTCTTGAGAAATCTTTTTGAAAAATGAACTTTTAAAGAGCAACAAAATTTTGTAAGAATATGAATTTAACTCATGATTTAGAGTAAGCCTTACCGGAGTCAGGATACCTTTTGTAACAGTATGCTTCCTGTTGTACCCCAAAATTTTCCCTCTCATATTTTCCAAGATTGTCTCTTACATGGGTGGTTACAAATACTTGCTTAGAGAAAATATAATTTTTTTGAAGATAATCAAGTGTCTTTCGATCGGCTTATGAACAAGGTACTTCGATTGGGCATTTGGCACTCTTTGATCATGCTTTGATTAGAAAGCTTTGATTGGCTAATTGGTATCCTTCAAGCAAGCTTTGGCCCATAAGTATCATTCCAACAATGCCCTTTGTGTGTGCCTTCAACGCACTAGGAAAATACTCCCTCTATGCATGCCTTCAGCGCACAAGGCAAGAACCCCCTACAAGTTTTCTTTGATTCACCAGCAGTGAACTCTTGCATACAAGCTTCGTTTAGGAAAAGGCTTCTGCAAACCTGTCTTTGATCCACTAGGCAAAATCTTCCCCGGGCTTGCTTTGGATTCACAAGACAAGGGCCCATCAACTTTCCTTCGATCTACAAGGCAAAAGCCCTTTTTCACTGGTCTTCGATCTACAAGACAAAAGGTTTCCTCAGACTTGCCTTCGATCTACAAGGCAAAAGTCCCCTTTCACTGGTCTTCGATTCACAAGACAAAAGGATGCCTCAGACTTGCCTTCGATCTACAAGGCAAAAGGCCCCTTTCACTGGTCTTTGATTCACAAGACAAAAGGCTGCCTCTGACTTGCCTTCGATCCTTAAGGCCAAGGCCCCTTCAATTTTCCTCTGTGTTTGCTTTCGATCCACAAGAAAATGACTTCCTATGGGCTTGCCTCCAACGTGCAAGGCAATGGTTTCCCTTCATTATAGAGCCCATAAAGTAGTGGATTACTTTCATATGTGCTTCGATTTATTAAGCAGTTGGCTTCCCTCATGCTAGCTTTGACTCCACAGTTTTCCACATTTTGACACCTAGTAAATTCCATTCAAAGGACACACAAATGGTGCCTTCGAAGGACATACATGTGGTCCATTAGAAGGATATATAATTGTGGGAAACAAGCTTATTTTGCCTTTTAATGAGTATTGGTTCAAGATGTTTGCCTTCAGCGCACAAGGCAAAGGCTTCCTCTTCGAATGGCCTTTGATTCACCAAGAAAATATTTCCTCTTCATGCCTGCCTTCGTTTCATAGGCATAGGATTGCCACATTATGAGCACACATTGATGGCCCATTCGAAGAATGCACAAGGGCCATTCGAAGGATGTACATGTGTTCCATTCGAAGGAGACACATAATTATTGAAAATAAGTTTATGATAAGTCTTGTTCCAAGTTACTCACTAGCCTAAAAGCCAACATGTCGCCAAGCCCAAGCCTCCTGCAGAATTGCATTAGAAGGAGGTAACCAGGGAAGTTTCAATTTGCCAAAAAAGAGCTTTCTTTTGGGCTAGTTGAAGAGTTTATATCAAGATACCAAGACAAATAGGGGCTCAATTGAAGAAGCCCAAATAGTGATAATTGGAGCCATTCGAAGGAGGCTACCTTAGGCCAATCGAATAAGCCCCAATGATGAGAATTGGAGCCATTCGAAGGAGGCAAACCTTGGCCAATCGAAGAAGCCCCAATGATGAGAACTGGAGCCATTCGAAGGAGGCAACCCTAGGCAAATAGAAGAGCAAAGATTATGGGTATTTGAAGGAGTCAAATGTGTCCAGGTTCACCAAAAAGCCCAAAGGGGTAGGTACTCATCAAAAAAGGCAATCCCTTAATGTGTCTGATTTTTACCTTCAAAGCCTAGTTAATGGTTGTCCCTTGCCATTTCTATACTATAACCCTCTCTCCATCTCCTATAAATACACAATAGTTATACAAGCCAAAGGTACAAGGTACATGCACACACAGACTACATACATACACATAAGGAAAGACTACACACACACGCTGCCCCATAAGCCACACCAAAGTTATGAAAAATCCCATAAGTGATCCAAATCGAAGCAATCTTCAACAACGCTCCACTCACTCCCTGAAGTTTGTAGGAGGCGTTACCAAGCACTAGGCAGGCCCAACATACACTGAAGCATCACTCACACAATGTGTCCATTGGTAACTTATTTTCAATCTCAAACTAGCTAAGCATGCAATTTTTAAACTCATGTTAATCATGCATTCATGTTATTGCTAATGTTTGTTGTTGCTTTCATGTGCTACAGCAAGATTAAGCGCATGGGTTGAGATCGTGCCATAGCTTGGGCACGATCCATATTTTATTTCGAATCTCAAGGTTCATGAGGTTGTAGGACAGACGAAGTAGCTTTCGATTCAGACCTAGAGGATCTGAATTAGGATTATGCAGCCATAGGCTGTCGAATCTAAGACTGGATTCGACCCAAGTCAGGATTTTTATCTTGTTTTCTCTAATAAATTTCCTACAGGAGTACAGCATACACCTCCAAAAATATTCTCTGCTGGATCGAAGGCCACATCCTTCCCTGGATCGAAGGCCACCCTTCATTGGATCGAAGGCCACCCTTCATTTGGATCGAAAGCCATTTTTCTTTGGATCGAAAGGCTTTTGCTTCTTGTATTTTTATTTTTGCTACTCATTTATTTTTTATAGTTTCCCTTTTAAATTAACATAAAATAAAAGTCATCATAAAATTTAGGATTAGGTTTTATTAATTAAATCAATTTCTGAATTAATTAATTAATTTTAACATCTTTCTTCTCAAAATTAAAATAAATTAGAATTTAGGTTTAATTTCATTTTTTAATTTATTTTATTTTCATAAAAATAAAAAACAAATATTTTATTCCATATGATTTTAGACGTCTTTTCTAATTCGCGCGCAATTTTATTTTAGCGTTATCATATTATTGTATCTGCTTCCTGGTTTTAATAGACTGTAATTAGGACTCTTTTATTTTACTGCTTTCTTTATTTTTCCCCAAAGTTTGGACATGTAATAATCCCCCTCACCGAAGCCTTGTAATAGCTAGGTTTTATATTTCTACACTTTTAATTACTGCAGTTATTAACTGCTAGATGTATGACTAATAAGATTGTATGATAAGATTAATAATCAAATGCTAGCAAAACTAACACAAAAGACAAAAAATAACTGAATACAACACACTTGTACATATACACCTCTAGGGTACTCCCACTTTAGTTTCCTTCGGAAATAAAATAGTCGTGTCCCTCGAAAATAGGGACGCTTTAGCAAAGACCCTCGAATCAAAAGTTAATAGTCCCTCGATGACCCTTCGGTGTTGCCTTTCGGCAAATGATCTAGTCCCTTAAACAAAATTTCTAAAGCGTCTTTATATGTTGCCTTTATGATTGTACGGTGACCCACGAATGTCCCTCATACATCCAAACGACTATGGCTACCTACTCATTAATAGTAGGATAGCCTTGTCTAAAGGAAATGAGGAAGATAACAAACCTTTCGAGTATAAGTAGATAGTTCCTAGATGTTATGCTCAAAAAACAAATTTTCGCACTTACACGAAAACATTTCAAAACATTTTCAAAAACGCTTTATCAACACTCTTGAGGACTGATACAAGAGTTATCATAAAGCAAATCTCCGCACTAAGGCATTTCAAAATACTTTTCAAAACACACAAAGCACAAGGTATTTTAAAAATGAGCTAAGCATCTAAGAGCTCGTAGAAAACTACGGATGGAAAGGGTGCTAACACCTTACCATTC
The DNA here is from genome assembly GCA_948472305.1 of Vicia faba. Classification (NCBI taxonomy): domain Eukaryota; kingdom Viridiplantae; phylum Streptophyta; class Magnoliopsida; order Fabales; family Fabaceae; genus Vicia; species Vicia faba. The sequence goes on from OX451739.1 coordinate 493,306,027, forward strand.
CATAATCTACCCCCCTTACTCAGAAAACCCTCGAAAGGTCTTTTTCTGTTCTTTTCACCCTTTCCTCTATTTGGATAAAAGAAAAGTCGATGGTGACTCTTGCTTACCACAATATTTGCAAACACAAACACAAAACCAGTATAACAATCGGTTCTTCCACCGTACCACATAACTGGTGACTCTGCTGGGGATTTATAAAAAGTGGAGTTACCTTAGAGCTTAATTAATTTTAATTTGCTTTCATTGTGTGTTTTGTTTGCTTTATCTTTTGAGGGCTTGTTTGGGTTTTTACTAAAGATCCTACACCTGGATCTAGGGGCACCTTTTAGGTAAGTAGCAATAGATCATGGGGATTGTGCGGGGTATACTGACACGGTTGAAATGATAGCTACATTGGTGTGACACATTTGTTGGTGCCGGTAGAACTTGAGTAGTCAAGGAGAATATAGGGTCGTTGTGTGGTGTCACGAAGCACCAACTGACCTTAGAACCTTTAATATAACAACTTGGCCATTAGGAAGTAGTGATATAGCCGACTTTAGTGTAGTCCAAAGTTGGTTGTGTAAGATTAAGATTGCGCCTAAGAGGGGGGGTGAATTAGGTGATGGTCGATTTTTGACTTATTTTATACTTTCTGGTTTTGATTTAGTGCTTTGAAAACTGTAAAGTGCAGAAAGTAAAGAGACACGGAGAATTATCCTGGTTCCTTCCACAACCCGGAAGTACATCCAGTCCCCTTGCAAACACGCAAGAGATTTTACTATATTGTTAGAACTTTTACAAGACTCTTCCTAGTCTTATCCACTAAAGAACCTAACAAATAACCAAGAACACCCTCTTGGATTTCCAATAAGTCTAATGAGAACAATCCTCTCAAAAGATACCTCTTGTTTCCAATAATGGACAACAAGGAACAAAAGTAATCTAACACTTAATTCCAACAATCCTGGAAATAAGTTACACTTTGTATGTTTTTATGAAGTATGATTTCTTGAAAGATGTTGATCACATAGAGTGACTTCTTTGAAGTTTCTTCTTTCTTCTCTTGTAAGCAATTCAAACTGTAACACAATGGTTAGATAATGCTCAAAGATTTCTGTTCTTTATATGTGTGAAAGTGCAGAAAATCTTTGTTCTTAAAAGTTAAGAAATATGAAGTTTGAATATTTTACAAAGTTCAGATTTTATTGCAAGAGAAGAGTTGTTTTATGATTTGAAATATTTTGTAATATATAGTAATCAAGATACCTTTCCAAAAAGGACACTTTTCTGTTTGTGAAACTTGACAAGATGCAATGTTTGATCATGCAACTATTGGAGAAAAGGTATGAAGGATATCTTGAAACCAGTTCAGATTTTTCAAAATTTTCAATGTGCAAATCGATTAACATAACATGCAAATCGATTGCACGTGTTTGTAACGTTCAGAATTTCAAAAAGTTTGAAGTGTAAATCGATTAGCATGTAGTGTCAATCGATTTACAAGTGTTAAAAAAATCAGTTTGTTCTGTGATCAATCGATTTACACAACCTGTAAATCGATTGCTGGCAGGAGCAAACAGTTTTTTGAAAAAGCATGTGTAAATCGATTTACACAAGATGTTAATCGATTTACAGCAGAGAAAAACTTAAAAATTGTTTTGAAATATAATTGAAGTGATGTGGCAAGTGTGTATATCATTTTTGAGCATTTCTAATCAATGTAGTTTAATTGAGAATTGATATACTTGATTGCTTGCCAAGTTCCTTGAAGCTTTGAGTGAATGATGCTTTAAGATGATTTCCACTTCTTTTCCTTCTTTCCATAATGCTTGTTTGTCTTTCATCAAACTAGCTTGTTTGTCTTTCATCAAAACTAAAGTTGAGTTGAGGCTTGAGATTACATTCTCCCCCTTTTTGATGATGACAAACCATTTTCCTTTATGTGTTGATCAGAATTTGAGCAAAAGGTGTTTTCTCCCCCTGAGAAGATTTCTCCCCCTATGGAGAAAAAGATTTGAAAGTTTGCTCTGTAAAGACAATGAAAACAAACAACCATAAAGTGCTATTACATCCTTCTCCCCCTTTGACATTATCAAAAAGAAGGGAAAGATGCAACAAGAAAGTATACCAGAAAGAAATGTATAGGAACATGAATGAAAAACACAAAACTTTCAAAATTATCGAACAAAGTTTTAAGAACACAATACATAAAATGAACAAAATAAAACAAGACAAAATCCATAATGATACTTATACTAAGAATTTAATAACATTGATCAAGAACATTTTAGAAAGGTCCTTGATAAGGAAATTGTTGTTGAAGAGGTGGTTCGGTGTATTGAGGAGGCGGAGGTGCAGGATTGGTTGGGTCGTATGGAGGGATATGAAGATGTGAATAAAGATATGAAAATTGTTGGTTCACATTATTCTGAAAAGCATCTATTCGAGATGAGGTAGAGTCATTTATCTCCGTCCATCGAGCATTGATGTTAGAATTGAGAGAAGCAAACTGTTGCGTCATGAAATCCATAACATCTTGATTTGTGGGACTAGAAGCAGCAGCAGGAGGAACTTCATGGTCTTCTTCATCTGCATTATGACCTTCATCGCCGACCACATCTTCTCCAATGTAAGTTATGGTTTTTGCTTCAGCATTGAAATGAACACCCATCCTTGAATCAACATTTTTGATGGAGATCCTAGTGGAGATTGGATCCATTTCAATCCGCTCAAATCCAGTGAAATCTATATCAAAAGCTGCCATAATCCTTGTAATGAAATATGCATATGGTAAAAAGGTGGCCCTTGCGGCAACTTTTAGCATATGCATCACAATCAATTTTGCCCAATTAACCGGGATTCCATTTTTCCTTGCATAGATGATTTGCAATTCTAGGTCGGTCACTGTACAATGATTCCCTGCTCTAGGAAACAGAATATACACCAGAAAATAGTGAAACAACCTATCATCAATATGGAAATTTCCAGCACTCCATGTGTCCCTAGCTGGAGTAACCCCTCCAAGACTGCGAATCCGCTTGGCACGGTATTCAGATTCTGATAACCTTCCAATGCTATAGAAAAATTCTCGCTTCTGATAGTTTTCCCAAGCAGCATCTTCTGGATCATAGAGGGTACTTCCAGAATATGGAATGTTCAAGATTCTGCCAATAGTTTTGGAATACAGAGGGATTCTTTTTCCAAGGACATATGTATAACATTTGTTGTTGTCATAGCACATGTTGCTGTAGAAAATTCTAACCAGATCCGGGTAATAGAAACCATGTGAAGATATTAATGGTTCTAACCCATAAGCAATGAAATCTCTTTGAAATGAGAAGCATTCATCTGGAAAAGTAGATAACATACCAAACTTTGGAGTAGAGATGATTTTCTTTTGAAAATGCTTGAGAAATCTGTCCCGCTGTGGATCCGAGAGGTACTCGAGCACAGAGTTTTCAGATGTTGACGAAGCTGGCTTCTTTCCTTTCTCTGAGGCAGAGGCTTTTCTCTTGGGAGCCATGGATCTTGTTAGGGTTTTGAAAAGAGAGATATAGAGTTCTTTTGTGTTGTTATGTGAGAGAGTGTGTTGGTGTTATGAGATAGTTTTGGTGAGTTTAAATAATATAGAGAGTAAGTGAGGTCTTTATGAGGTTTTAATTTGGTAATTTGGTCAAGGTTTTATTGATTGGGCAATAGTAAGGTGGGAGGTTGAGAGACAATGAATGTTTGACCAATATATTAAAAGCTCATATAGGTATCACATGTTAAAACAAAATAAATTGCATAGAGAAAATACATAAAAAAATGCTTCAGATTCTGTGGTAAATCGATTTACCCCTTGGTTAAATCGATTTACACAGAACATTTTTCATAAAAAGTAATTTTCGTTCAGTGGTAAATCGATTTACATATTGTGTAAATCGATTTACACACAAGATTTTATAAAAAAAATGATTTGCTTCAGTAGTAAATCGATTGACATATGGTGTAAATCGATTTACTTAAAGAGAAAATTTAAAACATCATTATTTTTAACATTTGAAACAATGTCTATCCACATATATATGTACATTAAGGTATAGTCAAGGATTGAGTGCACCTTAAATATCTTGTTCATCGAGGATTCCAAGTTCACGACGAATTTTGAAAAAAGCATCCTTAAGATTTAGCCGAGTAGATACTCCTTTGCTAATATCTCCAATTATATTGTCGATTGGATGATCACGATGAGTTCTCCATTCTTGAGGAAGATCATCATCATTTTCATTTTGATGTGAAAGTTCATGTGTTTGTTCCGGATTGACCATTTTGCCATCTCCGCAGGAAATCTCATGAGATAAATCTTCATCCGATTTTTCATCGAACTTACCGAGATTGTCTTTGTCGTTGTTAAGGACAAAACATTTGCACCCGAAAATATGAAAGTGAGAGATATTTGGTTTTCTTCCTTTGTAGATCTCATATGGAGTTTTCTTTAGTATAGGTCTTATGATCACGCGATTGCTTACATAACATGTCGTGCTTACCGCATCCGCCCAAAAATATTTAGGCAAACTTGAGTCACTTAGCATGGTTCTAGCAAGTTCCACCAAAGACCTATTTTTCCTTTCAACTACTCCATTTTGTTGTGGAGTTCTTGGTGCTGAAAAATTGTGGAAGATCCCATTTTCTTCACAAAATTCTTCAAATAGACTGTTTTGGAACTCTCCACCGTGATCACTTCGGATTGATGTTATCTTTGATGACTTCTCATTTTGAACTTGTTTTGCATATCTCTTGAATGCCTTGAATGCTTCATTCTTGTGTACTAAAAACAAAGTCCAAGTGAAACGGGAAAAATCATCTACAATAACTAATGCATAAATGTTACCTCCGAAGCTTCTTGTTCTAGATGGACCAAAAAGATCCATGTGCAACAATTGAAGTGGTCTTGTTGTTGAAACCACATTCTTTGGTTTGAAAGTTGATTTGGTCTGTTTGCCCTTTTGGCATGCACTACATAATTTGTCTTTGATGAACTTCATCTTTGGTAGACCAATAACTAAGTCATGCTTAACCAATTTGTTCAAGTGCTCCATGTGAATGTGAGCAATCCTCTTATGCCATAACCAAGCGTCATTGTTGTTTACCATAAGACATTGTACCTTCATAGACAAATAATCTAGAGTAATCACAAAAATATTGTTAGATCTTATACCTTTGAGTTTTACCTCATTGGTTGCCTCATCCATAATAAGGCATTCTTCTTTGTTGAATTTGATCTTGAACCCTCTATCGCAAAGTTGACTTATGCTAAGAAGGTTGTGCTTTAATCCTTCAACATAGAGAACATCCTCAATTTGAATGGATGGAGGTGTGCCAACTATTCTAACGCCAAGAATCTTTCCTTTGGTGTTGTCTCCATAGGTGACATACCCTTTGGCTTTATGTACTAGATATGAAAATTGGTGTACATCTCCTGTCATATGCTTTGAACATCCACTGTCAAGATACCAAACATTTGAAGTGGATTTCAAGCATACCTACAAAAACAAATTATTTCTTGTTAGGTACCCAAGTTGCCTTGGGTCCTTCATAGTTAGTTCCCTTTTTCACCCATGCATAATGTCCACTAGCCATACTGAAATTTCTAATATAGCATGCATTTGGTGCGTGTCCAATAATACCACAGTAAAAACAGTTTGGAACAAATTTACTCTTGTATCTAGGCATTTGTTTTCTTTTAGATATATTAGCCTTTTTCTTTTGATGATTATGAACAACTTGCTTCTTTTCTACTTTCTTGGGATTGGAACTATTACTAGCCTTTACAAAAACAGTGGGATTGTTACTTGGTTTCTTAGTATTCACATAACCAAGACCTCTTTTATCATTAGGATAACGTTGTTGGCTTAGTAATCCTTCCAATCCTATTTGTCCTTTTTCATATCGTTCAATGACTCTTTTCAATTGAACAATTTGAAAGACATTTGATTCACACTTGGAGCATGCAAAGTTTTCCTTTTCTTTTATAAAATTCTGTTTTTGAAGATCAAAATCTTTAGTCATGGTGTCAATTTTTTCTAGACAACTTAGAAGTTCTTTTTCTTGTTTTGACACCTTTTTGTATAAACTTTTGCATTCTTTCAAGAGTTCATCAATTGCACCTTGAACATCATCATCAAAAAGATTAAATTCATTACTAACCTCTTCTTCATTGTCGGAGTGATGCGATGCCATTAAGGCTAAGTTTGCACATTCGTCGCTTTCCGATTCCGATGAACTGCTCATATCATTATCTTCCCATGCTATGTAGGCTTTCTTTTGTTTTGAGTCCTTTCCTTTGAATCCATTTTTCTTTGGGAGATTTGGACAGTTTGGCTTGATGTGTCCTTGCTTTCCACATTCATAACATGAGACATCTTGAGTTGATGTGGAGGCTTCTCTTTTCTTGAAGTGCTTTCTCTTATGTGCATGAGATCCGCCTTTGTCATTTCTGCCAAAAAACTTCCCAAGTCTTTTCACTAGAAGCATGAAATTTTCATCTTCTTCCGGATTGTCTTCTTTTACCACTTCTTTTGAATCAATTTTTAAGGCAATGTTTTTGGACTTCTTTTCTAGATTCTCATGTTTTTCAAGTCTACCGAGTTCCGTTTCGTATTCTTGAAGTTTGCCGAATAATGTAGCGGAAGTCATTGCGGAGAGACTCTTCTTTTCCGAGATTGCCGTTACCTTTGGTTGCCATTCCCTAGTCAATGATCTAAGGATTTTCAAGTTGAGTTCATCATTTGACAGGGTTTTACCAAGAGCAATTAAGTGATTTGTCAAATGCACAAATCTCTTTTGTAAGTCAAGAATGGATTCTCCGGGCTGCATTCGAAATAGTTCATATTCTTGACTCAAGGTATTTAGCCTTGATCTTTTTACTTCAGCCGTTCCTTCATGAGTTTGAACCAAGGTATCCCAAATTTCCTTTGCTGTTTTGCAGTTTGAGACACGGAAAAATTCGTCCATACTGAGAGCACCTTGAAGAAGGTTTATTGCCTTTTTGTCATAGAGAACTTTCTTTTTATCATCGTCGTCCCATACAGTTTTGGGCTTTGCAGACCCAACGCCATTGATTACCGTTATTGGGATAAATGGACCATTTTCAACAGCATCCCATACTTCCTCTCCTTGTGCTTCTAAATGCGCCTTCATGCGTATTTTCCAAAAGTCAAAATATTCACCACAAAATAGAGGAGGCTTGTTGTTACTACCACCATCTCTGAAAACTGGTTGATGATTTGCGGAAGCCATTCTGGATCTCTAGGAGCAGGTTACCTATAACCTGCTCTGATACCAAATGTAAGATTAAGATTGCGCCTAAGAGGGGGGGTGAATTAGGTGATGGTCGATTTTTGACTTATTTTATACTTTCTGGTTTTGATTTAGTGCTTTGAAAACTGTAAAGTGCAGAAAGTAAAGAGACACGGAGAATTATCCTGGTTCCTTCCACAACCCGGAAGTACGTCCAGTCCCCTTGCAAACACGCAAGAGATTTTACTATATTGTTAGAACTTTTACAAGACTCTTCCTAGTCTTATCCACTAAAGAACCTAACAAATAACCAAGAACACCCTCTTGGATTTCCAATAAGTCTAATGAGAACAATCCTCTCAAAAGATACCTCTTGTTTCCAATAATGGACAACAAGGAACAAAAGTAATCTAACACTTAATTCCAACAATCCTGGAAATAAGTTACACTTTGTATGTTTTTATGAAGTATGATTTCTTGAAAGATGTTGATCACATAGAGTGACTTCTTTGAAGTTTCTTCTTTCTTCTCTTGTAAGCAATTCAAACTGTAACACAATGGTTAGATAATGCTCAAAGATTTCTGTTCTTTATATGTGTGAAAGTGCAGAAAATCTTTGTTCTTAAAAGTTAAGAAATATGAAGTTTGAATATTTTACAAAGTTCAGATTTTATTGCAAGAGAAGAGTTGTTTTATGATTTGAAATATTTTGTAATATATAGTAATCAAGATACCTTTCCAAAAAGGACACTTTTCTGTTTGTGAAACTTGACAAGATGCAATGTTTGATCATGCAACTATTGGAGAAAAGGTATGAAGGATATCTTGAAACCAGTTCAGATTTTTCAAAATTTTCAATGTGCAAATCGATTAACATAACATGCAAATCGATTGCACGTGTTTGTAACGTTCAGAATTTCAAAAAGTTTGAAGTGTAAATCGATTAGCATGTAGTGTCAATCGATTTACAAGTGTTAAAAAAATCAGTTTGTTCTGTGATCAATCGATTTACACAACCTGTAAATCGATTGCTGGCAGGAGCAAACAGTTTTTTGAAAAAGCATGTGTAAATCGATTTACACAAGATGTTAATCGATTTACAGCAGAGAAAAACTTAAAAATTGTTTTGAAATATAATTGAAGTGATGTGGCAAGTGTGTATATCATTTTTGAGCATTTCTAATCGATGTAGTTTAATTGAGAATTGATATACTTGATTGCTTGCCAAGTTCCTTGAAGCTTTGAGTGAATGATGCTTTAAGATGATTTCCACTTCTTTTCCTTCTTTCCATAATGCTTGTTTGTCTTTCATCAAACTAGCTTGTTTGTCTTTCATCAAAACTAAAGTTGAGTTGAGGCTTGAGATTACAGGTTGATACTCGATACTACACTCATTAAAATCTGACTTCCGGGATATTTAGGTTTCCAATAAAGAGGTTTGCGTTGAAATAATGCTTGGTGAAGAAAGATCAGTGATATTGAGATCCCCTAGAACCTGGTTACTATTAATAGGACAGGTTGAACCAACTAAACACCAAGAGGGTACTTACCTATGGAATCCATGCAAACCTAAACCTAAATACCTATTTGTGTGCTTGTATATATTTGTTTGTACATAACATCATAACATTGGCATATCACACTAACCATTTCAAAGACTTTTAGGACTTATCTTTGTGTCTGTTTTGTAGGACATGGCTCCCATTCGCAGAAATACCATCCAAGTCAACCTTGTAAGGGTGCCTCCTCAACTCAAAGAGTTGGAATCAAGGTTTCCTAAGAATTCCCCATTCACTAAAAGACATGGTCGTCTCCTCGGTTTGGTCACTTCAAGCCCCGATGAAGACATTGTGAAAGTTCTCTTTCAGTTCTTTGACCCTTTACATCATTGTTTTACATTTCCCGATTACCAGTTAGGGCCTACTATGGAAGAGTTTTCTCAGTTACTGGTAATGACTATTGTTTTACCCTAAAATATTACCTCTCATTTTACTCAATGCATGTCCATTAAGATCTTCAATTTGCTCAAGGTTGCCCAAGAGTGGACCAAACAAACTCTCTCCTAAGGCAGTATACCTCAAATTAGGGTTTCCATTTTTATCAATATGGGTGAACCACAAAGGTCTCATATGCTCTCCATGGTCTTAATATGTCCTCGAGACCCTACATGTCAAGTTTCATACCTTGCACAAGAAGTTTGCTCAGTCAACTGCTCAGATGCTTGAGAATCGACTATATTAGGTCAAAAGTCAACTGTAACCCACATACAGTCAAACTTCAAGATTTTTTGTCAACATTAACATTTTGAAGTGAATTTTATCATTTGATCAAGGGTTTATCATGATTCCCCAAGGAATGCTCCAAATTCATCAAAACCCAAAAGTTGCTAAATTAGGGTTTCTTAGTAAAAGTCAACCAATCTTTGACCAAACATAACTTCCACATACTTTATCAGAAATTTTTCATCCAAGGCTCATTTTGAAGAGGATGAAATTCCAAACAATTCATATTCAGCTCACAAGTTCAAAATATGCACTCATAAAAAGATATAAATCCAGACATTATAGGTCCTTTTGAAAAGTCAACAAAAACATCTTTCGGGTCAAAGCTTCTTACATGAACATGGAAGACCCAATTGAGATGAGACAAAAATGGTTGCTTAGGGGACATCCTAAGCTTTCTAAAAAGTACAAGAACACCTCTCTAGGGTTAAAATTGGAAGAGAAATGCCTTGTCAAAGTTGACCCTTTTTGCAAAATTGCCAAAAGTCAAATGTGCTCAAAAATGCATTTTTTGCTAAATGGGCCTAACTTTTTATGCTTGCACCTCATTTATAATGTGGTCCACGACTCAAATATTCACCCACACATTATTTTCTTCATTTTTCAATTTATTTTGATTTTTATTAATTAAATATTGAATTAAAACAAATAATTGATGAATAATAACAAAGATATGATTTGATTTGGTTTTTGGACAGGTTAGCAATCAAAGTATGCTGAATTATCCAGGCCAAAAAGAATCAAGAATAATTGGTACAAGAAAGGGATGATTTGGCTCAAAATAGCAAGTTTACATGTAGCTTGAAAATCAAATAAAATCTCTCATAATTGCAAAGATTCAATCCAAGTTTGTAACCCTAATTCATTCCTAGATATATATTGGACAAGAACAAAGCAAAAAACAAGGTTTTCCAGGCGTGAACAAAAAGAAAAAAACTTGAAAATTTCAAAGAAAAGTGCAGATCCAATCTTGCTCCATAGGCCGTTTCAAGCGTTTCTAACGATCAAATCATCTCCCTAGGCACTCACTGAACCTAAAGCAAGCATTTGCAAGGATTGAAACATCCAGAAACACACGCAATCACTCTCACGGTTTGCTTGTGTTTTCCAAATCGATTATTGAATTTCTTGCATCATCAGCATGTTTAAGTTATATATTTGTGATCCTCATCGTGTTTGCAAGCTAACTAAATAACTTAATTGCATTTTTGAAGCCTATATCTGCACTTGCCATTGTTAGGATTTCCATATGTGTTTTGGGGTTTTTGGCTACAAGAAAAATTAGACCACAAGTTGGGTACTGGGATGATCGGGACATCATGATCGATCGAACCATGGTCTTCAATTCCATTTATATTGTGTTTTGTGAATTTTTGAATTGCACAGGTCTTTAGCCATGGAAGTTGACGGTAGGTAAAGGTATAAAAACCTAAGGCGACGGAGAAATGTAGAAGAAGGTTATGTGTCAGCCAGCCATTCGCCCATTTGAAATTTCGCGCTCTTGGGAATCAGGGATTTGTTTTCTTTACATTATATTTTGTCTTCCTTATACTAACAACTAAAACGTGTAGTGCAGCTGGCAATGAGGCATTGGTATTGAGCATAAGGACCTGGGTTCGACCCCAGGTCCTAGCATTTCATTTATGTTATTTTCTTTCAACAGATCCAACGCATCACTCGTCCTGGTGTCCACCATACATCCTTGCCTCCAACCGCTTGATCAAGCATACTATAAAATCCAACGCTCCAGCAGTGAGGGACTATGATACGCCCTCAAGTCAACGCTACAAGGAATCAGACGCTGACTGGGCTTGGAGCGTTTTTGGGCCTAGAAAATTCAGATTGGCACCCCCTTTGCTAGCATACAGGCCTAGTTTGTAGTTTCTTTCTATTTTCTTTTTTTTAATTTCTTTAATTATTTTCTTTAATTGTTTTAATTAATTAACACAAAAATCATTTTCTTTTTTTAATCAAATAAAAAACCACAAAAATACATAAAAACCTTTTTTTAATAAAAACATTTTATTTCTTAATTAATTTAGTTTAATTAACTTAGGGAAATTTAACCTCTTTTTATAATTAAAAATAATTAGACTTAGGATTTGAATTGTACATAATTTAATTAATTTTCTTTAAAAATACACCAAAATCATTTTATTCATTAAAATATTTATAATAATTAATTAGATTAATTAGGTTAACTTAAATACTTTTTCATAGTTAAAAAACAATTAGAAATTAGGGTTTTATTTAAATTGCAATTTCGTTGTTTTCTCCAATAAAAAATGTACAAAATTCTTTTTTCTTTCAATTAGGGTTTAGGTTATTTTTCAACTTCTCCTCGCATTTAATTTGCCGCGCGCATTTTAATTTGTTTTATTATTATTGTAATTGTATCGAGTTTGTAGTAGTTTTATTTAGGGTTTTAAATTCCACACTTTTATTTCCCGTCAAGACAATTATGTAACTGTCAAAGCCTTGTAATAGCTAGGTTTATTTTCCTGCACTTTCAAATTCCTGCAAATATTTAACTATCTAGATATATGCTAATAGGATTGTATGGCAAGAATATCTTGAAATTAAAACAGTAGATCACCTAATGTGCAAAGATTAAAATAACTGAAACAATTCATATGCACATATTCACTCCTAGGGTTTACCTCACTTCGGTTGCCTTCGATAAACAGTATTTAAGCATAGGAGATTTTAGTGGTTGCCCTCCTGTCTAAGAGATCCAAATGTTGCCTCGGAAATGTTGTCTCGGAGATGTTGCCTTAGAAAGATCTTAAGACTCTAGGGTTACTACTAAAGTTTTCTAACTATTTCTTTAGTGATCGTACTTGTCCCTTTCGAATGTCCCTTACAACTCCAACGACGGTGCTACCTATTCCTTAATAATATGATAGCATTGTCTAAAGGAAAACAAACATACTTTTTCCGAGTAGGTAGAATCTTAAGTACTTGCTCAACAAAACCTTTCACACAAACACCTTTCAAAACAAATTATCAAAACAAACTTCGTCACACCCTTGAGGACTGATACAAGGGTTATCACAAAGTAAAAACATTTTCAAGACAAGCACACACAAGCAATTTGAAAAATGAGCAAGTACCTAAGAGCCCATGGAAAACCATGGATAGAAAGGGTGCTAACACCTTCCTTTTCTATAATCTACCCCCGTACTCAGAAACATCTCGAAAAAGGTTTTTTCTGTTCTTTTTCCTTTTCGTGATTGGATAAAATAAAAGTCGGCGGCGACTCTTGCTTACCGCGACATTTTGTGAACAAAAAATACAAACCAATATTAAATAGTCGGTTCTGCCACCGTATCACAGAACTAACGACTCTGCTGGGGAAATATAAGTAGGGTATACCTTAGGATCTAGGTCATTAAATTTCTTCTCTTGATTGTCTTGATTGCTTTACTTTTGAGGGTTTGTTTGGGGTTACTATAGATCCTACACCTGGATCTGGGGGCACTTTATAGGTAAACAACAATAGATCGTGGAGACTGTACGGTGTAGATCGATATGGTTTAAGCGGTGGCTGTGTTGGTGTGGCACTTTGGTTGGTACTGGTATCCTTCGTGGGGAAACGAGGAGAATACGGGGCCGCCGCATGGTGTCTTGAAGCACTAATGGACCTTAGAACCTTAGTTGAAAAAACTTGACCATTAGAAAGTAGTGAGATAGCCGGCCTCGGTGTAGAGCTGAGGATTGGTTGATACTCAATGCTACACTCATTGAGATCAGACTTTCGGGATATTTCGGCCGCAAGAAAAGATTGCTTGAGCTGAGACAATGCCCAATAAAGGATGGTCAGTGACATTGAGATCCTCTAGAACTCGTTTACTTTTTAAGACAGGTTTGAAACTAACTAAACTTCAAGAGGGTATTACCTTTGACCTCATGCAAGCCTTAAACCTAAGGACTTGGTGTGATTTGACTGTGTTTGCTATACCTGTGTTTGTTATACCTGTGGTTTATCATGACATCATGAATCATAACATGGCATCCATTCTTATTGAACTAACCATTTCAAAGACCAACAAAGTTTATCTTTGTTCTGTTTTGCAGATCATGGCTTCCGTTAGTAGAAACACTATCTGAATCAGTTTTGTGAAGATACCTTCCTAACTCAAAGAGCTAGCATCAAGGGTTTTTGAAACATCTGCGTTCAATAAGAGACACGGTCAACTTCTCAACCATGTTACTTCAAACTTTGATGAAAAGATGATGAGTGTACTTTTTCAGTTCTTTAATCCCAAGCACCACTGCTTCACCTTTCTAGACTATCAGTTGGTACCTACCTTGGAAGAATTCTCTCAACCGTTGGATATACCCATCCTGGAACAGTTGCCCTTCACAGGTCTAGAAGAAGTTCCTAAGCCAAAAGTCATTGCCTTAGCTTTGCATCTGAAACGTGCCGACGTGGTACCCAATTGGGAAACAAGAAGCGGAGTCAATGGTTTTCTAGCTAAATTTCTGATAGACAAGGCCCAACTGTTTTGTGATGATATGGATTTTTAGGCTTTTGAGGAGATTTTGGCTCTTCTAATCTATGGGTTAGTCCTATTACCTAATCCGGATTCATTCATATATGTGAGTGCTATCAAGATCTTCCTCTCCTGCGACCCTGTGCCAACATTGCTCGGAGATATTTTGCACACTCTCCATACTTGTACCATGAAGAGAAGGGGGATTCTTATGTGCTGCATGCCATTGCTGCCGAGGTGGTTTATTTCTCACCTCCCTAAGTCCATACTGAAGAATGAAGAAGGTTTGGGTTGGTCGCAAAGGATAATTCACTCGCTCATACGGATATTCTTTGGTGTTCTCGAGCTATGGAAAACACTGCTATTATTGATCACTGCGGGGAGTACCCTAATGTCCCATTACTTGGTATTAGAGGGGGTATAACCTACAATCCTTGTTTAGCTCTGCGACAATTTGGTTACGCTCGAAGGGATGGTCCCCATGAGTTTCTTATTGAGTGCATTGTATTCAACTATGAGGATGATGCTCACGAGTATCTCCGGAGATTCATACGAGCTTGGGGCATGGTAAACATGTCTGGCACCAAGGCTATAGGGCCAAAAACTTCCATTCCTATGGAACCTTACCTCCAATGGGTATGAGCTCGTGCCCAGAAGCTTATGATGCCCTATGTGGCCGTTTTACCAGTGATTGTGGAACCCACTACTGAAGAAGGTATTCCTTAAACGGTTCTCTATCCTTATATGCCCACGAATCATGGAGAGTTACAGAGGTCTTGGATTCAGTTGATGAAGGAGCGGGATACTTACAGGGATCAGTTCCATGCTTAGGAGAGGAAAGTTTTAGAGCTCACAAAGCAACTGCATGAAGAAAGAGGGCTCAATGACTATCTCGGCACAAATTGGAAGCATCCATGGGAATTTTGATGTCTTTTATAGTTTCAAATTTGTTTTTAGTTGTAACGCCTAAAAGGAATTTGAACTTCAAATTCAGCTAATAAAGTTTTTGTTTATTTTGGTTTGCAAATTTAAATTTCCCGAAGTCTTTGAAATCATTGCACATGCATCCCATTCATAGCATTGCATGTACAGGTACAATTACAGGTTTCTCATCTTCTTCGCTATTTATTTCAGCAGAAATGTCTTACGAGCAAACCATCAAGGACCTTCAGGCATAGAACGCCCAGTTCCAATAAATGTTCATAAGTCTGGCAAAAGGGCAGGAGGATCTGAAAGCCCTCATCATGAAAGAGAAGAAGAAAAAGAAGAAGGTTGCTGGTATTCTGAATATGGGCAGAAGGTTTGGAGAGCGGTTGAAATGAAAAGTCGACCTGACCTCTTCATCTAAGGAAGAGGAGAATCAGGAAGAAGAGAAGGACCTCAGTCCTGGAGTTTCTGACAATGATACCGATTACAATGATGAGCAATATCCTCATGCTGAGGATAAATATAAACAGTTGGAAGATCGTCTGAGTGCCATGGAAGTTCAGAGGATACCTGGACTGGATTTCGAAGAATTGGGATTGGTGTCGGGAGTAGTCATCCCGCAGAAGTTCAAAGATCCAGTTTTTGCTAAGTATGATGGGGTGTCCAATCCAAAACTCCATCTCCGTTCTTATGTCCGAAAGATCCAGCCCCACATCGCTGATAGAAACCTGTGGGTTCATTTCTTTCAAGATAGTCTGTCAGGGACTCAACTTGAATGGTCCTACAAGCTGGAGGGAGCAAATATCCGAAACTGGGAAGATCTGGCTGCTGCTTTCTAAAAGCAGTATCAGTACAATGTCGACCTTGCTCCTACTCATACTCAACTTCAGAGTATGTCCATAGGTGCAAGTGAAGGCTTTAAAGATTATGCACAAAAATGGAGAGACTTGGCTGGGAGAGTTCATCCCCCGTTGTCTGATAGGGAGTTGGTTGATAT
Source organism: Vicia faba (assembly GCA_948472305.1). NCBI lineage: Eukaryota > Viridiplantae > Streptophyta > Magnoliopsida > Fabales > Fabaceae > Vicia > Vicia faba. Next base: position 493,321,992 of record OX451739.1, read on the forward strand.
GTTTCTGGGGACGCTATCTGCTCCATTTTCAATCATTTGAATGGCAACTCATCAGCTGGTTTCACCGAGCTGATCCTAACTGGAGAAAGAGTAGAAGCTGGGATTTAAAGCGGAAAAATGCAGAATGATGCCTCTTCGAGTTCAGTAAAGAAGCCTTTTGCTGGTAAGAAGGAAGCCAATACCATCTATAGCCCGAGGGGCCCAAATAGGGATGAACACCGTCAGATAGTAAGTGCCATAATAATACCTAGGCTTGCAGTTGCTCCACAACGCAACAATCAACAAAGGGTGGAAAGACCATAACGACAGTTTACCCGTATCAACATGACATTGGCTGAAGTTCTACCTCATCTGCTGCGATCCAACTTTGCAACCTTGAAAAAGGCTCCTAAGAATCCAAATACTACGTCTCCCCGATATAATCCAAATGCCCGGTGTGCTTATCATTCTGAGAGTCCTGGCCACGATACAAATGACTGTTGGGCTCTGAGGAACAAAGTATAAGACTTGATTGAAGCCAAGGAAATAGATTTTGATGCTCCGGAGAAGTCCAACGTCATAACTACTCCCATGCCTAAACACGATCGTGGAGTTAATGTTGTTGATACTGATTTGTTTGTTACCTCTGTTGATGAAGTTTCTACTCCTCTCATGACTATCAAGAAGAATTTGCTATTGGCCGGTTTATTTCCGGGTTGTGGTGAAGATTTCCACATGTGTTCGTTTCTACCTTCTGGTTGCCGTTTGCTGAAATTAGGTGTTCAACGCCTGATGGATAGCAAAGAAATTTTGTTTGATAAAAATTTGGTTCCCGCTATTCCATCTGAAGACATTGCTATTATAACCATTTCTGCCAATTCTTCCAAGGTCTCCTCGAGGAGACCTATTAGGATTACATTTGCTCCAATAATTGCTCTGCCGATAATTATTGTTCCTGGTCCTGTCCCGTATGTCTCGGACAAAGTTGTTCCATGGTATTATGGTGCCGATGTGTACTATCATGGCATCAAACAAGATTTGAAAGATGAAGAAGCTGATCCTGATATTGGTAACATTTTGGGAACCAGCAAAGTTACCTAAAGTGGAAGGGTCTTCTCTCCCGAGATTTCCCCTAAGATTGTCCACAAACCTATTGTCATTCCATCTGTTGTTCCTGCTAGTACATCAACTACTGTTCCTGTTCTTACCCCAGTTACTACCCCTGTCGGCGAATCATCTGATACCCGCGGAAAGGAAATAATAGGTGAGCCTGCCCAAACGGAGGCGCCTAAGAAAATTGTTGTGGAAGCCTCTAAGCAAGAAATGGAGGAAATACTGAAAATCATTAAAAAGAGCGACTACAATGTGGTCGAGCATCTGGGGCAGACCCCACCAAAGATATCCATGTTATCCCTGCTATTATGCTCCGAAGCCCATGCGAAGGCTTTGATTTCATTCCTCAAAACTGCGCATGTGCCGCATGAAACTTCAGCTGATCAGTTCAAAGATTGTGTGGCCAGCCTGACTGCTGATAATGGGCTGGGTTTTTCAGATGCATACTTGACACCAAAGGGAAGGAAGCATAATGATGCTCTGCATGTCTCAATTGAATGCAGGGGCACCACTATGGCTCATGTGCTGGTAGATATTGGTCTTCACTGAATGTTCTGCCGAAGAAGGCGTTGGACCGGTTGGATTGCGAGGGTCTAACTCTAAATCCTAGTAACATTGTGGTAAGGGATTTTGACGGATCAAAGAGAATGGTGCACGGGGAGGTGGACATCCATGTCAAAGTGGGTTCTCAGACTTTTGAGTCCACCTTCTACGTGATGGATATTAGGCCATCGTATTCTTGTTTGCTAGGCCACCCTTGGATCCACGAGGCCAGGGCAGTTACTTCCACAGTCCACCAAATGATGAAGTATCCGGTGAAAGGAAAGATTGTCACAGTGCAGGGTGAAGAAGAATATATGGTGAGTAACCTCAATTCCTTCTGCTACGTAGAGATGGACGAGGAATTCATAGAAACTCCTTGTCAGAACTTCGAACAGGTCCCTCAGATCTTGGCATCAACTGAAACTACCACCAACAAACCTTCTTTGAAGATGGCTTCTCTCAAGGACGCCAAGGTTGTGGTTGAAGAAGGTGGGTGTACCAATTAGGGTCAGCTCCCTGATTTCACTCAGAAAACTAACAAATTTGGTTTGGGCTTTACTACAGGGGCTCAAAGGGTTGTTCGACACACTCGGGCTGTAAGACCTCCCTTACACATCAGTAATCGGGGAATTAACGCCATTGAAGACAGAAAAGAGGACTCAGACATTGACAGTTGGATCTACCCAACTACCAACGGTGGACCGAATAACTGGATGGCTAGGGACTTTATACCAGTTTTTTTATTCCGAAGTAATTGACTTACTTGTTTTGAGATTTGTAATAAACAATTTAAAACTTTACGGCCCCGTGCCTTGCCCGAGGCACATTGGCTTTGCTTGTGAGGGCTATTATTTGTCATTTCATATATCATTAATAAAGCATTGGATGTTTCTTGCATACGGATTTTGCGCTCTCTGTTTTTCTTTCCTGCTTTCACTTTATCAAAACAACTATTCTCTTACACACACTCACGTATCACAATGTAGATCCATATCCACTCTGGATCCCATTGATAACAGCTCTGCTATTGCCAGTTATGACTTCAAAAATCTGATCAACCAAGCCGAGGACAAAGGTGAGGATGATTGTGAGGTTCCTGGAGAACTTTCTAGACTACTACAGCAGGAAGAAAGGGCCATACAACCTCATGAAGAGCCGGTTGAGACAGTGAATTTGGGTACTGAGGAAGACAGAAAAGAAGTTAAAATAGGTGCAAATATGGAGCTCAGTGTTAAACAGAGGTTGGCCCAGATGCTGCACGACTACGTTGAGATCTTCGCCTGGTCCTATGAAGACATGCCTGGTTTGGACACTGATATTGTGGTACACCGCCTACCGACTAAAGAAGACTGTCCTCCAGTTTAATAGAAGGTTCGTCGTATGCATCCCGAAATGTCAGAGAAAATCAAGGCAGAGGTCATGAAACAGTTCAACGCAGGATTCTTAGCTATCACTTCATATCCATAGTGGGTTGCCAACGTCGTTCCGGTACCTAAGAAGGACGGTAAGGTATGGATGTGTGTAGATTACAGAGACCTGAATAGGGAAAGCCCCAAGGATGGCTTCCCTCTTCCTCACATTAATGTTCTAGTCAACAACATTGCACAGCATAAAATCTTCTCCTTCATGGATGGTTTCTCTGGCTACAACCAGATCAAGATGGCTCCTGAAGACATGGAGAAGACAACCTTCATTACACAGTGGGGCACCTTCTGCTACAAGGTGATGCCTTTTGGGTTGAAGAATGTTGGGCAACTTATCAGCTCGCCATGGTCGCTTTGTTCCATGATATGCTTCACCGTGAGATCGAAGTTTATGTTGATGACATGATAGTCGGGTCTTAGACTGAGGAAGAGCACCTTGATCATCTCCAAAAGTTTTTCGACAGGTTGAAGACATACAAGATGAGGTTGAATCCGAACAAGTGTACCTTCGGGGTAAGATCTGGTAAGCTTCTGGGTTTTATTGTCAGCGACAAGGGTATTCAGGTAGACCCTGCGAAGGTAAAGGCCATACAAGAGATGTCGGCTCCCCGCACAGAGAAAGAAGTTAGAGGTTTCTTGGGACGTCTGAATTATATCGCCAAGTTCATTTCACATCTGACTGCTACTTGTGAGTCAATCTTCAAGCTGCTGAAGAAAGATCAAGTGGTAAAGTGGGATGATGAATGCCAGACCTCTTTCAAAATAATCAAGGAATACCTTCAAGAACCACCAATTCTGATGCTTCCAGTTGAAGGAAGACCTTTGATATTTTACTTGACAGTGCTAGACAATTCAATGGGGTGTGTGCTGGGGCAGAATGACGAGTCTGGTCGAAAAGAGCATGCAATTTACTACCTTAGCAAAACGTTTACCGACTGTGACACACGATACTCATTGCTCTACAAAACTTGCTGCGCTTTGGCATGGGCTGCTCACCGATTGAGACAGTATATGCTGACTCACACTACCTTGTTGATATCGAAGATGGATCCAATCAAGTATATTTTCGAGAAGCCCCCTCTCTCTGAAAGGATAACAAGGTGGAAGATGATCTTAATCGAGTACGACATACAATATATAACCCAAAAAGCAATAAAGGGGAGTGTATTGGCTGATCATTTGGCTCATCAGGCCGTGGACGAATACCAGTCTATGAATTTTGAGTTTCTGGATGAGAATATCATGTTAGTGACTGACTACGAAGAACCTGGATCGGATGAAGGACCTGAGGAGGGATCCCGATGGTCTATGTATTTTGATGGAGCCTCAAACGCGCTAGGTAACGGTATTGGTGTCGTAATCATATCGCCTGAGGGCTGTCATACTCAATTCACCGCCCGATTATGTTTCAACTGCACCAACAACATGGCGGAGTATGAAGCATGTATCATGGGTCTTCGAGCTGCTATTGACCTGAGGATTAAGTTCTTAAGTGTGTTCGGGGATTCTTCTCTAGTGATAAGTCAGATCAAAGGCGAGTGGGATACGAAGCACCCGAATCTCATTCCTTACAAAGAGTATGTACTGACATTTCTCCCACACTTTGAGGAAGTAACTTTTGAACATTTCCCACGAGAGGAGAACAAGTTATCGGACGTGCTAGCTACCATGTCTTCTATGTTCAAGGTTAGGTGGGACAATGAAGCTCCCCAAATCACCATTGAGAGATTGGATGAACCAGCACACTGATGTGAGATCGATACCGAAGAAGTGGCAGACAAACCTTGGTTTCACGAAGTTAAAAGGTTCATCGAGGCTCAAGAGTATCCCGAAGGGGCATCTGTCAATGATAAGAAGTTTCTGAGAAGGTTCGCTGCAAAGTTCTTCCTCAATAATGGAATCCTCTATAAACGCAACCATGACGCCTCACTACTACGGTGTGTAGACAAGAGCGAAGCAGAGAGGATCATGACAGATCTACATGAAGGCACCTTCGGAACCCATTCTAGTGGACATACCATGGCTAAGAAGATCCTACGGGCAGGATACTACTGGTACACTATGGAAGTTGACTGTTATCAGCACTCTCGAACCTGTCATAAGTGCCAAGTCTACGCTGATAAGATGCATATACCTCCGGTTCCTCTGAACGTCTTGATGGCTCCTTGGCCCTTTGCGATGTGGGGCACGACATGATCGGAGAGATCAGACCTACTGCGTCTAACGAGCGTCGCTTTATCCTAGTAGCCATTGATTACTTCACGAAGTGGGTTGAGGAAGCCTCTTTTGCTACAGTAACTAAGAACATCATAGCGCGGTTTATCCGACACAATCTGATCTGTCGATATGGTGTACCAGAGATAATTATCACTGACAATGGTACGAATCTTAACAACACAATGATCACCGAGCTCCATAAACAATTCAAGATACATCACCATAATTCCTCTCCCTACCGGTCGAAGATGAATGGGGTTGTTGAAGCAACTAATAAGAACATCAAGAAGATTGTGCAGAAGATGACAGTGACGTATAAAGACTGGCATGAGATGTTACCATTCGCTCTTCGTGGGTATCGTGCCTCAACACAGATGTCGACAGGGGCAACACCCTACTCTCTGGTATATGGCATGGAGGCAGTCCTACCCATCAAAGTCCAGATACCCTCTCTCAGGATTATGAAGGATGCGGGTTTGAACAAAGACGACTGGATCCAAACCCGACTTGATTAGCTGAATCTAATCGATGAAAAGAGACTTACCGCTATCTGCCATGGTCAGACGTATCAAAAGCGAATGATCAAGGCTTTTAACAAGAAAGTCAGACACTGAGAATATCAAGTCGGGGATCTAGTGATCAAACGTATCATACTGCCATAAAGTGATCCCAGGGGAAAATGGACTCCCACATACGAAGGGCCAATTGTGGTTAAAAACATTTTCTCTAGAGGAGTTATGATTCTAACCACCATGGGTGGTGACGACTTTCCCCACCCTGTCAACGCAGACATAGTGAAAAGATACTACGCCTAATCAAAGACTTGCTAGGTTGACTGGCCTAGGAAAAAATAAGGGCTTCCCGGTGAACCAAAAGGGTTCGAGAAAAAGTAAGGGATAAAAACAAAAAAATTTATACACCCGGCAAGTCGAAAACCCGAAAGGGAGGCTTGGGAAAAAAAGGGTATCCCGGTGGATTGAAAACCCGAAAGGGAAATCCAGGCAAAAGTTAGGGATTGAAGCGTATCACTATGTCTCATTGGATCATCTTGCGACAAGACTTCGGTATCGACTATCAAGCTCAGACGGCGCCAACCAATCTGATCAACCTTCGGCCAAGTAGCAAAGTGATGAGACGCTTGAAGATATAAAGGCAATAGCATAGTTGGAACCCAATGAGGTTGTTTCACATAGCCGTTTTTCTTTCTTTTACACAAATTGTATAATTTCTGTCTTTCGGCGACGTTCTCTTACTAGAGCATCAACCTCTTTGTACAAAGCACCTATTACAGGCCAACTTCAAAAATTAATACAAGTCATTTTCACAAGAAAATTCATTTCGTTTTACTTTTTCTGTTTTTTTTGCAAGAACGTCCAATGATTTATTTTTGGTATATGCATTTGAAAATGATTGTTGCTCATAAATACTTACATAAGAAACAAAAGACAATTACTCGTAATTCCAGAAACAGGGAAAAATAAGAAGTGCTAAACCCAACGGTTACTCTGCCCAGCAGGTACCAGGTTAGAGCCAGCTTGGGAACACAATTATTGGTACATACACTCCCCCATAGAGTAAAAGTATCCAAAGACATTGATGTTAGATTTCCCGAAACAGGACTTAACTATCCCCAGCCGAGGTTCATAATCGCGGGCGAGTCAGTAAATTTCATCCCCTAAGCGGAGTTTATTTCTCCAGATAAAGAAGCCCAATCTCCAACAGAGCTCATCATCTCCAGCAACGAAATTGCATCCCTAGCTAAGTTTATTCCTCCAGATTAGCAGGTCTACCAACAGAGTATCTCCTCCCCCGAAGTTTGGTCACCGCAGAGTTATTCTCCAGCATCTTGTCCCGACAGAATATTTACAAATCTCCAACAGCCGTCAGGGATTTATTTTCCCAGACACGAGCATACCCCGATAGCATTTCATAAACATACATCATGACATACGCATACATGTCATATACAACATAATCTCATTTATTTTGAGAACATCGTCTCACCCTGCATTTCATGCATCACATATAACTAACCCTGGTATATTTTACAGGAAAAGACAATTAGCTTCAACAAATCTAGCAGTTATACATATCACTTCTACAGATGACTAATGGAAACTCAGTTCACGAAATCAAACGGGTCAACTAATATACACTATCGCTTTGAAGTAACCCAACTGTCCAGGTTCCTTCTCACAGCCCTACTATCCAGGCTTTCATTTCGAAGTAACCCTACTATCTAGGTTCCTTATCACAACCCTACTACCCAGGCTTTCATTTCGAAGTAACCCTACGACCCAGGTTCCTTCTCACAGCCCTACTATCCAGGCTTTCATATCGAAGTAACCCTACTATCCAGGTTCCTTCTCACAGCCTTACTATCAAGGCTTTCATTTCAAAGTAACCCTACGACCCAAGTTCCTTCTCACAGCCCTACTATCCTGGTTCCTTCTCACAACCCTACTATCCAGGCTTTCATATCAAAGTAACCCTATGATCCAGGTTCCTTCTCACAGCCCTACTATCCAGGCTTTCATTTCGAAGTAACCCTACTATCTAGGTTCCTTCTCACAACCCTACTACCCAGATCTTCATATCGAAGTAACCCTACTATCCAGGTTCCTTCTCATAGCCCTACTATCCAGGCTTTCATTTCGAAGTAACCCTATGACCTAGGTTCCTTTTCACAACCCTACTATCTAGGCTTTCATATCAAAGTAACCCTACTATCCTGGTTCCTTATCACAGCCCTACTATCCAGGCTTTCATATCAAAGTAACCCTACAATCCAGGTTCCTTCTTACAGCCATACTATCCAGGCTTTCATATCAAAGTAACCCTACTATCCAGGTTCCTTCTCACAACCCTACTATCCAGGCTTTCATATCAAAGTAACCCTACTATCCAGGTTCCTTCTCATAGCCCTACTATCCAGGCTCTCATATCAAAGTAACCCTACTATCCAGGTTCCTTCTCACAATCCTACTATCCTGGCTTTCATTTCGAGGTAACCCTATGACCAAGATTCCTTCTCACAGCCCTACTATCCAGGCTTTCATATCGAAGTAACCCTACTATCCAGGTTCCTTCTCACAGCCTTACTATCCAGGCTTTCATTTCGAAGTAACCCTACGACCCAGGTTCCTTCTCACAACCCTACTATCCAAGCTTTCATATCAAAGTAACCCTACTATCCTGGTTCCTTCTCACAGCCCTACTATCCATGCTTTCATATCAAAGTAACCCTATGATCCAGGTTCCTTCTCACAGCCCTACTATCTAGGCTTTCATTTCGAAGTAACCCTACTATCTAGGTTCCTTCTCATAACCCTACTACCCAGACTTTCATATCGAAGTAACCCTACTATCCAGGTTCCTTCTCACAGCCCTACTATCCAGGCTTTCATTTCGAAGTAACCCTACGACACACGTTCCTTCTCACAGCCCTACTATCCAGGCTTTCATATCAAAGTAACCCTACTATCCTTCACAGCCCTACTATCCAGGCTTTCATATCAAAGTAACCCTACGATCCAGGTTCCTTCTTACAGCCCTACTATCCAGGCTTTCATATCAAAGTAAGCCTACTATCCAGGTTCCTTCTAACAGCCCTACTGTCCAGGATTTCATATCTAAGTAACCCTACGATCCAGGTTCCTTCTCACAGCCCTACTATCCAGGCTTTCATATCGAAGTAACCCTACGAACCAGGTTCCTTCTCACAACCCTACTATCCAAGCGTTCATATCAAAGTAACCCTACTATCCAGGTTTCTTTTCACAACCCTATTATCCAGGATTTCATATTGAAGTAACCCTACTATCCAGCTTCCTTCTCACAGCCCTACTATCCAGGCTTTCATATCGAAGTAGCCCTACTACCCTGGTTCCTTCTCACAGCCCTACTATCCAGGCTTTCATATGGAAATAACCCTACTATCCAGGTTCCTTCTTACAACCCTACTATCCAGGCTTTCATATCAAAGTAACCCTACTATCTAGGTTCCTTCTCACAGCCCTACTATCAAGGCTTTCATATCGAAGTAACCCTACTATCGAGGTTCCTTCTCACAACCCTAATATCTAGGCTCTCATATCGAAGTAACCCTACTATCCAAGTTCCATCTTACATCCCTACTATCTAGGCTTTCATATCGAAGTAACCCTACTATCCAGGTTCCTTCTCACCGCTCTAATATCCAGGCTTCAATATCGAAGTAACCATACTATCCAGGTTCCTTCTCACAACCCTACTATCTAGGATTTCATGTCAAAGTAACCCTACTATCTAGGTTCCTTCTCACAGCCTTACTATCCAGGATTTCATATCGAAGTAACCCTACTATCCATGTTCCTTCTCACAACCCTACTATCCAGGCTTTAATATCAAAGTAACCCTACTATCCAGGTTCCTTCTCACAACCCTACTATCCATACTTTCATATTGACGTAACCCTACTATCCAGGTTCCTTCTCACAACCCTACTATCCAGGCTTTCATATCGAAGTATTCCTACTATCCAGGTTCCTTCTCACAACCCTACTATCCAGGCTTTCATATCGAAGTAACCCTACTATCCAGGTTCCTTCTCACAACCCTACTATCCAGGCTTTCATATCGAAGTAACCCTACTATCCAGGTTCCTTTTCACAGCCTTACTATCCAGGCTTTCATTTCGAAGTAACCCTACGACCCAGGTTCCTTCTCACAACCCTACTATCTAGGCTTTCATATCAAAGTAACCCTACTATCCTGGTTCCTTCTCACATCCCTACTATCCAGGCTTTCATATCAAAGTAACCCTATGATCCAGGTTCCTTCTCACAGACCTACTATCTAGGCTTTCATTTCTAAGTAACCCTACTATCTAGGTTCCTTCTCACAACCCTACTACCCAGACTTTCATATTGAAGTAACCCTACTATCCAGGTTCCTTCTGACAGCCCTACTATCCAGGCTTTCATTTCGAAGTAACCCTACGACCCAGGTTCCTTCTCACAGCCCTACTATCCAGGCTTTCATATCAAAGTAACCCTACTATCCTTCACAACCCTACTATCCAGGTTTTCATATCAAAGTAACCCTACAATCCAGGTTCCTTCTTACAGCCCTACTATCCAGGCTTTCATATCAAAGTAACCCTACTATCCAGGTTCCTTCTCACAGCCCTACTATCCAGGCTTTCATATCAAAGTAACCCTACTATCCAGGTTCCTTCTCACAACCATACTATCCAGGCTTTCATTTCGAGGTAACCCTATGACCCAGATTCCTTCTCACAGCCCTACTATCCAGGCTTTCATATCAAAGTAAGCCTACTATCCAGGTTCCTTCTAACAGCCCTACTATCCAGGCTTTCATATCTAAGTAACCCTACGATCCAGGTTCCTTCTCACACCCCTACTATCTAGGCTTTCATATCGAAGTAACCCTACGATCCAGGTTCCTTCTCACAGCCCTACTATCCAGGCTTTCATATCAAAGTAACCCTACTATCCAGGTTTCTTTTCACAACCCTATTATCCAGGATTTCATATTGAAGTAACCCTACTATCCCGGTTCCTTATCACAGCCCTACTATCTAGGCTTTCATATCGAAGTAGCCCTACTACCCTGGTTCCTTCTCACAGCCCTACTATCCAGGCTTTCATATGGAAATAACCCTACTATCTAGGTTCCTTCTCATAGCCCTACTATCCAGGCTTTCATATCAAAGTAACCCTACTATCTATGTTCCTTCTCACAGCCCTAATATCAAGGCTTTCATATCGAAGTAACCCTACTATCCAGGTTCTTTCTCACAACCCTAATATCTAGGCTCTCATATTGAAGTAACCCTACTATCCAGGTTCCTTCTCACATCCCTATTATCCAAGCTTTCATATCGAAGTAACCCTACTACCCAGGTTCCTTCTCACCGCTCTAATATCCAGGCTTCAATATCGAAGTAACCATACTATCCAGGTTCCTTCTCACAGTCCTACTAACTAGGCTTTCATATCAAAGTAACCCTACTATCTAGGTTCCTTCTCACAACCTTACTATCCAGGCTTTCATATCGAAGTAACCCTATTATCCATGTTCCTTCTCACATCCCTACTATGCAGGCTTTAATATCAAAGTAACCCTACTATCCAGGTTCCTTCTCACAACCCTACTATCCATACTTTCATATCGAAGTAACCCTACTATCCAGGTTCCTTCTCATAGCCCTACTATCCAGGCTTTCATATCGAAGTATTCCCACTATCCAGGTTCCTTCTCACAACCCTACTATCCAAGCTTTCATATCGAAGTAACCCTACTATCCAGGTTACTTCTCACAACCCTACTATCCAGGCTTTCATATCGAAGTAACCCTATTATCCAGGTTCCTTCTCACAGCCCTACTATCTAAGATTTCATATCGAAGTAACTCTATTATCTAGGTTCCTTCTCATAACCTTACTATCCAGGTTCCTTCTCTCTTATCTCTAGACAAGAGTTTACAACAGCAGTAATATCGGGACCTGATCAAACACGATTGGTTTTGCATTTCCCCAATAAGTCGTGGTACAGCATGTGCATCAACCGGATATGTAGTTCACTTCTTTTTCTTCAAACAAGAGTTATTTCCCCAATAAATGGACAATTGTAGCTCCTAAAATTCTATTTCTCCCAAGAAAGATACCAACATTCCTCAGGAGATTACTCATCAACGACAGGAGCAAGGACTCTCGTCAAAGGAATATCTCAGGAAATCAACATTCTCTAGATGGCATCTTTAATCCCATCTCCGACGATTCTCTGTCACATCCAGGATGGCATCTTTAAGCCCATCTCCGACAGTCTTCTATCATCAACCTCCAAATGGCATCTATAAGCCTATTCCCGATATCACAAATCAAGTATTACTTCATACGAGTGCAAATTTCTGGACACTCTATTGTTCAATCATCTTCCACCTTCAGATTACGAAAGGCGGGATAGCCAATCTACATTCTCAGGTTTAAGAGGATTGAACAGGGGCAGCTATTGTACCCCAAAATTTTCCATTTCATTTTACTCAATACATGTCCATCAAGATCTTTAATTTTCTCAAGGTTCCCCAAGAGTGGACCAGACAAACTCTATCCTAAGGCAGTATACCTCAAATTAGGGTTTCCATTTTCATCAAGATGGGTGAACCACAAAGGCCTCATATTCTATCCATGGTCTTAATATGTCCTCAAGACGCTACATCTCAAGTTTCATACCTTGCACAAGAAGTAAGCTCAGTCAACTGCTCAGATGCTTGAGAATCGACTATATTAGGTCAAAAGTCAATTGTGTCCCACATACAGTCAAACTTCAAGATTTTTGGTCAACGTTAACATTTTTAAGTGACTTTCATCATTTGATCAAGGGTTGATCATGATTCCCCAAGGAATGCTCCAAATTCATCAAAACCCAAAAGTTGCTAAATTAGGGTTTCTTAGTAAAAGTCAACCAAACATTGACCAAGCATAACTTCCACATACTTTATCAGAATTTTTTCATCCAATGCTCATTTTGAATTGGATGCAATTCCCTACAATTCATCTTCAAGTGACAAGTTCAAAATATGCACTCATAAAAAGATATAAATCCAGACATTATAGGTCCTTTTGAAAAGTCAACAAAAATACCTTTTGGGTCAATGCTTCTTACAAGAACATGGAAGACTCAATTGAGATGATACCAAAATATTTGCTTAGGGGACATCCTAAGATTTCTAAAAAGTCCAAGAACACATCTCTAGGCTTAAAATTGGAGGAGACATGCCTTGTGAAAGTTGACCCTTTTTGCAAAATTGCCAAAAGTCAAATGTGCTCAAAAATGCATTTTTTGCTAAATGGGTCTAACTTTTTATGCTTGCACCTCACTTATAATATGGTCCACGACTCAAATATTAACACACACATTATTTGCTTCATTTTTTAATTTATTTTCATTTTTATTAATTAAAAATTGAATTAAATCAAATAATTGATGAATAATAGCAAAGATATGATTTGATTTGGTTTTTGGACAGGTTGGCAATCAAAATATGCTGAATTATCAAGGAAAAAACGAATCAAGCATAATTAGTAGAAGAAAGGGATGATTTGGCTCAAAATAGCAAGTTTACATGTAGCTTGAAAATCAAATCAAATCTCTCATAATTGCAAAGATTCAATCCAAGTTTGTAACTGTAATTCATTCCTAGATATATATTGGACAAGAACAAAGAAAAAAACAAGGTGTTGTACCCCAAAATTTTCCCTCCCATATTTCTCAAAACATTGCAAGAAAGATCTCCAAGTTGCTCAAGGTAGTCCAAGGGTTGGCCAGACAAGCTCTCTCCTAAGGCAGTCTACCCCAAATTAGGGTTTCATGTTGCATCAAGATCCTTGAGTAAAAGTGACCCCAAGTGCTCACCAATATCCTAATATGTTCTCAAGATCATCCATGTCAAGTTTCAAGCCTTGCAGAGGAAGTTTGCTCAGTCAATTGCTCAAAGGTCCAAAAATCGACTTTGCTAGGGAAAAAGTCAACTATGACCCACATACAGTCAAACTTCAAGATTTTTGGTCAACGTCATCATTTTGAAGTATATTTCATCATTTTATCAAGGGTTGATCATGATTCATAAGGGATTGCTCATAATTCATCAAGACTCAAAAGTTGCTAAATTAGGGTTTTGTAGGAAAGGTCAACTCAACTTTGACCAAGCATAACTTTCTCATAATATATGAGAAATGACCCATACAAAGCTAATTTTGAATAGGATGCAATTCCCTACAATCCATCTTCAGCTCCCAAGTTCAAAATATGCACTCACAAGAAGTTATGAATTTGGACATTATTGGTCATTTTGAAAAGTCAACAAAAACACCTTTTTTGTCAAAGCTTCATACATGAGCATGGAATATCAAATTGAGATGATACCAAAAGGGTTGATTAAAGGACATCTCAAGCTTTCTAAAAAGTATAAGAACACCTCCAAAGATTCAAAATTGAGGAAGTTATGTATTGTTGAAGTTGACCCTTTTTGCAAAATTGTCAAAAGTCTACTATCCCCAAAACTTCAAATTTTGCCAAATGGGCCCTTTCTTTTTCACTTGTTTTGAGTTGGCATCGTAGCCCACGTACTCTATCCTTTGCCACTTGTCCATATCATATTTTTATTAATTATTTTGATTTTTATTTGAATTAATTTGATTTAAAACAAAATAAATCAAATAAAAATCCAAAACATTGATAACAAGAGATTTTGTGATGATTTCAGGTCTTAAATCTCAGCTAGCCATCATCAAATTCGCATCAAGCCATATGTGTACAAAGAGATTGGATTTGGACCAATTTTGGAAAGCTTTAAAGAAGCAAATCAAATCAAATCAAAAGGGATTAAAGGAGGGAGATTTTGATCAATTATGGACTTGGATTCATTCTTTGTTACATAAGGGTTACGTGCAGATCAAAATCGGGGTTGAAAATCAAGCATAGCGCAAGAACAGAATTAGCAAAAAGAAGCAAAAAGTGTGAGATCAAAATCCCACTTAGAGGCATCCTCAAGGCTCGAGACCTCTCCCAATCGTTTCCTGGAAATCTCCACAACCTAAAGCAATCAAAAGCAGGCGTTTTCAAGCCCTCTCACGCACTGTAAGTCGCACACGGTATCACTCTTTTCTTGAATTTGAAAAGCTTCATTCTTGCATCCATGGCGTAAAATAATTGCATATTCTTGATCACCATGATGTTTGCAAGCTTTTGCCAATAGCCAATTTCATTTATATGGACTGAATCGAAATTCACCATTGTTAGGGTTTCGAGTTTGCTTTTAGGGTTTTCATTTTTAGGTCCAACTGTGTTCAGAAGAAGGAGATAGTTCTAACCATGGCCTTGGTGGTCGTTTTTGTTACTTGTGCGAGATTTTGAGAGTTGACAGGGGTATAGCTACGGACGTTGTCCGTGGGTATAGATCTTTGTATTTTTAGCCACGGAGAGAGGAAGAAGAAACAGGCGTGTCACTCCTCCATTCGCCCGTTCAAATTTCTGCGTGCTTTTTATTTTTGTTTCCACTATATTGCGTTTTTTTTATATTATTATTATTTTCTATTATGTATACAAACAGCAACAAGTGATCCAGTGGCAAGCGTAGCATGAAATTCCCCTTGGGGCCTGGGTACGAATCCCATGTCCCCCTATTTCTCCATATCATTTTATTTCAGGTCGTCACATGCACGTGTAAGCCAAACGTCCACCATGCTCCTTCCTCATCAACACGCCAGATGGCCAGATCTGGTGGCCATCATTGAAGGTGCACCAAAGGGTCAGTCAATGCACACGCACTGGATTGCAAAAAGTCAAATGGATCAACACAATTGGACCCAGAAAACTGCTTTCTACACCCGCTAAATCAGGCACATTCTCAACCTTTTGTTCACATATTTTTTGTTTATATTTCATTTAATTTTTTTTAATTAATTATTAACCAATAATCAATTTTCTTTTTTAGCAAAAAATCACAAAAATATTTTTTATGTCCAAATAAATTCAGAATTTTATTTTTTATTAATAATCACTAATTAATTTAATTAGGTTAATTTTAGATAACTTTCATTTATTTTTGCAAATAATTAAAAATCAATTAGAATAATTAGGTTTTAACATTAGTTTAATTATTTTATTTCTTTCCTAAAATAAACAAAAATCCAAAAATATGTCATGTAATTATTTTTCATTAATTAATTTAATAACTAATTAATTTAGCATTTAATTTTAGGATTTAATTTCTTTTCTTAAAAAATAAAAATAACAAAAACAATTTCTTTTAATTAAGAGGGTCAAAACCCTAGTTTCGCATTCGATTCAATTTTCTCGCGCGTTTTATTTTTTATTCGAATATTGTATCTGCTCCCGGTTTGTAATAATTAAATTAGGACATTTATTTATTTTTCCGCTTTTAAATTTCAAAGGGTTTGTCTTTGGCGATGTAAATACTCGATGCCTTGTAATAATTTAGTTTAATTTCCGCACCTTTAATTTTTGCAAATATTCAACTGATAGATGTTTGATAATAGGGTTTGCATGACAAGAATGAATGTCTAATTTAAAACAGTTAGATCTCCCTAAACATGTGCAAAGATAAAAAATATGAAATCAACACACTTGCACATGCGCACTCCTAGGGTACACCCCACTTGGTTGCCTTCGTAAACAGTCATTGAGTATAGGTTATTTTAGAGGTCGCCCTCTTGTCCAAAAGGTCATAAGTTGCCTCGGAAAGGTTGCCCCGGACATTGTCGCCTCGGATAAATGATCTAAGACATTAGGGTTACCCCTAAGACGTCCTAACATTGCTTTAGTGACCGTATGTCCCCCTTTCGAATTGACCCTCAAACTCCAACGACGGTGCTACCTACTCACTAATAGTGGGACAGCATTGTCTAAAGGAAACAAATACAAAATGATTCCTTTTTCGAGTAGGTAGATTAGTTCTTAAGTACTTGCTCTTTCAAAAAACAAAACTTTTTCACACTTACACTTTTACGAACAAGTTTTCAAAAAACACTTCATTACACTCCTGAGTACAAAAGCAAGAGTTAAATCGAAGTTAAAACAAAAACTTTTCAAACCCACAAACACAAAGAAAACAATTTTGAAAACAATGAGCAAGTACCTAAGATCCCTTAGATAACTACGGATAGAAAGGGTGCTAATACCTTCTGTTTCTATAATCTACCCCCCGTACTCAGAAATATCTCGAAAAAGGAATTTTTCTGTGCTTTTTTCCTTTCCTTGTTCGATAAAATAAAAGTCGGTGGCGACTCTTGCTTACCGCGACATTTTTCAAACACAAACGCAAAACGCAAACCAGCATTCCAAAAACAGTCAGTTCTTCCACCGAATCACAGAACTGGCGACTCTGCTGGGGATTTAATAAGTGGGGTGTACCTTAAGATTAATTCATCATATTGTTTGATCTGTATGTTTTATCTTTGTGGGTTTGAATTGGAGTTACTATAGATCCTAACTCAGATCTGGGGATACCTTTTAGGTAAGTAGCAATAGACTATGAGGGAACTGTACAGCGTAGACCGATACGGTTGAAGCAGTAGCTATGTTGGTGTGACACTTTAGTTTGTACCGATATCCCTTATGGAGGAACAAGGAGAATATGGGCTGCTAAGGGGTCATTAAGCACCAACTGACCTTAGAACCTATAATTGACCAACTTGTCCATAGAAAAGTAGCAGTATGCTACACTCATTGAGACCATACTCTCGCGATGATTCCGGCTGCAAGAAAAGGTTGCTAAACTGGAATTATGACCGATCGAGGATGGTCAATGATATTGAGATCCTCTAGAACCTGATTACTATTACTAGGACAGGTTGAACCAACTGAACTTCAAGAGGGTAATACCTAGACCCCATGCAAGCCTAAACTTAAGGCTGTTTGTGTGACTTGTGTGCCTTCAAACTTGAACTACTTGCACATTCTTGTTATCTGACAACGTGAGTTCCTTGCAGGTTTTGTTTATAGTCCTTATCCAATAATTTGGATTTATTGCAGGGTTTACTTACAGCACCTCACACTTTTGCTTAAACTCATTTCATACACATCATAACATCATGCCTTAACATTTCCTTAACCATTTCAAGGATCTCAAGGATTTGTGATGCAGGTTATGATAAATCAACATCTAGCAAGGGGCAAAGGGGATTTATTTTCCTCTAGACAATGTCGTCTAGAGATCAAAACACGATGACTTTAGTCGGCAGCTATGACCCACTCGATATGGTGAGCTTGACCCTTGAAGAAGGACTCTTAACAACACGAAGTTTCTTCAATCAAAGCTGCAAAATTTAAATTCTAACAAGTTTCTTGTTTACCCCGCGAGATCCTCGAAAACATTTCATACATATATCATACATTTCATTGCATAACAGGTCTCCCAGTACAGGTCTCTTATGTTCTCGTTGTTTATTTCAGCAATGGCTTTCCAACAAGACAACCAAGATCTTCAAACCCAAGAAACTCAGTTCAGGGACGTATTCCTAAACCTACCCAAGGGGTAGGAAGAGTTGAAAACACTCCTCGTCGAGAAATTGGTCAAGAAAAGTCCTGAAGACAATAAGGATGAACGGCTGGAACAACTGCAAGCTGAGTTAGGTGCCATGAAAACCCAAATGCTGGGGCAGATGGCCCTTATCCAAAGCTTAGCCCGGGAACAAGAAGAGCTGAGAACCATTATCTGTTAGCTTCATCAAGACAAATACAACAACATAAAGCAAACAGTCGAGGCCAGGGACCAAGTCATTGATCAGCCTCCAAGAAGACAAAGATTTGGTTTGGTAAAGAATGGACCTCTCCAAGTTGCTGCTACCTCAAGGGTCCAACAACAACCTCGCCAAAAACAACGGGTTAATCAGAGTAAGCCAGATACACCCAAAAGGCAGTTCGCCAAGCTCAACATGCTGTTGTCTCAAGCTTTACAACACCTGTTGAGATTGAATATGGTGATGTTAAGGGATCCTCCTCAAAATCCCTACATAAACACCCCAAGGTACAATCCTGATGCAAGGTGTGCATACCATTCCAACAGCCCGGGGCATGATACTGATGACTGTTGGGCATTGAAAAACAAAATTCAAGACCTGGTCAATAAAGTAGCATTGGAATTCACACAAGATGGCCAGGATGAGTTCTTCTACCATCCCTCCAAGGTTCACCATTTGAAGTGACAAATCCTGAGACGAGGAGACTTTTTGTTCATTAGAATTTTCAATTTGTAATTTTCTTTTGATTGTTCAGACATTTATTCATGTCAAACTTTGTTACTTTATCAATGCATTGCATATGTCTGTTTTGAATCAATCCATTTGTATTCACTATATTTAAAATACTTTCCTTTTTGTGATGTTCAACTCTCGATTAAAACTCTAAGCCTTTAGAGGGAGAATGACGAAAATGATATCAAAATCTTTACAATATGCTTTTGAACAGACCCCACTGACGAGGTACAGGCGTTGTTTCAAATCCTAAAACAGTGGAGTTGTAAGGAAGATAATCCCTAGTCAACCCCTTTGAGCCAAAGAAGTTGGAGTTTTTATTTTCATAAATTAAAACCCTTAATTATAACCTGGGGCAGGGTAGTTTTCTCAGTTAATCCAGGTGCACAATGAATGGCATCAAAGAAGTCTTTCTGAAACAAAATACAATGATGGTTCCGTATAATCGTCAAGACAGGTAGTCATTATCTCTCGAAATAAAAGCCCAATAAGTCAAAACCTATGAAGGAGACTTAAGAAAAAAACTGGGGCATCCCGCTGACTGTAATCACAAAAAGACACAGTTCAGGCAAAAGACAGGGATAATAAAATCAAAAAGAAAGATATCCTACAAACTCTCAACAAAAATGTTTGCCTGTTCAAAATAAATTGTTAGTATCCAAACCATCACTGGAATATCAGAGCAAAAACTCAAACGAGATCTAATGCATGATTAGCTGAGTTTAGGATCGAAGAACATCACGAAGAACGGGCGGGTACAAATAAAATTTGAGCCTTTATCCTTTGTTTCTTAAACCGTGAACCAGGCCACATTGTAACCCTTAAAAGTCCTAGCTGAAGCATGGGTTAGTTCGAAAGCATACTGTTACAAAATGTATCCTGACTCCTGTAAGGCTTGCTGTAAATCCTGAGTTGACATCACATTTTACAAAAATTCGCTTGTTTTATTGAAAACTACATTTTCAAAGAACTTCAAAACAGACATAAGCTTTGCATTCTTAAAATAACATTGTTTGCATATGACTATTTGTTCATTAGTAGAGAAAGTCGCATGATGAATATCTAGTGAACAAAAACCTCCTCAATAAAATGGATCACCTCAAGTGGAAAAACACTTCCAACTAAGGGGCACAGCATGATCATTGTCCGTCATCTGGGGCAGTCAAGTCAAGATTCAAGGAATCTCTCAAAGATGCCAAATAACCAGGGGCAAATCTCCATCTGAATCACTTAGGGCATTGGACGTGAATTCCAGAAACGAATTTTGCAAGATCAAACGAACATCTTCTGGTAGTATGGCAACACAACACTACTGACAATGACAACTCCCTACACCCTGAGAGCATGGACATAGTCAGAGAATACTGCGCATGAACAAAGACCCGCTAGGTTGACAGGCCTAGGCAAAAATAAGGGCATCCCGACGAACCAAAATGGTTCGGGCAAAAATTAGGGATAAAAACAAAAAAAGATTTGTACACCCGGCAAGTCGAAAACCTGAAAAGGAGGCTTGGGCAAGAAAGGGTATCCCGCTGGACTGAAAATCTGAAAAGACAGTCCAGGAAAAAGTTAGGGATTAAAGCGTATGACTATGTCCCGTCATCTCGTCACTTGCCTACCAGAAGAAGATTTGTCATTTCAATCGGCAATTACCAAGCACCTCATAGGTTGGAATAATACTCGATCCACAAGGCCTCCGCAGGCACCTTCTCCCGCAGATACAGGGGCAGAAAAGCCTCAATGCAAAGTCATTGTCATATCCTCAGCCTGCGTCCCAGTAACATCTACACTCCCTGCAGAGTAAGAAAAGGACAGTGGTGTTAATTCTCCCCAAGCAGAGTTTATCCATCATCAACACTAGACAATTATCCCAAGCGGAGTTTGGAAAATCTTCCCCAGTGGAGTTTGGAGAATCATCCCTAGTGGAGGCTGGAGGATTATCCCCAGTAGAGCCTAAAAGGTTATCCCCAGTGAAGTCGCAACTGGAAAATCATCCCCAGTGGAGTTCATTCCTTTCACAAACAGAAACTCAATCCCCAACGGGATTCAGTATCGCCAGCAACGATAATTCATCCCCAACTGAATTTATCAGCGGAATCCTCAGCAGAGCATGTCCTCCCCACAGAGTAATCTCCTCGTCAACTTATTCCCCAACGGAGTTATCCTCTCCTGCAGGTTTATTCTCACAATCATCTTCATTCACTCTCCCCAGCCGAAGCAAAGAATTAAACTCTTTTCTCCAGCAGCTATCCGGGATTTATTTCCCCAGCTAAAAACATCACATTTTCATACGTCATGACATGCATACGCATCAAACGAGACAATCTCATTTATTTTGAGAACATCATTGCTTGATACATATCATGCATTACATACAGCTAACCTTTACCTTTCAGGAAAGATACAATCAAATTCTCATAAAAATTCAAAGCTATGAAGCTTTTACCTCAGTTAAATTATAGACAAGTTCCTAAATCTCAACAAAGTGGTTTCCTCAGTTGAATTATGGACGAGTTCCTAAATCTCAGCAAAGTGGTTTCCTCAGTTGAATTACGAACGAGTTCCTAAATCTCAACAAAGTAGTTGAATTACGGACAAGTTCCTAAATCTCAACAAAGTAGTTGAATTACGGACGAGTTCCTAAATCTCAGCAAAGTAGTTGAATTACGGACGAGTTCCTAAATCTCAGCAAAGTAGTTGAATTACGGACGAGTTCCTAAATCTCAGCAAAGTAGTTGAATTACGGACGAGTTCCTAAATCTCAGCAAAGTAGTTGAATTACTGACAAGTTCCTAAATCTCAGCAAAGTAGTTGAATTACAGACGAGTTCCTAAATCCCAACAAAGTAGTTTAATTATGGACGAGTTCCTAAATCTCAGCAAAGTAGTTGAATTACGGACAAGTTCCTAAATCTCAGCAAAATAGTTGAATTACGGACGAGTTCCTAAATCTCAGCAAAGTAGTTGAATTACAGACGAGTTCCTAAATCTCAGCAAAGTAGTTGAATTACGGACGAGTTCCTAAATCTCAACAAAGTAGTTGAATTATGGATGAGTTCCTAAATCTCATCAAAGTAGTTGAATTACGGACGAGTTTGTAAATCTCAACAAAGTAGTTGAATTACGAACGAGTTCGTAAATCTCAGCAAAGCAGTTGAATTACGGACGAGTTCCTAAATCTCGACACCTCAGTTGAATTACGGACGATTTCCTAAATCTCGACACCTCAGTTGAATTACGGACGAGTTCCAAAATCTCGACACCTTAGTTGAATTACAGACGAGTTCCTAAATCTCGACACCTCAGTTGAATTACGGACGAGTTCCTAAATCTCGACACCTCAGTTGAATTACAGACGAGTTCCTAAATCTTGACACCTCAGTTGAATTACGGACGAGTTCCTAAATCTCGACACCTCAGTTGAATTACGGACGAGTTCCTAAATCTAGACACCTCAGTTGAATTACGGACGAGTTCCTAAATCTCGACACCTCAGTTGAATTACGGGCGAGTTCCTAAATCTCGACACCTCAGTTGAATTACGGACGAGTTCCTAAATCTCGACACCTCAGTTGAATTACGGACGAGTTCCTAAATCTCGACACCCCAGTTGAATTACAGACGAGTTCCTAAATCTCGACACCTTAGTTGAATTACAGACGAGTTCCTAAATCTCGACACCTCAGTTGAATTACGGACGAGTTCCTAAATCTCGACACCTCATTTGAATTACAGACGAGTTCCTAAATCTCGACACCTCAGTTGAATTACGGACGAGTTCCTAAATCTCGACACCTCAGTTGAATTATGGACGAGTTTCTTAAATCTAGACACCTCAGTTGAATTACGGACGAGTTCCTAAATCTCGACACCTCAGTTGAATTACAGACGAGTTCTTAAATCTCGACACCTCAGTTGAATTACAGACGAGTTCCTAAATCTCGACACCTCAGTTGAGTTACGGACGAGTTCCTAAATCTCGACACCTCAGTTGAATTACAGACGAATTCCTAAATCTCGACACCTCAGTTGAATTACAGACGAGTTCCTAAATCTTGACACCTTAGTTGAATTACGGACGAGTTCCTAAATCTCGACACCTCAGTTGAATTACGGACGGGTTCCTAAATCTTGACACCTCAGTTGAATTACGGACAAGTTCCTAAATCTCGACACCTCAGTTGAATTACGGACGAGTTCCTAAATCTCGACACCTCAGTTGAATTACGGACGAGTTCCTAAATCTCAGCAAAAATGTTTCCTCCGTTGAGTACGGACGATCGAAGTTCCTAAATATCAACAGAGATGATTCCTCAGTTGAGTACGGACGATCGAAGTTTCTAAATATCAACAGAGACGACTCATCAGCAGAATAACGGACAACCAAAGCTCCTAAATTTCTACTTCTCTCAACAAAGATCAGACTTCCCCAGCGGAATCTTCCACAACAACAGGTATGCAAGCCCTCGCTAAGGAATCTCTTATGCGATCGACACTCCTTCAGGTGGCATCTTTAAGCCCATCCCCTCATCATCAATATCCAAATGGCATCTGTAAGCCTATTCCCTACATCACAAGGCAACTACCACTGCATGCGAGTGCAAATTTCTGGGCACTCTAGTGTTCAATCCTCTTCCACCTTCGGATTACGAAAGGCACGAAAGCTAATCTACATCATCAAGTTTAAGAATATTGAACAGGGGAAGCTGTTGTACCCCAAAATTTTCCCTCCCATATTTCTCAAAACATTGCAAGAAAGATCTCCAAGTTGCTCAAGGTAGTCCAAGGGTTGGCCAGACAAGCTCTCTCCTAAGGCAGTCTACCCTAAATTAGGGTTTCATGTTGCATCAAGATCCTTGAGTCCAAGTGACCCCAAGTGCTCACCAATGTCCTAATATGTTATCAAGATCATCCATGTCAAGTTTCAAGCCTTGCAGAGGAAGTTTGCTCAGTCAATGGCTCAAAGGTCCAAAAATCGACTATGTTAGGGCAAAAGTCAATTGTGACCCACATACAGTCAAACTTCAAGATTTTTGGTAAACATACTCATTTTGAAGTATATTTCATCATTTGATCAAGGGTTGATCATGATTCATCAGGGATTGCTCATAATTCATCAAGACTCAAAAGTTGCTAAATATGGTTTTGTAGGAAAGGTCAACTCAACTTTGACCAAGCATAACTTTCTCATACTTTATGAGAAATGACCCATCCAAAGCTCATTTTTAAGAGGATGCAATTCCCTACAATACATCTTCATCTCCCAAATTCAAAATATGCACTCACAAGAAGTTATGAATTTGGACATTATAGGTCATTTTGAAAAGTCAACAAAAACACCTTTTTTGTCAAAGCTTCATACATGAGAATGGAATATAAAATTGATATGAGACCAAAAGTGTTGATTAAAGGACATCTCAATATTTCTAAAAAGTCCAATAACACCTCCAAATATTCAAAATTGAGGAAGTTATGCATTGTTGAAGTTGACCCTTTTTGCAAAATTGCCAAAAGTCAACTATCCCCAAAACATCAAATTTTGCCAAATAGGCCCATTCTTTTTCACTTTTTTTGAGTTGGCATCATAGCCCACGTGCTCTATCCTTTGCCACTTGTCCATATCATATTTTTATTAATTAGTTTGATTTTTATTTGAATTAATTTGATTTAAATCAAAATAAATCAAATAAAAATCCAAAACATTGATAACAAGAGATTTTGTGATGATTTCGGTCTTAAATCACAACTAGCCATCATCAAATTCGCATCAAGCCATATGTGTACAAAGAGATTGGATTTGGACCAATTTGGAAAGCTTTAAAGAAGTAAATAAAATCAAATAAAAAATGATTAAAGGAGGGAGATTTGGATCAATTATGGACTTGGATTCATTCTTTGTTACGTAAGGGTTACGTGCAGATCAAAATCGGGGTTGAAAATCAAGCATAGCGCAAGAACAAAATTGGCAAAAATAAGCAAAAAGTGTGAGATCAAAATCCCACTTAGAGGCATCCTCAAGGCTCGAGACCTCTCCGAATTGTTTCCTGGCAATCTCCACAACCTAAAGCAATCAAAATCATGCGTTTTCAAGCCCTCTCACGCACTGTAAGTCTCACACGGTATCACTCTTTTCTTGAATTCGAAAAGCTTCATTCTTGCATCCATGGCGTAAAATAATTGCATATTCTTTATCACCATGATGTTTGCAAGCTTTTTCCAATAGCCAATTTCATTTATATGGACTGAATCGAAATTCACCATTGTTAGGGTTTCGAGTTTCCTTTTAGGGTTTCCGTTTTCAGGTACAATTGGCCTTAGTAATGGGTACCGCTGTGTTCAGAAGAAGGAGACGGTTCTAACCATGGCCTTGGTGGTCGTTTTTGTTACCTGTGCGAGATTTTGAGAGTGGACAGGGTATAGCTACGGACGTTGTCCGTGGGTATAGATCTTTGTATTTTTAGCCACGGAGAGAGGAAGAAGAAACAGGCGTGTCACTCCTCCATTTGCCCGTTCAAATTTATGCGCGCTTTTTATTTTTGTTTCCATTATATTGCATTTTTTTATATTATTATTATTTTCTATAGTGTATACAAACAGCAACAAGTGATCTAGTGGCAAGCGTAGCACGAAATTCCCCTTGGGGCCTGGGTTCGAATCCCAGGTCCCCTTATTTCTCCATATCATTTTATTTAAGGTCATCACATGCAAATGCAAGCCAAACATCCACCATGCTCCTTCCTCATCAACACGCCAGATGGCCAGATGGCCATATCTGGTGGCCATCATTGAAGGTGCACCAAAGGGTCAGTCAATGCACACGCACTGGATTGCAAAAAGTCAAATGGATCAGCACAATTGGGCCCAGAAAACTGCTTTCTACACCCCCTAAGTCAGGCCCATTCTCAACCTTTTGTTCACATATTTTTTGTTTATATTTCATTTAATTATTTTTAATTAATTATTAACCAATAATCAATTTTCTTTTTTAGCAAAAAATCACAAAAATATTTTTTATGTCCAAATAAATTCAGAATTTTATTTTTTATTAATAAATACTAATTAATTTAATTAGGTTAATTTTAGATAACTTTCATTTATTTTTGCAAATAATTTAAAATCAATTAGAATAATTAGGTTTTAACATTAGTTTAATTACTTTATTTCTTTCCTAAAATAAACAAAAATCCAAAAATATGTCATGTAATTATTTTTCATTAATTAATTTAATAACTAATTAATTTAGCATTTAATTTTAGGATTTAATTTCTTTTCTTAAAAAATAAAAATAACAAAAACATTTTCTTTTAATTAAGTGGGTCAAAACCCTAGTTTCGCATTCGATTCAATTTTCTCGCGTGTTTTATTTTTTATTCGAATATTGTATCTGCTCCCGGTTTGTAATAATAAAATTAGGACATTTATTTGTTTTTCCGCTTTTAAATTTCAAAGGGTTTGTCTTTGGCGATGTAAATACCCGACGCCTTGTAATAATTTAGTTTAATTTCCGCACCTTTAATTTTTGCAAATATTCAACTGCTAGATGTTTGATAATAGGGTTTGCATGACAAGAATGAATGTCTAATTTAAAACAGTTAGATCACCCTAAACATGTGCAAAGATAAAAAATATGAAATCAACACACTCGTACATGCGCACTCCTAGGGTACACCCCACTTGGTTGCCTTCGTAAACGGTCATTGAGTATAGGTTGTTTTAGAGGTCGCCCTCTTGTCCAAAAGATCATAAGTTGCCTCAGAAAGGTTGCCTTGGACATTGTCGCCTCGGATAAATGATCTAAGACATTAGGGTTACCCCTAAGACGTCCTAACATTGCTTTAGTGACCCTATGTCCCTCTTTCGAATTGACCCTCAAACTCCAACGACGGTGCTACCTACGCACTAATAGTGGGATAACATTGTCTAAAGGAAACGAATACAAAATGATTCCTTTTTTGAGTAGGTAGATTTGTTCTTAAGTACTTGCTCTTTCAAAAAACAAAACTTTTTCACACTTACACTTTTACGAACAAGTTTTTAAAAAACACTTCATTACACTCTTGAGGACAGAAGCAAGAGTTAAATCGAAGTTAAAACAAAAACTTTTCAAACCCACAAACACAAAGAAAACAATTTTGAAAACAATGAGCAAGTACCTAAGAGCCCGTAGATAACTACGGCCGTACTCAGAAATATCTCGAAAAGGAATTTTTCTGTGCTTTTTTCCTTTCCTTGTTGGATAAAATAAAAGTCGGTGGCGAATCTTGCTTACCGTGACATTTTGCGAACACAAACGCAAAACGCAAACCAGCATTCCAAAAACAGTCAGTTCTTCCATCGAATCACACAAGGTTTTGCAGGCGTGAACAAGAAGAACAAAACTTGAAAATTTCAAAGAAAAGTGCAGATCCAATCTTGCTCCATAGGCCATTTCAAGCATTTGTAACAATCAAATCATCTCCCTAGGCACTCACTGAACTTGTATCAATCATTTGCAAGGCTTGAAACATCCAGAAACGCACGCAATCACTCTCATGGTTTACTTGTGTTTTCCAAATCGATTATTGAATTTCTTGCATCATCAGCATGTTTAAGTTATATATTTGTGATCCTTATCGTGTTTGCAAGCTAACTGAATAAATTAATTGCATTTTTAAAGCCTATATCTGCACTTTCCATTGTTAGGGTTTCCATATGCGTTTTGGGGTTTTTGGCTACAGGCAAAATTAGACCACAAGTTAGGTACTGGGATAACCGGGACATCATGAACGGTCGAACCATGGTATTCAATTCCATTTATATTGTGTTTTGTGAATTTTTGAATTGAACAGGTCTTTAGCCATGGAAGTTGACTGTAGGTAAAGGTATAAAAACCTAAGGCGACAAAGAAAGGTAGAAGAAGGTTATGTGTCATCCAGCCATTCGCCCATTTGAAATTTCGCGCACTTGGGAATCAGGGATTTGTTTTCTTTACATTATATTTTTTTTCCTTATACTAACAACTAAAATGCATAGCACAGCTGGCAATGAGGCATTGGTATTGAGCATAAGGACATGGGTTCGATCCCAGGTCCCAGCGTTTCATTTATGTTATTTTCTTTCAACTGATCCAACGCATCACTTGTCCTTGTGTCCACCATACATCCTTGCGTCCAACCGCTTGATCAAGCATACTATCAAATCCAACGCTCCAGCGGTGAGGGACTATGATACGCCCTCAAGTCAACGCTACAAGGAATCAGACGCTGACTGGGCTTGGAGCATTTTTGGACCTAGAAAATTCAGATTGGCACCCCCCCTTTGCTGGCATACAGGCCCAGTTTGTAGTTTCTTTCTATTTTCTTTTTTTAATTTCTTTAATTATTTTCTTTAATTGTTTTAATTATTTAGCACAAAAATCATTTTCTTTTTTTTAATCAAATAAAAAACCACAAAAATACAAAAAATCCTTTTTTTAATAAAAACATTTTTTCTTAATTAATTTAGTTTAATTAACTTAGGGCAATTTAACCTCTTTTCATAATTAAAAATAATTAGACTTAGGATTTGAATTGTACGTACTTTAATCAATTATCTTTAAAAATACACCAAAATCATTTTTTTCATTAAAATATTTATAATAATTAATTAGATTAATTAGAATAACTTAAATACTTTTTCATAATTAAAAAGAAATTAGAAATTAGGGTTTTATTTAAATTGCAATTTCATTGTTTTCTCCAATAAAAAATGTACAAAAATCTTTTTTCTTTCAATTAGAGTTCAGGTTATTTTTCAACTTCTCCTCGCGTTTAATTTGCCGCACGCATTTTAATTTGTTTTATTATTATTGTAATTGTTTCGAGTTTGTAATAGTTTTAATTAGGGTTTTAAATTCTGCACTTTTATTTCCCGTCAAGACAATTATGTAACTGTCAAAGCCTTGTAATAGCTAGGTTTATTTTCTTGCACTTTCAAATTCCTACAAATATTTAACTGTCTAGATGTATGCTAATAGGATTTTATGGCAAGAATATCTTGAAATTAAAACAGTAGATCACCTAATGTGCAAAGATTAAAATAACTGAAACAATTCATATGCACATATTCACTCCTAGGGTTTACCTCACTTCGGTTGCCTTCGGTAAACAGTCATTAAGCATAGGAGATTTTAGTGGTTGCCCTCCTGTCTAAGAGATCCAAATGTTGCCTCGGAAATGTTGCCTCAGAGATGTTGCCTCAGAAAGATCTTAAGACTCTAGGGTTACTACTAAAGTTTTCTAACTATTGCTTTAGTGATCGTACTTGTCCCTTTAGAATGTCCCTTACAACTCCAACGAAGGTGCTACCTATTCCTTAATAATAGGATAGCACTGTCTAAAAGAAAACGAACAGACTTTTTTCGAGTAGGTAGAATCTTAAGTACTTGCTCAACAAAACCTTTCACACAAACACCTTTCAAAACAAATTTTCAAAATAAACTTCGCCACACCCTTGAGGACTGATACAAGGGTTATCACGAAGTAAAAACATTTTCAAGACAAGCACACACAAGTAATTTGAAAAATGAGAAAGTACCTAAGAGCCCATGGAAAACCATAGATAGAAAGGGTACTAACACCTTCCCTTTCTATAATCTACCCCCCGTACTCAGCAACATCTCGAAAAAGGTTTTTTCTGTTCTTTTTCCTTTTCCTGATTGGATAAAATAAAAGTTGATGGCGACTCTTGCTTACCGCGACATTTTGCAAATAAAAAATGCAAACCAGTATTAAACAGTCGGTTTTACCGCCGTATCACACCTATTATCAATCAATTACCTTTCAACGGTATGGAAAGGGACCCAAAGCCTAAAGAAATCACTAAAGCCCTGTATTTCCAACGGTCCGACATTGTGACAAATTGGGAAACAAGAAGCGGTGTCAAAGGGTTTCTAGCCAAGTTCTTGTTTGAGAAAGCTCACAATTTTTGGGATACTTTGGACTTACAGGCCTTTGAGGAGGTATTGGACTTTCTCATCTATGGGATGGTACTGTTCCCTAATCTAGACCAACTCATAGACGTGAATACGGTTAAAGTTTTCATGTCCCGTAACCCGGTGCCTACTTTATTGGGAGACGTTCTGCAGTCTTTTCATACTCGCACCGTAAAGAGAAGAGGAACCATCATGTGTTGCACTCCTCTGTTGGCTAGGTGGTTTATTTCGCACCTACCTCGATCTGTGTTGAAGAATGAGCAAGGTCTAAGATGGTCTAATAGGCTGATGTCTCTCACGCATTCGGATATTCACTGGTGTCCTCGATCTGTGGAAGACGTTACCATCATTGATCAATATGGAGAATTCCTTAATGTTCCTCTCCTAGGCATTAGGGGAGGAATCACTTATAACCCTTGTTTGGAAGTGCGACAGTTTGGGTATGCTAGGAGGGACGGTCCTCATGATGCATTGATTCAGCAAATTGCATTTGACTATGAGAATGATGTCTAAGGGTACCGTTAGAGGTTCATCCGAGCTTGGGGCATGGTGAACAAAGTAGATAGAAAGAAATTGGGGCATAAGAACTCCATCCCTTTGGAGCCTTATCTTAAGTGGGTGCGAGCACGCGCTCAAAATCTCATGAATCCTTACCCCTCCATCCTACCAATCATCATGGAACCTATCACCGAGACAGGTGTACCTCATATTATTCTTCATCCTGACATGCCGACTACTCTCGAGGAATTACAAAGATCTTGGATTCAACTCAAAGAGGAACGAGACACCTTTGAAACCCAATTCTACGCAAGCGAGAAGAAGGTTTTGGAGCTTACAAGACAACTGCATGAATAATAGAGTCTGAATGCCTACATTGCACCAAAGAGGATGCGCTCATGGGAAGCTTGAGTCCTGTTTGATTTAGGAGTTTTGTTTATCTTTGTTTCTTCCATTGTAAGCCCAAGAGACATCATTGTAATCACTTAAACTTATGAATGCAATTAATGTTTGTTCTCTCTTTGACTAAGCAAATTTAAGATCTTAAAAGTCCTTGAAAACATTACATAAACATTATCATTCATATCATTACATTAAGCAGGTATTCCGAGACAGGTTTCTTATCTTTTCGCTGCTTATTTCAGCAAAAAAAATGGTTCTGAAACAAACAGTAAAGGATCTTCAAGCTCAAAATGCTCAGTTCCAACAAATGTTCCTGGATCTAGACAAGGGGCAAGAAGATCTGAAAGCTCTGATCGTCAAAGAGAAGACTAAGAAGGCAAAGAAACCAGTTGGTGTCTTGAATTTGGGCTGAAGGTTCAGAGGACAGGATAAGCGAGCTCTAGATTTTGCAACCCCGTTAAATGAGGGGGGCAATCAAGAAGCAAATCCAACGGAAGAAAACAACAATCCAGGGTCTAAGGAAGATGAAGCTGACTATTCTGAGGAGCGGTATCCTCCTGCTGGTGATAAATACAAACAGTTGGAGGATCGGCTCAATGCTATGGAGATCCAGAGGGTACTTGGGCTGGATTTCGAAGAGCTGGGACTGATCTCCGGGGTGTT
The DNA here is from genome assembly GCA_948472305.1 of Vicia faba. NCBI lineage: Eukaryota > Viridiplantae > Streptophyta > Magnoliopsida > Fabales > Fabaceae > Vicia > Vicia faba. The sequence goes on from OX451739.1 coordinate 493,353,559, forward strand.
CCACCTGCAGAAATTCAAGGTCCTCACCTTTAACCAGTACGATGGTGTCTCCTGCCTTAAGCTGCACTTAAGGTCATATGTCAGGAAGATTTAACCCTACACTACTGATAGGAATCTGTGGGTACATTTCTTCCAGTAAATTTTGGCAGGGACTCAGCTGGAATGGTTCTATCAACTGCAGAGAACCAACATCCGCAATTGGGACGATCTGGCTGCTGCTTTTTACAAGCAATACCAATATAACACTAACCTCGTCCAAACTCGTACTCAATTGCAAAGTATGTCTATGAGTACCGACGAAGGTTTCAAAGATTATGCCCAAAAGTGGAAAGACCGTGCGGGAAGAGTCCAACCTCCTTTGTCTGATAGAGAGCTGGTGGACATGTACTTGGGCACATTGTCTGGTCCGTTATTTAACCATCTGATTGGAAGCTCTTCAGCTGGGTTCACTGAACTGATACTGACTGGTGAACGGGTAGAAGCTGACATCAAAAGTGGTAAAATCCAGAGAGATGCATCCTCCAGCATAGCAAAGAAACCCTTCACTAGAAAAAAGGAGGTCAGTGCTGCTTATGGCCAAAGAAATCACAACAAAACTGAACATCGTCCGACGGTAGGGGCTATTATGATTTCCAATCCTGCCTCAAATCAACAACGAAACAATCAGCACAGACCGGATGCGCCCATAAGATAGTTTACTCGGATCAACATGACCCTATCCCAGGTTTTTCCACACCCGTTGAAGTCCAATCTGGTGACTCTAAAAGAAGCTCATAAGAACCCCAATACTGCATCTCCTTGCTACAACCCAAATGCTCGATGTGCCTATCATTCTGAAAGTCTGAGGCATAATACAAACAATTGTTGGGCTCTGAAAAATAAGGTGCAGGATCTTATTGAAGCGAAGGAGATTGAGTTTGACCTTCCCGAGACACCTAATGTAATAACTGCGCCAATGCCCAAACATGGCCCGAGTGTCAATGTTGTTGATGATGACCGGTTTGTTTCTTTTATGAATGAGTTAACTACTCCTCTTCTAACTGTTAAAAGGAATATGTTGTGAGCCGGTTTATTTCCGGGTTACGGTGAAGGTTTCCACTCATGTATGTCTCTACCAGATAGTTGTTTGATGTTAAAAATGGGCATCCATCGCCTGATGGTTAACAAAGAAATTCTACTTGAGAAATTTCCCCTTACAAGAAGTTTGTGCGAAGATGTCTCAATAATTACCATTTCTGAAAATCCTCCCAGGGTCTCCACCAAAAGACCCGTCAGGATTACATATGTTCCCAAGTTTGCTCCCTTGATCATCATTATTCCTGGGCCAATACAATATTCCTTTGATAAAGTTGTTCGCTAGAGTTATGGGGATGGCGTCTATTACCATGGCGTCAAGCAATACCTATTGGCTGTTAAGGATAAATTTGTTGAAGATACTGACCCCAACATCGACAACATTTTTGGGACCAGTAAAATTACGAGAAGCAGAGGAGTTTTCTCTCTCGAGATCTCTCCAAAGATTGTTGCTACTGCTGTGATTATCCCTGTTATTACTCCTTCTAGTACTCCCATTGCTACTCCTACTGTTATCCCTGTTGTTATCCCTGCTACTGAGTCGGCCGAGACTCAGGGCAAAGAGGTTTTGGTTGAGCCTGACCAGACGAAGGCACACAAATAAGTCATTCCCGAGGCTTCTAAAAAAGAAATGGAAGAGATATTGAAGATAATAAATGTTGCACCCTAAAATTTGCCCTCTCATTTCATAAGGGATCACCCTGGATCCCAGGTTTGCTTCTATCAAGTTTCCAGGCCTTGAACTATCAATTTTCCCAAGAAAGTCATTTATAAGGGCAAAATGGTCATTTGTACACTGAGAAGTCTAACTTTTACTTTTAGGTCAAAATCAAATCTCAAAAATCATATTTCATCAAGACATGTTGGAATATGAAGTTTGTTTCATCAAGAATTTCAAAAGTCAAATTTTACTTTCGAAAAGTCAAATTCTAAATACTTAGAAATTTTTCTAAGTGTTTAAGAAGCATGACAAAACTCAGAACTTATGACCAGATTATCACCATAACACTCAAAAAATTATGGACACTCTCAAGGCAGAGTTGGTCAGAACTTTTGGGCCTGTTTTCACAAAAGCTTCAGTCAGAGTTTGCCAGGGTAATTCAAAGAAGGTTAAGAAGCGTGCTGCAAGCTTTCTAGAAAGTTTGAAAGTTCCTTCAGAACATGTTGGAGCCAGAAGATACAAAGATCAGAGAATGGATGCTACGCTGAAGCAGAACTTCTGATCCAGAACTAAGCCATGGTGTAGAATCTCACGTTACAGGATTTCTAGTTGTGATAAGTCTCATCGTCATTAATGCTCACAACCACTTTCTGAGTCTTTATCCAAAGGATTTCCACCACGTGTACCTTTATTGTCTTGGTATAGCAAAATTTGGTACTAGGCCCATGCTTTGTTTTTCTTTTCCTTAAATCCTGCTGACAACTCCAACTTAAGCATGGTTAAAAGTTGCTAATCAGCAGCTAGTTCAGCCTATGCCTGCATGCCATGATTGCACCAAACTAGCATACGAAAACAGTGATGAAAAAGCAAGGGAGCAAGATGCCAAATTGATTTAAAATCTCATTTGTCTTTCCCCCCAAAATCACAACAAATTCACCTATAAATACTTTGCTCCATCACACTTTAAAGCGTTGGCTTTTCGAAGGAGAAAACTATCAAAAGAGAAAAAGAAACCTGTGAAACCCTTCATAAAAATCCAGATTTCCCAAACAGAAAACCAAACCTTTGTTCTTCCTTTTGAATCAAAGAACTTGGCATTTTCTCTTCCATTACTCTTGCTGATTCCAGAACATCCAAAGGCAACAACTCAAAGCTCCAAGCACGCTCCAGGTTCAAGGTAAGTCTTTTTGACTTTGCTTGTTTTTCATTATGATTATCATTAACATGTAAATCATAGTATTAATGTTATACATATCATTGCTTAAGTAGAAAAACTGTGGATCAGAACTTCTTGATTTTGGCTAGACACAGATTTAGGATTAGAACTTCTATAAATTGTTGTGCTATTATCCTTCCGATTTGATATTTATTAAGAACTTCATAAATTGCTGATGTGCTGATTAAGAGTTGAAATATGGCATAAAACTTTAGATGTTCATTCATAGTTTTAACATACAGAACTTCTATGATTTTTCTCACTGTTAAACACACACAGAACTTCTGAGTTCTCTTCACTGTTTTAACATACAGAACTTCTATGATTTTTCTCACTATTAACACACACTGAACTTCTGATTCTTACATGCTGATAACGCACTGAACTGTTAATGTTCACTCACTGGCTCAGCACAATTCATAACTTCTGATGATTCACTCATTGTTCTAACATAGCACAAAACTTATGAGTCCTCCTTACATGTCAAATACACTGAACTTCTGATGTTTCCACTCGCTGTTTTCAAAAACTCAGAGTTTCTGATTTTTACATGCTGATAACGCACTGAACTGCTGATGTTTACTCACTATTTTAGTGTAATACAGAACTTCTGACTTGTGGCCCACTGTCTGAATACCACCCAGAACTTATGTGTTTTCCCTCTAATGTGTCTTGCAGGACCTCAAAGTGTATCAATCCAGAACTTCTGACGCTTCCTTCTGAATAACCATGCGCCTGGCTTCAGAACTTCTGATCCTTGCTGTTTTGCCTACAGCAGCACGATGTTTCTATCTTTCATTTATTTTCCTTTTCATCATTTCTAATATTAACATAAAAAGACATAAAAATATTTTCTTTTATTAACTAATTTATTTCCTTTTTTAAGACAAAAAACATTTTCTAAACAAGTCCATTTCTTTCTTATATTGTACATTTCAATATTGTTGTAATAGTAACTTAGGACTTATTTTTACTTGCAACCCCCATTCATAAATATGTACCCCCATCCCTAAAATATTGTAATAGCGTAGGACTTTACATTTCTGCAATTTATTGCTTTCAAATGAAATGCTAGAAATTAGGGTGTGTGTGGCAAGATATGAAAATCAACAAATAGATCACCCTAATCAAGACTAAAATGCATGCAATCAAATACACTTGCACACTAGCACCCCTAGGGTTATTCCACTTGTTGCCTTACAAAAATGGCCATGTTATGCAAGTGGGATGTCTTAGCACAAACAAAAATATAAGATCATAGTCCCACAATGACGCTATCAAAGTTGCCTTTCGAAATGATCTTAGTCCCTAAAGAAAAGTGTTAAGTCATCTCACAACATTGCTATCATGGTTATACGATGACCCACGCCCATCCCTTCACATCCAACGATGGGGCTTCTTACCAAATCAATAGTAAGATAGCAACATCTAAAGGAAGGAGGAAAAGCACATCTAAGACCTTTTGAGTAGGTAGGTTCGCTCTTAGTTACTCGCTTGCTCATAACAAAAACATTTTATGCACGAACACTCTCACTTTGAAACATTTTCAAAAGACAAACACTTTGTACGCATTCTTATAGAAACGAGAACCATTACAAAGAATACACCTTTTCAAAATCACTTTCAAAAACACATCTCACAAACACATCTTTGAACTATTTTCGAAATAAACACTTTATATGTGTTCTTATAGAAACGAGAATCATTACAAAGTAACATTTTCAAAATACTTTCAAAACCCACACCACAAGCACATTCAAACAAAAGAAAGTGATCTAGCAAGTAACTAAGAGCCCATGGAAAACCATGGATGAAAAGGGTGCTAATACCTTCCCTTTTCATAATCTACCCCCCGAACTCAAGAAAACATCTCTAAAGGTCTTTCCTGTTCTTTTTCACCTTTCCTTTTTGGATAAAAGAAAAGTCGGTGGTGGCTCTTGCTAAACCGCAACATTTGCGAACACAAAACGCAAAACATCAAGTCAGTTATCCCACCGTATCATAGAATTGGCGAATCTACTGGGGACATTTTACTCTTAAAGTGGGGTTACCTTAGGGATAGATCACATTTACTTGCTTACATCGTTTGATTTGCATGCTTTACATTTTGGTTCCTTGTTTGGGTTTGTTTTAAATCCTACACCCGGATTTGGGGACACCTTTTAGGTAAGTAGCAATAGACTGTGAGGGAACTATGTGAGGTATACAGACACGGTTGAAGCAGTAGCTATGTTGATATGGCACTTTGGTTGGTACCGGTAACCCTTGAGTTGAATCAAAGAGAGTACGGGGCCGCCGCATGGTGTCGTGAAGCATCAACTGACCTTAGAACCTTACTCGACCAACTTGGCCATTAGGAAGTAGTGATATAGCCGGTTTCGGTGTAAAGTTGAAAATTGGTTGATACTCGATACTACACTCATTGCGACTTGACTTCTGAGTTTTGTTTGGTTGCGAGTCAATTGCCTACCGAACGAAGCTTGTGGGAAAGGTCAATGATATTGAGATCCCCTAGAACCTGGTTACTATTAACTAGGACAGGTTAAGCCAACTAAACTTCAAGAGGGTACTTACCTACAAACTCCATGCAAGCCTAAAACTAAGGATTTGTTTGCTTTGTGTGAATATGATTATTTGTATATAAACTTGCTTACCCCGCATATCTGTACATAACATCATAACATCATACCATAGCATTTTCAATAGCCATTTCAAGGATCTCAAGGGCCTATGATGCAGGGTCACGTTGAACCAGACGTCTACCAAAAGGGCAAGAGGATTTATTTTCCTCTAACCAAACGCCATCAAAGATCAAGTACAACAATTTGAGTCAAGGGCTACAACCCACTTGACATGGTGAGCTTAATTCTTGTGGAAGGACATCCACCAATACAAAGTTCTCCAACTGTAAGTGACTACTAACCCTGTGAGATCATTGAAAACATGCATCCACATATCATGCATCATATCATGACGGGTTTCCCCCATACAGGTCTCTTTATCTTCTTACTGTTTATTTCAGTAAGATGGATATGGAACAAACGGTGAAAGGCATCCAGGCTCAAAACGCTCAACTTCAAGATATGTTCTTGAACCTATCCAAGTGACAAGAAGAGGTGAAAGCTCTCCTCACAAGGGGCATGGTCATGTGGAATCCGGAGGACACCAAGGATGATCAGTTGGAAAGGCTACAAAATGAAGTGGCAACAATGAAAGTCCAGATGATGGGACAACTGGTGGGCCAAATGGCTCTTATCCAAAATCCGACACAAGGACAAGAAGAGCTGAGAGTCCTCATCAACAAGCTTCATCAAGATGGATGTAGCCAAATGGGGCAAACAGTTAGAATTGGGGATCAAGTCATCATTCAGCCTCCCATGAGACAAGAAGTCGGTTTAAGGGAGAGAAGACCTTCCCAATTTGCTTCCACGTTACAAGCCCAACAACGACTTCGTCAACATCAACTGGAAAATCAACAAAGGCAAAGCAAGCCCAAAAGACAGTTTACTAAGATCAACATGTCACTGGCTCAAGCGCTACAACACATGTTGAAGGCAGAGCTAATTACATTAAAGGCTCCTCTCCGGAACCCAAATACTTCCACTCCTACATATCGTCCCAATGAAAGGTGTGCATACCACTCTGATAGTCCAGGACATGACACAAACAACTATTGAGCTTTGAAGAACAAGGTCCAAGACATGATTGATGCCAAGAAGATCGAGTTTTACCCTCCGAAGACTCCAAACATAATAACTGCTCCTATGACGAATCATTGAAAGCTTTTGTTCATTTGAATTTTCAAGTTGTAATCTCTTTTGTTATTCAAACAATTATCTATTAATGTAAAACTTTGTTTCATTAATGCATTGCATATGTTTGTCTTGATTTGATCCACTCATTTTCATTACATTTAAACTATGCTTTTTACTCACTTTATGACATTCAACTCTTGCTAAAAGTTACAAGCCTTTAGAGGGAGGATGACGAAAACAATGTCATAATCTCATACAGTATGCTTTTGAACAGACCTTACTGACGATGTACAGGCATTCTTACAAATCCTAAACACTGGAGTTATAAGAAAGATAATCCCTATTCAACCCCTTCGAGCCAAAGAAGTAGAAGCTTTCCTTTTTTTCACAAAAAATTGAAACCTTTAATCAAAACATGGGGCAGGGTAGTCTCTCATTTAATTAAAATGCGCGTTTGGCCGCAAACTCTCATCTCGTGATACAACGAATAACATCGAAAATATTCCTCTGGAATCAAAAGACAGTGATGGTTCCCTATCACATAGGCGGTCATTATCTCTCGAAGAGAAAAGCCCACTAAGTCAAAACCTACAAAGGAGACTTAAGAAAAACGGGGGCATCACGCTGACTGTAATCTCAAAATAGGAACAGTCAGGAAAAAATTAGGGATAACAAATCAAATAAAAAGAGTTCACTACAAATCCTCAACAACGTGAAAAATCTTGCAAAAATGATTGCCTTCCGACAAACTTAACTTGTCTGAACCATCACCAAAATGTCATTCCAGACTCGATTGGTGTTCAACCATACAATTAACTGAGCTTAGGACTGAAGAACATCACGAAGAACGGGTGGGTACAAATACACTTTGAGCCTTTATCCTTTGTTTCTTAAACCATGAACCAAGCCACGTTACAACCCTTCAAAAGTCGTAATTGAAGCATGGGTTAGTTCGAAAGCATACTGTTACAAAAGGTATCCTGACTCCTGTAAGGCTTTTCTCTAAATCCTGAGTTTGAATTTTCTTAGCAAAATTTCTTTACTCGCTAAAACACATTTTCAAAAAACTTCAAGACAAACATAAACTTTGCATTACTTGAATATCATTGTTTGCATATGGCTATTTGTTTGACAACGAAAAAATTCACACAATGAATATCCAGTGAACGAAAGCTCTCTCAGTGAACAAAATCAATTCAAGTAGGATGACACTTACAATGACAAATCTCCTATCAACAGGGGGCATGACATGTCACTATCCGAGCACACTTGGGGCAGTCCAGTCAAGATTCCATGAAATCTCTCAAGAAGTACAGAATAACCAGGGGCAGGTCTCCATCTCCATTACTTGGGGCATTGAACGCCAATCTCAGCAAATGGTTACGTACAATCAAACATTTTTGGAAATACCACAAACGTTTGCTGCTAAGGGAAATGATAAGTCTCCCCAAAGTCCTTCTCATAGGATGATTCCCCAGCAAGACTTTAATCTCTGAAAACCTTTCCCCATATGAGACAACCTCAAGAGTCCTCAAGGATTTTCCCCAACAAAGTCGTCACCTCTCTAACAGACTGAGCAACAGGGTTTATTTCCCCAACAAAAGGCAGGGTTCCCCATATTGAGGTGGCCTCTTCGTCCACTACAAATCAAAGGACCACAACTCCTCTTCCCCAGTAGAATACTCTACAATCCCTAGCAAGTTATTGTGAAACCTGGACCCGGCCAGATATCAGTTCAACTTCGACTCCCCAGTAGAGCAACGGACGACTAAGACTCCTGAACTCTTTTTCCCCAAGAAGGAATCAACACTCTATAAAGAGATTTCAACTTTTCCTGGCGGAGTTCTCCTCAACAAAACAAGAATCCTTGGTGGAAACATTCTAAGCAAGTTTGAAGACATACCTACTCTTCAACTGCAATCTGAGATTTAATAAACTCCCTAACACTTGTCAAGGATTTATTCTCCCAAACAAAATTACATTTCGACAACATTCATAGAATAAACATACCAAATACATATAACATGAATCTCATTTATTTTGAGAACATCATTACACAATGCATACATCATGACATTACATACAACTAACTCTTTACCTTTTCAGGAAATATCAATCGACAAATATAGGTTATCATTTGTTAAGGTAGTAGTCGTCTCAAGATTCCTTCAGCATCTGCTGAGGTAGAAGTCATCTCAAGATTCCTTCATCATCTGTTTGAGGTAGTAGTCGTCTCAAGATTTCTTCATCATCTGCTGAGGTAGTAGTCGTCTCAAGATTCCTTCATCAACTGGTGAGGTAGTAGTCGTCTCAAGATTCCTTCATCATCTATTTGAGGTAGTAGTCGTCTCAAGATTCCTTCATCATCTGGTGAGGTAATAGTCGTCTCAAGATTCCTTCATCATCTGTTTGAGGTAGTAGTCATCTCAAGATTCCTTCATCATCTGCTGAGGTAGTAGTCATCTAATATTCCTTCATCATCCTGCTGAGGTAGTAGTCATCCAAGATTCCTTCGTCATACTGTTGAGGTAGTAGTCATCCAAGATTCCTTCATCATCCTGCTGAGGTAGTAGTCATCCAAGATTCCTTCATCCTCCTGCTGAGGTTGTAGTCATCCAAGATTCCTTCATCATCCTGCTGAGGTTGTAGTCATCCAAGATTCCTTCATCATCCTGCTGAGGTAGTAGTCATCCAAGATTCCTTCATCATCCTGCTGAGGTAGTAATCATCCAAGATTCCTTCATCATCCTGCTGAGGTAGTAGTCATCTAAGATTCTTTCATCATCCTGCTGAGGTTGTAGTCATCCAAGAATCCTTCATCATCCTGTTGAGGTTGTAGTCATCCAAGATTCCTTCATCATCCTGCTGAGGTAGTAGTCATCCAAGATTCCTTCATCATCCTACTGAGGTAGTAGTCATCCAAGATTCCTTCATCATCATGCTGAGGTTGTAGTCATCCAAGATTCCTTTATCATCCTGCTGAGGTAGTAGTCATCCAAGATTCCTTTATCATCCTGCTGAGGTTGTAGTCATCCAAGATTCCTTCATCATCCTGCTGAGGTAGTAGTCATCCAAGATTCCTTCATCATCCTGCTGAGGTTGTAGTCATCCAAGATTCCTTCATCATCCTGCTGAGGTTGTAGTCATCAAAGATTCTTTCACCATCCTGTTGAGGTTGTAGTCATCCAAGAATCCTTCATCATTCTGCTGAGGTAGTAGTCATCCAAGATTCCTTCATCATCCGACTGAGGTAGTAGTCATCCAAGATTCCTTCATCATCTTGCTCAGATAGTAGTCATCCAAGATTCCTTCATAATCCTGCTGAGGTAGTAGTCGTCCAAGATTCCTTCATCATCCTGCTGAGGTTGTAGTCATCCAAGATTACTTCATCATCCTATTGAGGTAGTAGTCATCCAAGATTCCTTCATCATCATGCTGAGGTAGTAGTCATCCAAGATTCCTTTATCATCCTGCTGAGGTAGTAGTCATCCAAGATTCCTTCATCATCCTGCTGAGGTTGTAGTCATCCAAGATTCCTTCATCATCCTGTTGAGGTTGTAGTCGTCCAAGATTCCTTCAACATCCTGCTAAGGTTGTATTCATCCAAGATTCCTTCATCATCCTGCTGAGGTATTAGTCATCCAAGATTCCTTCATCATCCTACTGAGGTAGTAGTCATCCAAGATTCCTTCATCATCCTGTTGAGGTTGTAGTCATCCAAGATTCCTTCATCATCCTGCTGAGGTAGTAGTCATCCAAGATTCCTTCATCATCCTGCTGAGGTAGTAGTCATCCAAGATTCCTTCATCATCCTGCTGAGGTAGTAATCGTCCAAGATTCCTTCATCATCCTGCTGAGGTAGTAGTCATCCAAGATTCCTTCATCATCCTGCTGAGGTTGTAGTCATCCAAGATTCCTTCATCATCCTGTTGAGGTTGTAGTCATCCAAGATTCCTTCATCATCCTGCTGAGGTAGTAATCGTCCAAGATTCCTTCATCATCATGTTAAGGTTGTAGTCATCCAAGATTCCTTCATCATCCTGCTGAGGTAGTAGTCATCCAAGATTCCTTCATCATCCTGCTGAGGTAGTAGTCATCCAAGATTCCTTCATCATCCTGCTGAGGTAGTAATCGTCCAAGATTCCTTCATCATCCTGCTGAGGTTGTAGTCATCCAAGAATCCTTCATCATCCTACTGAGGTAGTAGTCATCTAAGATTCCTTCATCATCCTGTTGAGGTTGTAGTAATCCAAGATTCCTTCATCATCCTGCTGAGGTAGTAGTCATCCAAGATTCCTTCATCATCCTGCTGAGGTAGTAGTCATCCAAGATTCCTTCATCATCCTACTGAGGTAGTAGTCATCCAAGATTCCTTCATCATCCTGCTGAGGTTGTAGTCATCCAAGATTCCTTCATCATCCTGTTGAGGTTGTAGTCATCCAAGATTCCTTCATCATCCTGCTGAGGTAGTAGTCATCCAAGATTCCTTCATCATCCTACTGAGGTAGTAGTCATCCAAGATTCCTTCATCATCCTGTTGAGGTAGTAGTCATCCAAGATTCCTTCATCATCCTACTAAGGTAGTAGTCATCCAAGATTCCTTCATCATCCTGCTGAGGTTGTAGTCATCCAAGATTCCTTCATCATCCTGTTGAGGTAGTAGTCATCCAAGATTCCTTCATCATCCTGCTGAGGTAGTAGTCATCCAAGATTCCTTCATCATCCTACTGAGGTAGTAGTCATCCAAGATTCCTTCATCATCCTGCTGAGGTTGTAGTCATCCAAGATTCCTTCATCATCCTACTGAGGTAGTAGTCATCCAAGATTCCTTCATCATCCTGCTGAGGTTGTAGTCATCCAAGATTCCTTCATCATCCTGCTGAGGTTGTAATCATTCAAGATTCCTTCATCATCCTGTTGAGGTTGTAGTCATCCAAGATTCCTTCAACATCCTGCTAAGGTTGTATTCATCCAAGATTCCTTCATCATCCTGCTGAGGTATTAGTCATCCAAGATTCCTTTATCATCCTACTGAGGTAGTAGTCATCCAAGATTTCTTCATCATCCTGTTGAGGTTGTAGTCATCCAATATTCCTTCATCATCCTGCTGAGGTAGTAGTCATCCAAGATTCCTTCATCATCCTGTTGAGGTAGTAGTCATCCAAGATTCCTTCATCATCATGCTGAGGTAGTAATCGTCCAAGATTCCTTCATCATCCTGCTGAGGTAGTAGTCATCCAAGATTCCTTCATCATCCTGCTGAGGTTGTAGTCATCCAAGATTCCTTCATCATCCTGTTGAGGTTGTAGTCATCCAAGATTCCTTCATCATCCTGCTAAGGTAGTAGTCATCCAAGATTCCTTCATCATCCTGCTGAGGTTGTAGTCATCCAAGATTCCTTTATCATCCTATTGAGGTAGTAGTCATCCAAGATTCCTTCATCATCATGCTGAGGTAGTAGTCATCCAAGATTCCTTTATCATCCTGCTGAGGTAGTAGTCATCCAAGATTCCTTCATCATCCTGCTGAGGTTGTAGTCATCCAAGATTCCTTCATCATCCTGTTGAGGTTATAGTCATCCAAGATTCCTTCATCATCCTGCTTAGGTTGTATTCATCCAAGATTCCTTCATCATCCTGCTGAGGTATTAGTCATCCAAGATTCTTTCATCATCCTACTGAGGTAGTAGTCATCCAAGATTCCTTCATCATCCTGTTGAGGTTGTAGTCATCCAAGATTCCTTCATCATCCTGCTTAGGTAGTAGTCATCCAAGATTCCTTCATCATCCTGCTGAGGTAGTAGTCATCCAAGATTCCTTCATCATCCTGCTGAGGTAGTTATCGTCCAAGATTCCTTCATCATCCTGCTGAGGTAGTAGTCATCCAAGATTCCTTCATCATCCTACTGAGGTTGTAGTCATCCAAGATTCCTTCATCATCCTGTTGAGGTTGTAGTCATCCAAGATTCCTTCATCGTCCTGCTGAGGTAGTAGTCATCCAAGATTCCTTCATCATCCTGCTGAGGTAGTAATCGTCCAAGATTCCTTCATCATCCTGCTGAGGTAGTAGTCATCTAAGATTCCTTCATCATCCTGCTGAGGTTGTAGTCATCCAAGATTCCTTCATCATCCTGTTGAGGTTGTAGTCATCCAAGATTCCTTCATCATCCTGCTGAGGTAGTAGTCATCCAAGATTCCTTCATCATCCTACTGAGGTAGTAGTCATCCAAGATTCCTTCATCATCATGCTGAGGTTGTAGTCATCCAAGATTCCTTCATCATCCTGCTGAGGTAGTAGTCATCTAAGATTCCTTCATCATCCTGCTGAGGTTGTGGTCATCCAAGATTCCTTCATCATCCTGCTGAGGTAGTAGTCATCCAAGATTCCTTCATCATCCTGCTGAGGTTGTAGTCATCCAAGATTCCTTCATCATCCTGCTGAGGTTGTAGTCATCCAAGATTCTTTCATCATCCTGTTGAGGTTGTAGTCATCCAAGAATCCTTCATCATTCTGCTGAGGTAGTAGTCATCCAAGATTCCTTCATCATCCGACTGAGGTAGTAGTCATCCAAGATTCCTTCATCATCTTGCTCAGATAGTAGTCATCCAAGATTCCTTCATAATCCTGCTGAGGTAGTAGTCGTCCAAGATTCCTTCATCATCCTGCTGAGGTTGTAGTCATCCAAGATTACTTCATCATCCTATTGAGGTAGTAATCATCCAAGATTCCTTCATCATCATGCTGAGGTAGTAGTCATCCAAGATTCCTTTATCATCCTGCTGAGGTAGTAGTCATCCAAGATTCCTTCATCATCCTGCTGAGGTTGTAGTCATCCAAGATTCCTTCATTATCCTGTTGAGGTTGTAGTCATCCAAGATTCCTTCAACATCCTGCTAAGGTTGTATTCATCCAAGATTCCTTCATCATCCTGCTGAGGTATTAGTCATCCAAGATTCCTTCATCATCCTACTGAGGTAGTAGTCATCCAAGATTCCTTCATCATCCTGTTGAGGTTGTAGTCATCCAAGACTCATTCATCATCCTGCTGAGGTAGTAGTCATCCAAGATTCCTTCATCATCCTGCTGAGGTAGTAGTCATCCAAGATTCCTTCATCATCCTGCTGAGGTAGTAATCGTTCAAGATTCCTTCATCATCCTGCTGAGGTAGTAGTCATCCAAGATTCCTTCATCATCCTGCTGAGGTTGTAGTCATCCAAGATTCCTTCATCATCCTGCTGAGGTAGTAGTCATCCAAGATTCCTGCATCATCCTGCTGAGGTTGTAGTCATCCAAGATTCCTTCATCATCCTGCTGAGGTTGTAGTCATCCAAGATTCCTTCATCATCCTGTTGAGGTAGTAGTCATCCAAGATTCCTTCATCATCCTACTGAGGTAGTAGTCATCCAAGATTCCTTCATCATCCTGCTGAGGTAGTAGTCATCCAAGATTCCTTCATCATCCTACTGAGGTAGTAGTCATCCAAGATTCCTTCATCATCCTGCTGAGGTTGTAGTCATCCAAGATTCCTTCATCATCCTGTTGAGGTAGTAGTCATCCAAGATTCCTTCATCATCCTGCTGAGGTAGTAGTCATCCAAGATTCCTTCATCATCCTACTGAGGTAGTAGTCATCCAAGATTCCTTCATCATCCTACTGAGGTTGTAGTCATCCAAGATTCCTTCATCATCCTACTGAGGTAGTAGTCATCCAAGATTCCTTCATCATCCTGCTGAGGTTGTAGTCATCCAAGATTCCTTCATCATCCTGCTGAGGTTGTAGTCATTCAAGATTCCTTCATCATCCTTTTGAGGTTGTAGTCATCCAAGATTCCTTCAACATCCTGCTAAGGTTGTATTCATCCAAGATCCTTCATCATCCTGCTGAGGTATTAGTCATCCAAGATTCCTTCATCATCCTACTGAGGTAGTAGTCATCCAAGATTTCTTCATCATCCTGTTGAGGTTGTAGTCATCCAATATTCCTTCATCATCCTGCTGAGGTAGTAGTCATCCAAGATTCCTTCATCATCCTGCTGAGGTAGTAGTCATCCAAGATTCCTTCATCATCATGCTGAGGTAGTAATCGTCCAAGATTCCTTCATCATCCTGCTGAGGTAGTAGTCATCCAAGATTCCTTCATCATCCTGCTGAGGTTGTAGTCATCCAAGATTCCTTCATCATCCTGTTGAGGTTGTAGTCATCCAAGATTCCTTCATCATCCTGCTAAGGTAGTAGTCATCCAAGATTCCTTCATCATCCTGCTGAGGTTGTAGTCATCCAAGATTCCTTCATCATCCTATTGAGGTAGTAGTCATCCAAGATTCCTTCATCATCATGCTGAGGTAGTAGTCATCCAAGATTCCTTTATCATCCTGCTGAGGTAGTAGTCATCCAAGATTCCTTCATCATCCTGCTGAGGTTGTAGTCATCCAAGATTCCTTCATCATCCTTTTGAGGTTATAGTCATCCAAGATTCCTTCATCATCCTGCTAAGGTTGTATTCATCCAAGATTCCTTCATCATCCTGCTGAGGTATTAGTCATCCAAGATTCTTTCATCATCCTACTGAGGTAGTAGTCATCCAAGATTCCTTCATCATCCTGTTGAGGTTGTAGTCATCCAAGATTCCTTCATCATCCTGCTTAGGTAGTAGTCATCCAAGATTCCTTCATCATCCTGCTGAGGTAGTAGTCATCCAAGATTCCTTCATCATCCTGCTGAGGTAGTTATCATCCAAGATTCCTTCATCATCCTGCTGAGGTAGTAGTCATCCAAGATTCCTTCATCATCCTACTGAGGTTGTAGTCATCCAAGATTCCTTCATCATCCTGTTGAGGTTGTAGTCATCCAAGATTCCTTCATCGTCCTGCTGAGGTAGTAGTCATCCAAGATTCCTTCATCATACTGCTGAGGTAGTAATCGTCCAAGATTCCTTCATCATCCTGCTGAGGTAGTAGTCATCTAAGATTCCTTCATCATCCTGCTGAGGTTGTAGTCATCCAAGATTCCTTCATCATCCTGTTGAGGTTGTAGTCATCCAAGATTCCTTCATCATCCTGCTGAGGTAGTAGTCATCCAAGATTCCTTCATCATCTTACTGAGGTAGTAGTCATCCAAGATTCCTTCATCATCATGCTGAGGTTGTAGTCATCCAAGATTCCTTCATCATCCTGCTGAGGTAGTAGTCATCCAAGATTCCTTCATCATCCTGCTGAGGTTGTGGCCATCCAAGATTCCTTCATCATCCTGCTGAGGTAGTAGTCATCCAAGATTCCTTCATCATCCTGCTGAGGTTGTAGTCATCCAAGATTCCTTCATCATCCTGCTGAGGTTGTAGTCATCCAAGATTCTTTCATCATCCTGTTGAGGTTGTAGTCATCCAAGAATCCTTCATCATTCTGCTGAGGTAGTAGTCATCCAAGATTCCTTCATCATCCGACTGAGGTAGTAGTCATCCAAGATTCCTTCATCATCTTGCTCAGATAGTAGTCATCCAAGATTCCTTCATAATCCTGCTGAGGTAGTAGTCGTCCAAGATTCCTTCATCATCCTGCTGAGGTTGTAGTCATCCAAGATTACTTCATCATCCTATTGAGGTAGTAATCATCCAATATTCCTTCATCATCATGCTGAGGTAGTAGTCATCCAAGATTCCTTTATCATCCTGCTGAGGTAGTAGTCATCCAAGATTCCTTCATCATCCTGCTGAGGTTGTAGTCATCCAAGATTCCTTCATTATCCTGTTGAGGTTGTAGTCATCCAAGATTCCTTCAACATCCTGCTAAGGTTGTATTCATCCAAGATTCCTTAATCATCCTGCTGAGGTATTAGTCATCCAAGATTCCTTCATCATCCTACTGAGGTAGTAGTCATCCAAGATTCCTTCATCATCCTGTTGAGGTTGTAGTCATCCAAGACTCCTTCATCATCCTGCTGAGGTAGTAGTCATCCAAGATTCCTTCATCATCCTGCTGAGGTAGTAGTCATCCAAGATTCCTTCATCATCCTGCTGAGGTAGTAATCGTCCAAGATTCCTTCATCATCCTGCTGAGGTAGTAGTCATCCAAGATTCCTTCATCATCCTGCTGAGGTTGTAGTCATCCAAGATTCCTTCATCATCCTGCTGAGGTAGTAGTCATCCAAGATTCCTTCATCATCCTGCTGAGGTTGTAGTCATCCAAGATTCCTTCATCATCCTGCTGAGGTTGTAGTCATCCAAGATTCCTTCATCATCCTGTTGAGGTTGTAGTCATCCAAGAATCCTTCATCATTCTGCTGAGGTAGTAGTCATCCAAGATTCCTTCATCATCCTGCTGAGGTAGTAGTCATCCAAGATTCCTTCATCATCTTGCTCAGATCGTAGTCATCCAAGATTCCTTCATAATCCTGCTGAGGTAGTAGTCGTCCAAGATTCCTTCACCATCCTGCTGAGGTTGTAGTCATCCAAGATTCCTTCATCATCCTATTGAGGTTGTAGTCATCCAAGATTCCTTTATCATCCTGCTGAGGTAGTAGTCATCCAAGATTCCTTCATCATCCTGCTGAGGTTGTAGTCATCAAAGATTCCTTCATCATCCTGTTGAGGTTATAGTCATCCAAGATTCCTTCATCATCCTGCTAAGGTTGTATTCATCCAAGATTCCTTCATCATCCTGCTGAGGTATTAGTCATCCAAGATTCTTTCATCATCCTACTGAGGTAGTAGTCATCCAAGATTCCTTCATCATCCTGTTGAGGTTGTAGTCATCCAAGATTCCTTCATCATCCTGCTTAGGTAGTAGTCATCCAAGATTCCTTCATCATCCTGCTGAGGTAGTAGTCATCTAAGATTCCTTCATCATCCTGCTGAGGTAGTTATCGTCCAAGATTCCTTCATCATCCTGCTGAGGTAGTAGTCATCCAAGATTCCTTCATCATCCTACTGAGGTTGTAGTCATCCAAGATTCCTTCATCATCCTGTTGAGGTTGTAGTCATCCAAGATTCCTTCATCGTCCTGCTGAGGTAGTAGTCATCCAAGATTCCTTCATCATCCTGCTGAGGTAGTAATCGTCCAAGATTCCTTCATCATCCTGCTGAGGTAGTAGTCATCTAAGATTCCTTCATCATCCTGCTGAGGTTGTAGTCATCCAAGATTCCTTCATCATCCTGTTGAGGTTGTAGTCATCCAAGATTCCTTCATCATCCTGCTGAGGTAGTAGTCATCCAAGATTCCTTCATCATCCTACTGAGGTAGTAGTCATCCAAGATTCCTTCATCATCATGCTGAGGTTGTAGTCATCCAAGATTCCTTCATCATCCTGCTGAGGTAGTAGTCATCCAAGATTCCTTCATCATCCTGCTGAGGTTGTGGTCATCCAAGATTCCTTCATCATCCTGCTGAGGTAGTAGTCATCCAAGATTCCTTCATCATCCTGCTGAGGTTGTAGTCATCCAAGATTCCTTCATCATCCTGCTGAGGTTGTAGTCATCCAAGATTCTTTCATCATCCTGTTGAGGTTGTAGTCATCCAAGAATCCTTCATCATTCTGCTGAGGTAGTAGTCATCCAAGATTCCTTCATCATCCGACTGAGGTAGTAGTCATCCAAGATTCCTTCATCATCTTGCTCAGATAGTAGTCATCCAAGATTCCTTCATAATCCTGCTGAGGTAGTAGTCGTCCAAGATTCCTTCATCATCCTGCTGAGGTTGTAGTCATCCAAGATTACTTCATCATCCTATTGAGGTAGTAATCATCCAAGATTCCTTCATCATCATGCTGAGGTAGTAGTCATCCAAGATTCCTTTATCATCCTGCTGAGGTAGTAGTCATCCAAGATTCCTTCATCATCCTGCTGAGGTTGTAGTCATCCAAGATTCCTTCATTATCCTGTTGAGGTTGTAGTCATCCAAGATTCCTTCAACATCCTGCTAAGGTTGTATTCATCCAAGATTCCTTCATCATCCTGCTGAGGTATTAGTCATCCAAGATTCCTTCATCATCCTACTGAGGTAGTAGTCATCCAAGATTCCTTCATCATCCTGTTGAGGTTGTAGTCATCCAAGACTCCTTCATCATCCTGCTGAGGTAGTAGTCATCCAAGATTCCTTCATCATCCTGCTGAGGTAGTAGTCATCCAAGATTCCTTCATCATCCTGCTGAGGTAGTAATCGTTCAAGATTCCTTCATCATCCTGCTGAGGTAGTAGTCATCCAAGATTCCTTCATCATCCTGCTGAGGTTGTAGTCATCCAAGATTCCTTCATCATCCTGCTGAGGTAGTAGTCATCCAAGATTCCTGCATCATCCTGCTGAGGTTGTAGTCATCCAAGATTCCTTCATCATCCTGCTGAGGTTGTAGTCATCCAAGATTCCTTCATCATCCTGTTGAGGTAGTAGTCATCCAAGATTCCTTCATCATCCTACTGAGGTAGTAGTCATCCAAGATTCCTTCATCATCCTGCTGAGGTAGTAGTCATCCAAGATTCCTTCATCATCCTACTGAGGTAGTAGTCATCCAAGATTCCTTCATCATCCTGCTGAGGTTGTAGTCATCCAAGATTCCTTCATCATCCTGTTGAGGTAGTAGTCATCCAAGATTCCTTCATCATCCTGCTGAGGTAGTAGTCATCCAAGATTCCTTCATCATCCTACTGAGGTAGTAGTCATCCAAGATTCCTTCATCATCCTGCTGAGGTTGTAGTCATCCAAGATTCCTTCATCATCCTACTGAGGTAGTAGTCATCCAAGATTCCTTCATCATCCTGCTGAGGTTGTAGTCATCCAAGATTCCTTCATCATCCTGCTGAGGTTGTAGTCATTCAAGATTCCTTCATCATCCTTTTGAGGTTGTAGTCATCCAAGATTCCTTCAACATCCTGCTAAGGTTGTATTCATCCAAGATTCCTTCATCATCCTGCTGAGGTATTAGTCATCCAAGATTCCTTCATCATCCTACTGAGGTAGTAGTCATCCAAGATTTCTTCATCATCCTGTTGAGGTTGTAGTCATCCAATATTCCTTCATCATCCTGCTGAGGTAGTAGTCATCCAAGATTCCTTCATCATCCTGCTGAGGTAGTAGTCATCCAAGATTCCTTCATCATCATGCTGAGGTAGTAATCGTCCAAGATTCCTTCATCATCCTGCTGAGGTAGTAGTCATCCAAGATTCCTTCATCATCCTGCTGAGGTTGTAGTCATCCAAGATTCCTTCATCATCCTGTTGAGGTTGTAGTCATCCAAGATTCCTTCATCATCCTGCTAAGGTAGTAGTCATCCAAGATTCCTTCATCATCCTGCTGAGGTTGTAGTCATCCAAGATTCCTTCATCATCCTATTGAGGTAGTAGTCATCCAAGATTCCTTCATCATCATGCTGAGGTAGTAGTCATCCAAGATTCCTTTATCATCCTGCTGAGGTAGTAGTCATCCAAGATTCCTTCATCATCCTGCTGAGGTTGTAGTCATCCAAGATTCCTTCATCATCCTTTTGAGGTTATAGTCATCCAAGATTCCTTCATCATCCTGCTAAGGTTGTATTCATCCAAGATTCCTTCATCATCCTACTGAGGTATTAGTCATCCAAGATTCTTTCATCATCCTACTGAGGTAGTAGTCATCCAAGATTCCTTCATCATCCTGTTGAGGTTGTAGTCATCCAAGATTCCTTCATCATCCTGCTTAGGTAGTAGTCATCCAAGATTCCTTCATCATCCTGCTGAGGTAGTAGTCATCCAAGATTCCTTCATCATCCTGCTGAGGTAGTTATCGTCCAAGATTCCTTCATCATCCTGCTGAGGTAGTAGTCATCCAAGATTCCTTCATCATCCTACTGAGGTTGTAGTCATCCAAGATTCCTTCATCATCCTGTTGAGGTTGTAGTCATCCAAGATTCCTTCATCGTCCTGCTGAGGTAGTAGTCATCCAAGATTCCTTCATCATACTGCTGAGGTAGTAATCGTCCAAGATTCCTTCATCATCCTGCTGAGGTAGTAGTCATCTAAGATTCCTTCATCATCCTGCTGAGGTTGTAGTCATCCAAGATTCCTTCATCATCCTGTTGAGGTTGTAGTCATCCAAGATTCCTTCATCATCCTGCTGAGGTAGTAGTCATCCAAGATTCCTTCATCATCCTACTGAGGTAGTAGTCATCCAAGATTCCTTCATCATCATGCTGAGGTTGTAGTCATCCAAGATTCCTTCATCATCCTGCTGAGGTAGTAGTCATCCAAGATTCCTTCATCATCCTGCTGAGGTTGTGGCCATCCAAGATTCCTTCATCATCCTGCTGAGGTAGTAGTCATCCAAGATTCCTTCATCATCCTGCTGAGGTTGTAGTCATCCAAGATTCCTTCATCATCCTGCTGAGGTTGTAGTCATCCAAGATTCTTTCATCATCCTGTTGAGGTTGTAGTCATCCAAGAATCCTTCATCATTCTGCTGAGGTAGTAGTCATCCAAGATTCCTTCATCATCCGACTGAGGTAGTAGTCATCCAAGATTCCTTCATCATCTTGCTCAGATAGTAGTCATCCAAGATTCCTTCATAATCCTGCTGAGGTAGTAGTCGTCCAAGATTCCTTCATCATCCTGCTGAGGTTGTAGTCATCCAAGATTACTTCATCATCCTATTGAGGTAGTAATCATCCAAGATTCCTTCATCATCATGCTGAGGTAGTAGTCATCCAAGATTCCTTTATCATCCTGCTGAGGTAGTAGTCATCCAAGATTCCTTCATCATCCTGCTGAGGTTGTAGTCATCCAAGATTCCTTCATTATCCTGTTGAGGTTGTAGTCATCCAAGATTCCTTCAACATCCTGCTAAGGTTGTATTCATCCAAGATTCCTTAATCATCCTGCTGAGGTATTAGTCATCCAAGATTCCTTCATCATCCTACTGAGGTAGTAGTCATCCAAGATTCCTTCATCATCCTGTTGAGGTTGTAGTCATCCAAGACTCCTTCATCATCCTGCTGAGGTAGTAGTCATCCAAGATTCCTTCATCATCCTGCTGAGGTAGTAGTC
This sequence comes from Vicia faba, assembly GCA_948472305.1. Lineage (NCBI taxonomy): Eukaryota > Viridiplantae > Streptophyta > Magnoliopsida > Fabales > Fabaceae > Vicia > Vicia faba. The sequence continues at coordinate 493,375,265 of OX451739.1, forward strand.
ATCCAAGATTCCTTCATCATCCTGCTGAGGTAGTAATCGTCCAAGATTCCTTCATCATCCTGCTGAGGTAGTAGTCATCCAAGATTCCTTCATCATCCTGCTGAGGTTGTAGTCATCCAAGATTCCTTCATCATCCTGCTGAGGTAGTAGTCATCCAAGATTCCTTCATCATCCTGCTGAGGTTGTAGTCATCCAAGATTCCTTCATCATCCTGCTGAGGTTGTAGTCATCCAAGATTCCTTCATCATCCTGTTGAGGTTGTAGTCATCCAAGAATCCTTCATCATTCTGCTGAGGTAGTAGTCATCCAAGATTCCTTCATCATCCTGCTGAGGTAGTAGTCATCCAAGATTCCTTCATCATCTTGCTCAGATCGTAGTCATCCAAGATTCCTTCATAATCCTGCTGAGGTAGTAGTCGTCCAAGATTCCTTCACCATCCTGCTGAGGTTGTAGTCATCCAAGATTCCTTCATCATCCTATTGAGGTTGTAGTCATCCAAGATTCCTTCATCATCATGCTGAGGTAGTAGTCATCCAAGATTCCTTTATCATCCTGCTGAGGTAGTAGTCATCAAAGATTCCTTCATCATCCTGCTGAGGTTGTAGTCATCCAAGATTCCTTCATCATCCTGTTGAGGTTGTAGTCATCCAAGATTCCTTCATCATCCTGCTAAGGTTGTATTCATCCAAGATTCCTTCATCATCCTATTGAGGTATTAGTCATCCAAGATTCTTTCATCATCCTGCTGAGGTTGTAGTCATCCAAGATTCCTTCATCATCCTGTTGAGGTTGTAGTCATCCAAGATTCCTTCATCATCCTGCTGAGGTAGTAGTCATCCAAGATTCCTTCATCATCCTACTGAGGTAGTAGTCATCCAAGATTCCTTCATCATCATGCTGAGGTTGTAGTCATCCAAGATTCCTTCATCATCCTGCTGAGGTAGTAGTCATCCAAGATTCCTTCATCATCCTGCTGAGGTTGTGGTCATCCAAGATTCCTTCATCATCCTGCTGAGGTATTAGTCATCCAAGATTCCTTCATCATCCTGCTGAGGTTGTAGTCATCCAAGATTCCTTCATCATCCTGCTGAGGTTGTAGTCATCCAAGATTCTTTCATCATCCTGTTGAGGTTGTAGTCATCCAAGAATCCTTCATCATTCTGCTGAGGTAGTAGTCATCCAAGATTCCTTCATCATCCGACTGAGGTAGTAGTCATCCAAGATTCCTTTATCATCTTGCTCAGATAGTAGTCATCCAAGATTCCTTCATAATCCTGCTGAGGTAGTAGTCGTCCAAGATTCCTTCATCATCCTGCTGAGGTTGTAGTCATCCAAGATTACTTCATCATCCTATTGAGGTAGTAATCATCCAAGATTCCTTCATCATCATGCTGAGGTAGTAGTCATCCAAGATTCCTTTATCATCCTGCTGAGGTAGTAGTCATCCAAGATTCCTTCATCATCCTGCTGAGGTTGTAGTCATCCAAGATTCCTTCATTATCCTGTTGAGGTTGTAGTCATCCATAAGATTCCTTCAACATCCTGCTAAGGTTGTATTCATCCAAGATTCCTTCATCATCCTGCTGAGGTATTAGTCATCCAAGATTCCTTCATCATCCTACTGAGGTAGTAGTCATCCAAGATTCCTTCATCATCCTGTTGAGGTTGTAGTCATCCAAGACTCCTTCACCATCCTGCTGAGGTAGTAGTCATCCAAGATTCCTTCATCATCCTGCTGAGGTAGTAGTCATCCAAGATTCCTTCATCATCCTGCTGAGGTAGTAATCGTCCAAGATTCCTTCATCATCCTGCTGAGGTAGTAGTCATCCAAGATTCCTTCATCATCCTGCTGAGGTTGTAGTCATCCAAGATTCCTTCATCATCCTGCTGAGGTAGTAGTCATCCAAGATTCCTGCATCATCCTGCTGAGGTTGTAGTCATCCAAGATTCCTTCATCATCCTGCTGAGGTTGTAGTCATCCAAGATTCCTTCATCATCCTGTTGAGGTAGTAGTCATCCAAGATTCCTTCATCATCCTACTGAGGTAGTAGTCATCCAAGATTCCTTCATCATCCTGCTGAGGTAGTAGTCATCCAAGATTCCTTCATCATCCTACTGAGGTAGTAGTCATCCAAGATTCCTTCATCATCCTGCTGAGGTTGTAGTCATCCAAGATTCCTTCATCATCCTGTTGAGGTAGTAGTCATCCAAGATTCCTTCATCATCCTGCTGAGGTAGTAGTCATCCAAGATTCCTTCATCATCCTACTGAGGTAGTAGTCATCCAAGATTCCTTCATCATCCTGCTGAGGTTGTAGTCATCCAAGATTCCTTTATCATCCTACTGAGGTAGTAGTCATCCAAGATTCCTTCATCATCCTGCTGAGGTTGTAGTCATTCAAGATTCCTTCATCATCCTGCTGAGGTTGTAGTCATTCAAGATTCCTTCATCATCCTGTTGAGGTTGTAGTCATCCAAGATTCCTTCAACATCCTGCTAAGGTTGTATTCATCCAAGATTCCTTCATCATCCTGCTGAGGTATTAGTCATCCAAGATTCCTTCATCATCCTACTGAGGTAGTAGTCATCCAAGATTTCTTCATCATCCTGTTGAGGTTGTAGTCATCCAATATTCCTTCATCATCCTGCTGAGGTAGTAGTCATCCAAGATTCCTTCATCATCCTGCTGAGGTAGTAGTCATCCAAGATTCCTTCATCATCCTGCTGAGGTAGTAATCGTCCAAGATTCCTTCATCATCCTGCTGAGGTAGTAGTCATCCAAGATTCCTTCATCATCCTGCTGAGGTTGTAGTCATCCAAGAATCCTTCATCATCCTGCTGAGGTAGTAGTCATCCAAGATTCCTGCATCATCCTGCTGAGGTTGTAGTCATCCAAGATTCCTTCATCATCCTGCTGAGGTTGTAGTCATCCAAGATTCCTTCATCATCCTGTTGAGGTAGTAGTCATCCAAGATTCCTTCATCATCCTACTGAGGTAGTAGTCATCCAAGATTCCTTCATCATCCTGCTGAGGTAGTAGTCATCCAAGATTCCTTCATCATCCTACTGAGGTAGTAGTCATCCAAGATTCCTTCATCATCCTGCTGAGGTTGTAGTCATCCAAGATTCCTTCATCATCCTGTTGAGGTAGTAGTCATCCAAGATTCCTTCATCATCCTGCTGAGGTAGTAGTCATCCAAGATTCCTTCATCATCCTACTGAGGTAGTAGTCATCCAAGATTCCTTCATCATCCTGCTGAGGTTGTAGTCATCCAAGATTCCTTCATCATCCTGCTGAGGTTGTAGTCATCCAAGATTCCTTCATCATCCTGTTGAGGTAGTAGTCATCCAAGATTCCTTCATCATCCTGCTGAGGTAGTAGTCATCCAAGATTCCTTCATCATCCTACTGAGGTAGTAGTCATCCAAGATTCCTTCATCATCCTGCTGAGGTTGTAGTCATCCAAGATTCCTTTATCATCCTACTGAGGTAGTAGTCATCCAAGATTCCTTCATCATCCTGCTGAGGTTGTAGTCATTCAAGATTCCTTCATCATCCTGCTGAGGTTGTAGTCATTCAAGATTCCTTCATCATCCTGTTGAGGTTGTAGTCATCCAAGATTCCTTCAACATCCTGCTAAGGTTGTATTCATCCAAGATTCCTTCATCATCCTGCTGAGGTATTAGTCATCCAAGATTCCTTCATCATCCTACTGAGGTAGTAGTCATCCAAGATTTCTTCATCATCCTGTTGAGGTTGTAGTCATCCAATATTCCTTCATCATCCTGCTGAGGTAGTAGTCATCCAAGATTCCTTCATCATCCTGCTGAGGTAGTAGTCATCCAAGATTCCTTCATCATCCTGCTGAGGTAGTAATCGTCCAAGATTCCTTCATCATCCTGCTGAGGTAGTAGTCATCCAAGATTCCTTCATCATCCTGCTGAGGTTGTAGTCATCCAAGAATCCTTCATCATCCTGCTGAGGTAGTAGTCATCCAAGATTCCTGCATCATCCTGCTGAGGTTGTAGTCATCCAAGATTCCTTCATCATCCTGCTGAGGTTGTAGTCATCCAAGATTCCTTCATCATCCTGTTGAGGTAGTAGTCATCCAAGATTCCTTCATCATCCTACTGAGGTAGTAGTCATCCAAGATTCCTTCATCATCCTGCTGAGGTAGTAGTCATCCAAGATTCCTTCATCATCCTACTGAGGTAGTAGTCATCCAAGATTCCTTCATCATCCTGCTGAGGTTGTAGTCATCCAAGATTCCTTCATCATCCTGTTGAGGTAGTAGTCATCCAAGATTCCTTCATCATCCTGCTGAGGTAGTAGTCATCCAAGATTCCTTCATCATCCTACTGAGGTAGTAGTCATCCAAGATTCCTTCATCATCCTGCTGAGGTTGTAGTCATCCAAGATTCCTTCATCATCCTACTGAGGTAGTAGTCATCCAAGATTCCTTCATCATCCTGCTGAGGTTGTAGTCATCCAAGATTCCTTCATCATCCTGCTGAGGTTGTAGTCATTCAAGATTCCTTCATCATCCTGTTGAGGTTGTAGTCATCCAAGATTCCTTCAACATCCTGCTAAGGTTGTATTCATCCAAGATTCCTTCATCATCCTGCTGAGGTATTAGTCATCCAAGATTCCTTCATCATCCTACTGAGGTAGTAGTCATCCAAGATTTCTTCATCATCCTGGTGAGGTTGTAGTCATCCAATATTCCTTCATCATCCTGCTGAGGTAGTAGTCATCCAAGATTCCTTCATCATCCTGCTGAGGTAGTAGTCATCCAAGATTCCTTCATCATCATGCTGAGGTAGTAATCGTCCAAGATTCCTTCATCATCCTGCTGAGGTAGTAGTCATCCAAGATTCCTTCATCATCCTGCTGAGGTTGTAGTCATCCAAGATTCCTTCATCATCCTGTTGAGGTTGTAGTCATCCAAGATTCCTTCATCATCCTGCTAAGGTAGTAGTCATCCAAGATTCCTTCATCATCCTGCTGAGGTTGTAGTCATCCAAGATTCCTTCATCATCCTATTGAGGTAGTAGTCATCCAAGATTCCTTCATCATCAAGCTGAGGTATTAGTCATCCAAGATTCCTTTATCATCCTGCTGAGGTAGTAGTCATCCAAGATTCCTTCATCATCCTGCTGAGGTTGTAGTCATCCAAGATTCCTTCATCATCCTGTTGAGGTTATAGTCATCCAAGATTCCTTCATCATCATGCTAAGGTTGTATTCATCCAAGATTCCTTCATCATCCTGCTGAGGTATTAGTCATCCAAGATTCTTTCATCATCCTACTGAGGTAGTAGTCATCCAAGATTCCTTCATCATCCTGTTGAGGTTGTAGTCATCCAAGATTCCTTCATCATCCTGCTTAGGTAGTAGTCATCCAAGATTCCTTCATCATCCTGCTGAGGTAGTAGTCATCCAAGATTCCTTCATCATCCTGCTGAGGTAGTTATCGTCCAAGATTCCTTCATCATCCTGCTGAGGTAGTAGTCATCCAAGATTCCTTCATCATCCTACTGAGGTTGTAGTCATCCAAGATTCCTTCATCATCCTGTTGAGGTTGTAGTCATCCAAGATTCCTTCATCGTCCTGCTGAGGTAGTAGTCATCCAAGATTCCTTCATCATCCTGTTGAGGTAGTAATCGTCCAAGATTCCTTCATCATCCTGCTGAGGTAGTAGTCATCTAAGATTCCTTCATCATCCTGCTGAGGTTGTAGTCATCCAAGATTCCTTCATCATCCTGTTGAGGTTGTAGTCATCCAAGATTCCTTCATCATCCTGCTGAGGTAGTAGTCATCCAAGATTCCTTCATCATCCTACTGAGGTAGTAGTCATCCAAGATTCCTTCATCATCATGCTGAGGTTGTAGTCATCCAAGATTCCTTCATCATCCTGCTGAGGTACTAGTCATCCAAGATTCCTTCATCATCCTGCTGAGGTTGTGGTCATCCAAGATTCCTTCATCATCCTGCTGAGGTAGTAGTCATCCAAGATTCCTTCATCATCCTGCTGAGGTTGTAGTCATCCAAGATTCCTTCATCATCCTGCTGAGGTTGTAGTCATCCAAGATTCTTTCATCATCCTGTTGAGGTTGTAGTCATCCAAGAATCCTTCATCATTCTGCTGAGGTAGTAGTCATCCAAGATTCCTTCATCATCCGACTGAGGTAGTAGTCATCCAAGATTCCTTCATCATCTTGCTCAGATAGTAGTCATCCAAGATTCCTTCATAATCCTGCTGAGGTAGTAGTCGTCCAAGATTCCTTCATCATCCTGCTGAGGTTGTAGTCATCCAAGATTACTTCATCATCCTATTGAGGTAGTAATCATCCAAGATTCCTTCATCATCATGCTGAGGTAGTAGTCATCCAAGATTCCTTTATCATCCTGCTGAGGTAGTAGTCATCCAAGATTCCTTCATCATCCTGCTGAGGTTGTAGTCATCCAAGATTCCTTCATTATCCTGTTGAGGTTGTAGTCATCCAAGATTCCTTCAACATCCTGCTAAGGTTGTATTCATCCAAGATTCCTTAATCATCCTGCTGAGGTGTTAGTCATCCAAGATTCCTTCATCATCCTACTGAGGTAGTAGTCATCCAAGATTCCTTCATCATCCTGTTGAGGTTGTAGTCATCCAAGACTCCTTCATCATCCTGCTGAGGTAGTAGTCATCCAAGATTCCTTCATCATCCTGCTGAGGTAGTAGTCATCCAAGATTCCTTCATCATCCTGCTGAGGTAGTAATCGTCCAAGATTCCTTCATCATCCTGCTGAGGTAGTAGTCATCCAAGATTCCTTCATCATCCTGCTGAGGTTGTAGTCATCCAAGATTCCTTCATCATCCTGCTGAGGTAGTAGTCATCCAAGATTCCTTCATCATCCTGCTGAGGTTGTAGTCATCCAAGATTCCTTCATCATCCTGCTGAGGTTGTAGTCATCCAAGATTCCTTCATCATCCTGTTGAGGTTGTAGTCATCCAAGAATCCTTCATCATTCTGCTGAGGTAGTAGTCATCCAAGATTCCTTCATCATCCTGCTGAGGTAGTAGTCATCCAAGATTCCTTCATCATCTTGCTCAGATCGTAGTCATCCAAGATTCCTTCATAATCCTGCTGAGGTAGTAGTCGTCCAAGATTCCTTCACCATCTTGCTGAGGTTGTAGTCATCCAAGATTCCTTCATCATCCTATTGAGGTTGTAGTCATCCAAGATTCCTTCATCATCATGCTGAGGTAGTAGTCATCCAAGATTCCTTTATCATCCTGCTGAGGTAGTAGTCATCAAAGATTCCTTCATCATCCTACTGAGGTTGTAGTCATCCAAGATTCCTTCATCATCCTGTTGACGTTGTAGTCATCCAAGATTCCTTCATCATCCTGCTAAGGTTGTATTCATCCAAGATTCCTTCATCATCCTGCTGAGGTATTAGTCATCCAAGATTCTTTCATCATCCTACTGAGATAGTAGTCATCCAAGATTCCTTCATCATCCTGTTGAGGTTGTAGTCATCCAAGATTCCTTCATCATCCTGCTGAGGTAGTAGTCATCCAAGATTCCTTCATCATCCTGCTGAGGTAGTAGTCATCCAAGATTCCTTCATCATCCTGCTGAGGTAGTAATCGTCCAAGATTCCTTCATCATCCTGCTGAGGTAGTAGTCATCCAAGATTCCTTCATCATCCTGCTGAGGTTGTAGTCATCCAAGATTCCTTCATCATCCTGTTGAGGTTGTAGTCATCCAAGATTCCTTCATCATCCTGCTGAGGTAGTAGTCATCCAAGATTCCTTCATCATCCCACTGAGGTAGTAGTCATCCAAGATTCCTTCATCATCCTGCTGAGGTTGTAGTCATCCAAGATTCCTTCATCATCCTGCTGAGGTAGTAGTCATCAAAGATTCCTTCATCATCCTGCTGAGGTTGTAGTCATCCAAGATTCCTTCATCATCCTGCTGAGGTTGTAGTCATCCAAGATTCCTTCATCATCCTGCTGAGGTAGTAGTCATCCAAGATTTCTTCATCATCCTGCTGAGGTAGTTATCGTCCAAGATTCCTTCATCATCCTGCTGAGGTAGTAGTCATCCAAGATTCCTTCATCATCCTACTGAGGTTGTAGTCATCCAAGATTCCTTCATCATCCTGTTGAGGTTGTAGTCATCCAAGATTCCTTCATCGTCCTGCTGAGGTAGTAGTCATCCAAGATTCCTTCATCATCCTGTTGAGGTAGTAATCGTCCAAGATTCCTTCATCATCCTGCTGAGGTAGTAGTCATCTAAGATTCCTTCATCATCCTGCTGAGGTTGTAGTCATCCAAGATTCCTTCATCATCCTGTTGAGGTTGTAGTCATCCAAGATTCCTTCATCATCCTGCTGAGGTAGTAGTCATCCAAGATTCCTTCATCATCCTACTGAGGTAGTAGTCATCCAAGATTCCTTCATCATCATGCTGAGGTTGTAGTCATCCAAGATTCCTTCATCATCCTGCTGAGGTACTAGTCATCCAAGATTCCTTCATCATCCTGCTGAGGTTGTGGTCATCCAAGATTCCTTCATCATCCTGCTGAGGTAGTAGTCATCCAAGATTCCTTCATCATCCTGCTGAGGTTGTAGTCATCCAAGATTCCTTCATCATCCTGCTGAGGTTGTAGTCATCCAAGATTCTTTCATCATCCTGTTGAGGTTGTAGTCATCCAAGAATCCTTCATCATTCTGCTGAGGTAGTAGTCATCCAAGATTCCTTCATCATCCGACTGAGGTAGTAGTCATCCAAGATTCCTTCATCATCTTGCTCAGATAGTAGTCATCCAAGATTCCTTCATAATCCTGCTGAGGTAGTAGTCGTCCAAGATTCCTTCATCATCCTGCTGAGGTTGTAGTCATCCAAGATTACTTCATCATCCTATTGAGGTAGTAATCATCCAAGATTCCTTCATCATCATGCTGAGGTAGTAGTCATCCAAGATTCCTTTATCATCCTGCTGAGGTAGTAGTCATCCAAGATTCCTTCATCATCCTGCTGAGGTTGTAGTCATCCAAGATTCCTTCATTATCCTGTTGAGGTTGTAGTCATCCAAGATTCCTTCAACATCCTGCTAAGGTTGTATTCATCCAAGATTCCTTAATCATCCTGCTGAGGTATTAGTCATCCAAGATTCCTTCATCATCCTACTGAGGTAGTAGTCATCCAAGATTCCTTCATCATCCTGTTGAGGTTGTAGTCATCCAAGACTCCTTCATCATCCTGCTGAGGTAGTAGTCATCCAAGATTCCTTCATCATCCTGCTGAGGTAGTAGTCATCCAAGATTCCTTCATCATCCTGCTGAGGTAGTAATCGTCCAAGATTCCTTCATCATCCTGCTGAGGTAGTAGTCATCCAAGATTCCTTCATCATCCTGCTGAGGTTGTAGTCATCCAAGATTCCTTCATCATCCTGCTGAGGTAGTAGTCATCCAAGATTCCTTCATCATCCTGCTGAGGTTGTAGTCATCCAAGATTCCTTCATCATCCTGCTGAGGTTGTAGTCATCCAAGATTCCTTCATCATCCTGTTGAGGTTGTAGTCATCCAAGAATCCTTCATCATTCTGCTGAGGTAGTAGTCATCCAAGATTCCTTCATCATCCTGCTGAGGTAGTAGTCATCCAAGATTCCTTCATCATCTTGCTCAGATCGTAGTCATCCAAGATTCCTTCATAATCCTGCTGAGGTAGTAGTCGTCCAAGATTCCTTCACCATCCTGCTGAGGTTGTAGTCATCCAAGATTCCTTCATCATCCTATTGAGGTTGTAGTCATCCAAGATTCCTTCATCATCATGCTGAGGTAGTAGTCATCCAAGATTCCTTTATCATCCTGCTGAGGTAGTAGTCATCAAAGATTCCTTCATCATCCTGCTGAGGTTGTAGTCATCCAAGATTCCTTCATCATCCTGTTGAGGTTGTAGTCATCCAAGATTCCTTCATCATCCTGCTAAGGTTGTATTCATCCAAGATTCCTTCATCATCCTGCTGAGGTATTAGTCATCCAAGATTCTTTCATCATCCTACTGAGATAGTAGTCATCCAAGATTCCTTCATCATCCTGTTGAGGTTGTAGTCATCCAAGATTCCTTCATCATCCTGCTGAGGTAGTAGTCATCCAAGATTCCTTCATCATCCTGCTGAGGTAGTAGTCATCCAAGATTCCTTCATCATCCTGCTGAGGTAGTAATCGTCCAAGATTCCTTCATCATCCTGCTGAGGTAGTAGTCATCCAAGATTCCTTCATCATCCTGCTGAGGTTGTAGTCATCCAAGATTCCTTCATCATCCTGTTGAGGTTGTAGTCATCCAAGATTCCTTCATCATCCTGCTGAGGTAGTAGTCATCCAAGATTCCTTCATCATCCCACTGAGGTAGTAGTCATCCAAGATTCCTTCATCATCCTGCTGAGGTTGTAGTCATCCAAGATTCCTTCATCATCCTGCTGAGGTAGTAGTCATCAAAGATTCCTTCATCATCCTGCTGAGGTTGTAGTCATCCAAGATTCCTTCATCATCCTGCTGAGGTTGTAGTCATCTAAGATTCCTTCATCATCATGTTGAGGTTGTAGTCATCCAAGATTCCTTCATCATCCTGTTGAGGTTGTAGTCATCCAAGATTCCTTCATCATCCTGCTGAGGTAGTAGTCATCCAAGATTCCTTCATCATCCTGCTGAGGTTGTGGTCATCCAAGATTCCTTCATCATCCTGCTGAGGTAGTAGTCATCCAAGATTCCTTCATCATCCCACTGAGGTAGTAGTCATCCAAGATTCCTTCATCATCCTGCTGAGGTTGTAGTCATCCAAGATTCCTTCATCATCCTGCTGAGGTAGTAGTCATCCAAGATTCCTTCATCATCCTGCTGAGGTAGTAGTCATCCAAGATTCCTTCATCATCCTGCTGAGGTTGTAGTCATCCAAGATTCCTTCATCATCCTGCTGAGGTTGTAGTCATCCAAGATTCCTTCATCATCATGCTGAGGTTGTAGTCATCCAAGATTCCTTCATCATCCTGCTAAGGTTGTATTCATCCAAGATTCCTTAATCATCCTGCTGAGGTATTAGTCATCCAAGATTCCTTCATCATCCTACTGAGGTAGTAGTCATCCAAGATTCCTTCATCATCCTGTTGAGGTTGTAGTCATCCAAGACTCCTTCATCATCCTGCTGAGGTAGTAGTCATCCAAGATTCCTTCATCATCCTGCTGAGGTAGTAGTCATCCAAGATTCCTTCATCATCCTGCTGAGGTAGTAATCGTCCAAGATTCCTTCATCATCCTGCTGAGGTAGTAGTCATCCAAGATTCCTTCATCATCCTGCTGAGGTTGTAGTCATCCAAGATTCCTTCATCATCCTGCTGAGGTAGTAGTCATCCAAGATTCCTTCATCATCCTGCTGAGGTTGTAGTCATCCAAGATTCCTTCATCATCCTGCTGAGGTTGTAGTCATCCAAGATTCCTTCATCATCCTGTTGAGGTTGTAGTCATCCAAGAATCCTTCATCATTCTGCTGAGGTAGTAGTCATCCAAGATTCCTTCATCATCCTGCTGAGGTAGTAGTCATCCAAGATTCCTTCATCATCTTGCTCAGATCGTAGTCATCCAAGATTCCTTCATAATCCTGCTGAGGTAGTAGTCGTCCAAGATTCCTTCACCATCCTGCTGAGGTTGTAGTCATCCAAGATTCCTTCATCATCCTATTGAGGTTGTAGTCATCCAAGATTCCTTCATCATCATGCTGAGGTAGTAGTCATCCAAGAATCCTTCATCATTCTGCTGAGGTAGTAGTCATCCAAGATTCCTTCATCATCCGACTGAGGTAGTAGTCATCCAAGATTCCTTCATCATCTTGCTCAGATAGTAGTCATCCAAGATTCCTTCATAATCCTGCTGAGGTAGTAGTCGTCCAAGATTCCTTCATCATCCTGCTGAGGTTGTAGTCATCCAAGATTCTTTCATCATCCTACTGAGATAGTAGTCATCCAAGATTCCTTCATCATCCTGTTGAGGTTGTAGTCATCCAAGATTCCTTCATCATCCTGCTGAGGTAGTAGTCATCCAAGATTCCTTCATCATCCTGCTGAGGTAGTAGTCATCCAAGATTCCTTCATCATCCTGCTGAGGTAGTAATCGTCCAAGATTCCTTCATCATCCTGCTGAGGTAGTAGTCATCCAAGATTCCTTCATCATCCTGCTGAGGTTGTAGTCATCCAAGATTCCTTCATCATCCTGTTGAGGTTGTAGTCATCCAAGATTCCTTCATCATCCTGCTGAGGTAGTAGTCATCCAAGATTCCTTCATCATCCCACTGAGGTAGTAGTCATCCAAGATTCCTTCATCATCCTGTTGAGGTTGTAGTCATCCAAGATTCCTTCATCATCCTGCTGAGGTAGTAGTCATCCAAGATTCCTTCATCATCCTGCTGAGGTTGTAGTCATCCAAGATTCCTTCATCATCCTGCTGAGGTTGTAGTCATCTAAGATTCCTTCATCATCATGTTGAGGTTGTAGTCATCCAAGATTCCTTCATCATCCTGTTGAGGTTGTAGTCATCCAAGATTCCTTCATCATCCTACTGAGGTAGTAGTCATCCAAGATTCCTTCATCATCCTGCTGAGGTTGTGGTCATCCAAGATTCCTTCATCATCCTGCTGAGGTAGTAGTCATCCAAGATTCCTTCATCATCCTGCTGAGGTTGTAGTCATCCAAGATTCCTTCATCATCCTGCTGAGGTTGTAGTCATCCAAGATTCTTTCATCATCCTGTTGAGGTTGTAGTCATCCAAGAATCCTTCATCATTCTGCTGAGGTAGTAGTCATCCAAGATTCCTTCATCATCCGACTGAGGTAGTAGTCATCCAAGATTCCTTCATCATCTTGCTCAGATAGTAGTCATCCAAGATTCCTTCATAATCCTGCTGAGGTAGTAGTCGTCCAAGATTCCTTCATCATCCTGCTGAGGTTGTAGTCATCCAAGATTCTTTCATCATCCTATTGAGGTAGTAATCATCCAAGATTCCTTCATCATCATGCTGAGGTAGTAGTCATCCAAGATTCCTTTATCATCCTGCTGAGGTAGTAGTCATCCAAGATTCCTTCATCATCCTGCTGAGGTTGTAGTCATCCAAGATTCCTTCATTATCCTGTTGAGGTTGTAGTCATCCAAGATTCCTTCAACATCCTGCTAAGGTTGTATTCATCCAAGATTCCTTAATCATCCTGCTGAGGTATTAGTCATCCAAGATTCCTTCATCATCCTACTGAGGTAGTAGTCATCCAAGATTCCTTCATCATCCTGTTGAGGTTGTAGTCATCCAAGACTCCTTCATCATCCTGCTGAGGTAGTAGTCATCCAAGATTCCTTCATCATCCTGCTGAGGTAGTAGTCATCCAAGATTCCTTCATCATCCTGCTGAGGTAGTAATCGTCCAAGATTCCTTCATCATCCTGCTGAGGTAGTAGTCATCCAAGATTCCTTCATCATCCTGCTGAGGTTGTAGTCATCCAAGATTCCTTCATCATCCTGCTGAGGTAGTAGTCATCCAAGATTCCTTCATCATCCTGCTGAGGTTGTAGTCATCCAAGATTCCTTCATCATCCTGCTGAGGTTGTAGTCATCCAAGATTCCTTCATCATCCTGTTGAGGTTGTAGTCATCCAAGAATCCTTCATCATTCTGCTGAGGTAGTAGTCATCCAAGATTCCTTCATCATCCTGCTGAGGTAGTAGTCATCCAAGATTCCTTCATCATCTTGCTCAGATCGTAGTCATCCAAGATTCCTTCATAATCCTGCTGAGGTAGTAGTCGTCCAAGATTCCTTCACCATCCTGCTGAGGTTGTAGTCATCCAAGATTCCTTCATCATCCTATTGAGGTTGTAGTCATCCAAGATTCCTTCATCATCATGCTGAGGTAGTAGTCATCCAAGATTCCTTTATCATCCTGCTGAGGTAGTAGTCATCAAAGATTCCTTCATCATCCTGCTGAGGTTGTAGTCATCCAAGATTCCTTCATCATCCTGTTGAGGTTGTAGTCATCCAAGATTCCTTCATCATCCTGCTAAGGTTGTATTCATCCAAGATTCCTTCATCATCCTGCTGAGGTATTAGTCATCCAAGATTCTTTCATCATCCTACTGAGATAGTAGTCATCCAAGATTCCTTCATCATCCTGTTGAGGTTGTAGTCATCCAAGATTCCTTCATCATCCTGCTGAGGTAGTAGTCATCCAAGATTCCTTCATCATCCTGCTGAGGTAGTAGTCATCCAAGATTCCTTCATCATCCTGCTGAGGTAGTAATCGTCCAAGATTCCTTCATCATCCTGCTGAGGTAGTAGTCATCCAAGATTCCTTCATCATCCTGCTGAGGTTGTAGTCATCCAAGATTCCTTCATCATCCTGTTGAGGTTGTAGTCATCCAAGATTCCTTCATCATCCTGCTGAGGTAGTAGTCATCCAAGATTCCTTCATCATCCCACTGAGGTAGTAATCGTCCAAGATTCCTTCATCATCCTGCTGAGGTAGTAGTCATCCAAGATTCCTTCATCATCCTGCTGAGGTTGTAGTCATCCAAGATTCCTTCATCATCCTGCTGAGGTTGTAGTCATCTAAGATTCCTTCATCATCATGTTGAGGTTGTAGTCATCCAAGAATCCTTCATCATTCTGCTGAGGTAGTAGTCATCCAAGATTCCTTCATCATCCTGCTGAGGTAGTAGTCATCCAAGATTCCTTCATCATCTTGCTCAGATAGTAGTCATCCAAGATTCCTTCATAATCCTGCTGAGGTAGTAGTCGTCCAAGATTCCTTCATCATCCTGCTGAGGTTGTAGTCATCCAAGATTCCTTCATCATCCTATTGAGGTAGTAGTCATCCAAGATTCATTCATCATCATGCTGAGGTAGTAGTCATCCAAGATTCCTTCATCATCCTGCTGAGGTTGTATTCATCCAAGATTCCTTCATCATCCTGCTGAGGTAGTAATCATCCAAGATTCCTTCATCATCCTGCTGAGGTAGTAGTCATCCAAGATTCCTTCATCATCCTGCTGAGGTTGTAGTCATCCAAGATTCCTTCATCATCCTGCTGAGGTTGTAGTCATCCAAGATTCCTTCAACATCCTGCTAAGGTTGTATTCATCCAAGATTCCTTAATCATCCTGCTGAGGTATTAGTCATCCAAGATTCCTTCATCATCCTGCTGAGGTAGTAGTCATCCAAGATTCCTTCATCATCCTGCTGAGGTTGTAGTCATCCAAGATTCCTTCATCATCCTGCTGAGGTTGTAGTCATCCAAGATTCTTTCATCATCCTGTTGAGGTTGTAGTCATCCAAGAATCCTTCATCATTCTGCTGAGGTAGTAGTCATCCAAGATTCCTTCATCATCCGACTGAGGTAGTAGTCATCCAAGATTCCTTCATCATCTTGCTCAGATAGTAGTCATCCAAGATTCCTTCATAATCCTGCTGAGGTAGTAGTCGTCCAAGATTCCTTCATCATCCTGCTGAGGTTGTAGTCATCCAAGATTACTTCATCATCCTATTGAGGTAGTAATCATCCAAGATTCCTTCATCATCATGCTGAGGTAGTAGTCATCCAAGATTCCTTTATCATCCTGCTGAGGTAGTAGTCATCTAAGATTCCTTCATCATCCTGCTGAGGTTGTAGTCATCCAAGATTCCTTCATTATCCTGTTGAGGTTGTAGTCATCCAAGATTCCTTCAACATCCTGCTAAGGTTGTATTCATCCAAGATTCCTTAATCATCCTGCTGAGGTATTAGTCATCCAAGATTCCTTCATCATCCTACTGAGGTAGTAGTCATCCAAGATTCCTTCATCATCCTGTTGAGGTTGTAGTCATCCAAGACTCCTTCATCATCCTGCTGAGGTAGTAGTCATCCAAGATTCCTTCATCATCCTGCTGAGGTAGTAGTCATCCAAGATTCCTTCATCATCCTGCTGAGGTAGTAATCGTCCAAGATTCCTTCATCATCCTGCTGAGGTAGTAGTCATCCAAGATTCCTTCATCATCCTGCTGAGGTTGTAGTCATCCAAGATTCCTTCATCATCCTGCTGAGGTAGTAGTCATCCAAGATTCCTTCATCATCCTGCTGAGGTTGTAGTCATCCAAGATTCCTTCATCATCCTGCTGAGGTTGTAGTCATCCAAGATTCCTTCATCATCCTGTTGAGGTTGTAGTCATCCAAGAATCCTTCATCATTCTGCTGAGGTAGTAGTCATCCAAGATTCCTTCATCATCCTGATGAGGTAGTAGTCATCCAAGATTCCTTCATCATCTTGCTCAGATCATAGTCATCCAAGATTCCTTCATAATCCTGCTGAGGTAGTAGTCGTCCAAGATTCCTTCACCATCCTGCTGAGGTTGTAGTCATCCAAGATTCCTTCATCATCCTATTGAGGTTGTAGTCATCCAAGATTCCTTCATCATCATGCTAAGGTAGTAGTCATCCAAGATTCCTTTATCATCCTGCTGAGGTAGTAGTCATCAAAGATTCCTTCATCATCCTGCTGAGGTTGTAGTCATCCAAGATTCCTTCATCATCCTGTTGAGGTTGTAGTCATCCAAGATTCCTTCATCATCCTGCTAAGGTTGTATTCATCCAAGATTCCTTCATCATCCTGCTGAGGTATTAGTCATCCAAGATTCTTTCATCATCCTACTGAGATAGTAGTCATCCAAGATTCCTTCATCATCCTGTTGAGGTTGTAGTCATCCAAGATTCCTTCATCATCCTGCTGAGGTAGTAGTCATCCAAGATTCCTTCATCATCCTGCTGAGGTAGTAGTCATCCAAGATTCCTTCATCATCCTGCTGAGGTAGTAATCGTCCAAGATTCCTTCATCATCCTGCTGAGGTAGTAGTCATCCAAGATTCCTTCATCATCCTGCTGAGGTTGTAGTCATCCAAGATTCCTTCATCATCCTGTTGAGGTTGTAGTCATCCAAGATTCCTTCATCATCCTGCTGAGGTAGTAGTCATCCAAGATTCCTTCATCATCCCACTGAGGTAGTAGTCATCCAAGATTCCTTCATCATCCTGCTGAGGTTGTAGTCATCCAAGATTCCTTCATCATCCTGCTGAGGTAGTAGTCATCCAAGATTCCTTCATCATCCTGCTGAGGTTGTAGTCATCCAAGATTCCTTCATCATCCTGCTGAGGTTGTAGTCATCTAAGATTCCTTCATCATCCTGTTGAGGTTGTAGTCATCCAAGAATCCTTCATCATTCTGCTGAGGTAGTAGTCATCCAAGATTCCTTCATCATCCTGCTGAGGTAGTAGTCATCCAAGATTCCTTCATCATCTTGCTCAGATAGTAGTCATCCAAGATTCCTTCATAATCCTGCTGAGGTAGTAGTCGTCCAAGATTCCTTCATCATCCTGCTGAGGTTGTAGTCATCCAAGATTCCTTCATCATCCTATTGAGGTAGTAGTCATCCAAGATTCCTTCATCATCATGCTGAGGTAGTAGTCATCCAAGATTCCTTCATCATCCTGCTGAGGTTGTATTCATCCAAGATTCCTTCATCATCCTGCTGAGGTAGTAATCATCCAAGATTCCTTCATCATCCTGCTGAGGTAGTAGTCATCCAAGATTCCTTCATCATCCTGCTGAGGTTGTAGTCATCCAAGATTCCTTCATCATCCTGCTGAGGTAGTAGTCATCCAGGATTCCTTCATCATCCTGCTGAGGTTGTAGTCATCCAAGATTCCTTCATCATCCTGCTGAGGTTGTAGTCATCCAAGATTCCTTCAACATCCTGCTAAGGTTGTATTCATCCAAGATTCCTTCATCATCCTGCTGAGGTATTAGTCATCCAAGATTCCTTCATCATCCTACTGAGGTAGTAGTCATCCAAGATTCCTTCATCATCATGTTGAGGTTGTAGTCATCCAAGACTCCTTCATCATCCTGCTGAGGTAGTAGTCATCCAAGATTCCTTCATCATCCTGCTGAGGTAGTAGTCATCCAAGATTCCTTCATCATCCTGCTGAGGTAGTAATCGTCCAAGATTCCTTCATCATCCTGCTGAGGTAGTAGTCATCCAAGATTCCTTCATCATCCTGCTGAGGTTGTAGTCATCCAAGATTCCTTCATCATCCTGCTGAGGTAGTAGTCATCCAAGATTCCTTCATCATCCTGCTGAGGTTGTAGTCATCCAAGATTCCTTCATCATCCTGCTGAGGTTGTAGTCATCCAAGATTCCTTCATCATCCTGTTGAGGTTGTAGTCATCCAAGATTCCTTCAACATCCTGCTAAGGTTGTATTCATCCAAGATTCCTTAATCATCCTGCTGAGGTATTAGTCATCCAAGATTCCTTCATCATCCTGCTGAGGTAGTAGTCATCCAAGATTCCTTCATCATCCTGCTGAGGTTGTAGTCATCCAAGATTCCTTCATCATCCTGCTGAGGTTGTAGTCATCCAAGATTCTTTCATCATCCTGTTGAGGTTGTAGTCATCCAAGAATCCTTCATCATTCTGCTGAGGTAGTAGTCATCCAAGATTCCTTCATCATCCGACTGAGGTAGTAGTCATCCAAGATTCCTTCATCATCTTGCTCAGATAGTAGTCATCCAAGATTCCTTCATAATCCTGCTGAGGTAGTAGTCGTCCAAGATTCCTTCATCATCTTGCTGAGGTTGTAGTCATCCAAGATTACTTCATCATCCTGCTGAGGTATTAGTCATCCAAGATTCTTTCATCATCCTACTGACATAGTAGTCATCCAAGATTCCTTCATCATCCTGTTGAGGTTGTAGTCATCCAAGATTCCTTCATCATCCTGCTGAGGTAGTAGTCATCCAAGATTCCTTCATCATCCTGCTGAGGTAGTAGTCATCCAAGATTCCTTCATCATCCTGCTGAGGTAGTAATCATCCAAGATTCCTTCATCATCCTGCTGAGGTAGTAGTCATCCAAGATTCCTTCATCATCCTGCTGAGGTTGTAGTCATCCAAGATTCCTTCATCATCCTGCTGAGGTAGTAGTCATCCAAGATTCCTTCATCATCCTGCTGAGGTTGTAGTCATCCAAGATTCCTTCATCATCCTGCTGAGGTTGTAGTCATCCAAGATTCCTTCATTATCCTGTTGAGGTTGTAGTCATCCAAGAATCCTTCATCATTCTGCTGAGGTAGTAGTCATCCAAGATTCCTTCATCATCCTGCTGAGGTAGTAGTCATCGAAGATTCCTTCATCATCTTGCTCAGATCGTAGTCATCCAAGATTCCTTCATAATCCTGCTGAGGTAGTAGTCGTCCAAGATTCCTTCATCATCCTGCTGAGGTTGTAGTCATCCAAGATTCCTTCATCATCCTATTGAGGTTGTAGTCATCCAAGATTCCTTCATCATCATGCTGAGGTAGTAGTCATCCAAGATTCCTTCATCATCCTGCTGAGGTTGTAGTCATCCAAGATTCCTTCATCATCCTGTTGAGGTTGTAGTCATCCAAGATTTTTTCATCATCCTGCTAAGGTTGTATTCATCCAAGATTCCTTCATCATCCTGCTGAGGTATTAGTCATCCAAGATTCTTTCATCATCCTACTGAGGTAGTAGTCATCCAAGATTCCTTCATCATCCTGTTGAGGTTGTAGTCATCCAAGATTCCTTCAACATCCTGCTGAGGTAGTAGTCATCCAAGATTCCTTCATCATCCTGCTGAGGTTGTAGTCATCCAAGATTCCTTCATCATACTGTTGAGGTTGTAGTCATCCAAGATTCCTTCATCATCCTGCTGAGGTAGTAGTCATCCAAGATTCCTTCATCATCCTACTGAGGTAGTAGTCATCCAAGATTCCTTCATCATCCTGCTGAGGTTGTAGTCATCCAAGATTCCTTCATCATCCTGCTGAGGTAGTAGTCATCCAAGATTCTTTCATCATCCTACTGACATAGTAGTCATCCAAGATTCCTTCATCATCCTGTTGAGGTTGTAGTCATCCAAGATTCCTTCATCATCCTGCTGAGGTAGTAGTCATCCAAGATTCCTTCATCATCCTGCTGAGGTAGTAGTCATCCAAGATTCCTTCATCATCCTGCTGAGGTAGTAATCGTCCAAGATTCCTTCATCATCCTGCTGAGGTAGTAGTCATCCAAGATTCCTTCATCATCCTGCTGAGGTTGTAGTCATCCAAGATTCCTTCATCATCCTGCTGAGGTAGTAGTCATCCAAGATTCCTTCATCATCCTGCTGAGGTTGTAGTCATCCAAGATTCCTTCATCATCCTGCTGAGGTTGTAGTCATCCAAGATTCCTTCATCATCCTGTTGAGGTTGTAGTCATCCAAGAATCCTTCATCATTCTGCTGAGGTAGTAGTCATCCAAGATTCCTTCATCATCCTGCTGAGGTAGTAGTCATCGAAGATTCCTTCATCATCTTGCTCAGATCGTAGTCATCCAAGATTCCTTCATAATCCTGCTGAGGTAGTAGTCGTCCAAGATTCCTTCATCATCCTGCTGAGGTTGTAGTCATCCAAGATTCCTTCATCATCCTATTGAGGTTGTAGTCATCCAAGATTCCTTCATCATCATGCTGAGGTAGTAGTCATCCAAGATTCCTTCATCATCCTGCTGAGGTTGTAGTCATCCAAGATTCCTTCATCATCCTGTTGAGGTTGTAGTCATCCAAGATTTTTTCATCATCCTGCTAAGGTTGTATTCATCCAAGATTCCTTCATCATCCTGCTGAGGTATTAGTCATCCAAGATTCTTTCATCATCCTACTGAGGTAGTAGTCATCCAAGATTCCTTCATCATCCTGTTGAGGTTGTAGTCATCCAAGATTCCTTCAACATCCTGCTGAGGTAGTAGTCATCCAAGATTCCTTCATCATCCTGCTGAGGTTGTAGTCATCCAAGATTCCTTCATCATACTGTTGAGGTTGTAGTCATCCAAGATTCCTTCATCATCCTGCTGAGGTAGTAGTCATCCAAGATTCCTTCATCATCCTACTGAGGTAGTAGTCATCCAAGATTCCTTCATCATCCTGCTGAGGTTGTAGTCATCCAAGATTCCTTCATCATCCTGCTGAGGTAGTAGTCATCCAAGATTCCTTCATCATCCTGCTGAGGTTGTAGTCATCCAAGATTCCTTCATCATCCTGCTGAGGTTGTAGTCATCCAAGATTCCTTCATCATCCTGTTGAGGTTGTAGTCATCAAAGAATCCTTCATCATTCTGCTGAGGTAGTAGTCATCCAAGATTCCTTCATCATCCTGCTGAGGTAGTAGTCATCCAAGATTCCTTCATCATCTTGCTCAGATAGTAGTCATCCAAGATTCCTTCATAATCCTGCTGAGGTAGTAGTCGTCCAAGATTCCTTCATCATCCTGCTGAGGTTGTAGTCATCCAAGATTCCTTCATCATCCTATTGAGGTAGTAGTCATCCAAGATTCCTTCATCATCATGCTGAGGTAGTAGTCATCCAAGATTCCTTCATCATCCTGCTGAGGTTGTATTCATCCAAGATTCCTTCATCATCCTGCTGAGGTAGTAATCGTCCAAGATTCCTTCATCATCCTGCTGAGGTAGTAGTCATCTAAGATTCCTTCATCATCCTGCTGAGGTTGTAGTCATCCAAGATTCCTTCATCATCCTGCTGAGGTAGTAGTCATCCAAGATTCCTTCATCATCCTGCTGAGGTTGTAGTCATCCAAGATTCCTTCATCATCCTGCTGAGGTTGTAGTCATCCAAGATTCCTTCATCATCCTGTTGAGGTTGTAGTCATCCAAGAATCCTTCATCATTCTACTGAGGTAGTAGTCATCCAAGATTCCTTCATCATCCTGCTGAGGTAGTAGTCATCCAAGATTCCTTCATCATCTTGCTCAGATCGTAGTCATCCAAGATTCCTTCATAATCCTGCTGAGGTAGTAGTCGTCCAAGATTCCTTCATCATCCTGCTGAGGTTGTAGTCATCCAAGATTCCTTCATCATCCTATTGAGGTTGTAGTCATCCAAGATTCCTTCATCATCATGCTGAGGTAGTAGTCATCCAAGATTCCTTTATCATCCTGCTGAGGTAGTAGTCATCCAAGATTCCTTCATCATCCTGCTGAGGTTGTAGTCATCCAAGATTCCTTCATCATCCTGTTGAGGTTGTAGTCATCCAAGATTCCTTCATCATCCTGCTAAGGTTGTATTCATCCAAGATTCCTTCATCATCCTGCTGAGGTATTAGTCATCCAAGATTCTTTCATCATCCTACTGAGGTAGTAGTCATCCAAGATTCCTCCATCATCCTGTTGAGGTTGTAGTCATCCGAGATTCCTTCATCATCCTGCTGAGGTAGTAGTCATCCAAGATTCCTTCATCATCCTGCTGAGGTAGTAGTCATCCAAGATTCCTTCATCATCCTGCTGAGGTAGTAATCGTCCAAGATTCCTTCATCATCCTGCTGAGGTAGTAGTCATCCAAGATTCCTTCATCATCCTGCTGAGGTTGTAGTCATCCAAGATTCCTTCATCATCCTGTTGAGGTTGTAGTCATCCAAGATTCCTTCATCATCCTGCTGAGGTAGTAGTCATCCAAGATTCCTTCATCATCCTACTGAGGTAGTAGTCATCCAAGATTCCTTCATCATCCTGCCGAGGTTGTAGTGATCCAAGATTCCTTCATCATCCTGCTGAGGTAGTAGTCATCCAAGATTCCTTCATCATCCTGTTGAGGTTGTAGTCATCCAAGATTCCTTCATCATCCTGCTGAGGTTGTAGTCATCCAAGATTCCTTCATCATCCTGTTGAGGTTGTAGTCATCCAAGATTCCTTCAACATCCTGCTAAGGTTGTATTCATCCAAGATTCCTTCATCATGCTGCTGAGGTATTAGTCATCCAAGATTCCTTCATCATCCTACTGAGGTAGTAGTCATCCAAGATTCCTTCATCATCCTGTTGAGGTTGTAGTCATCCAAGATTCCTTCATCATCCTGCTGAGGTAGTAGTCATCCAAGATTCCTTCATCATCCTGCTGAGGTAGTAGTCATCCAAGATTCCTTCATCATCCTGCTGAGGTAGTAATCGTCCAAGATTCCTTCATCATCCTGTTGAGGTAGTAGTCATCCAAGATTCCTTCATCATCCTGCTGAGGTTGTAGTTATCCAAGATTCCTTCATCATCCTGTTGAGGTTGTAGTCATCCAAGATTCCTTCATCATCCTGCTGAGGTAGTAGTCATCCAAGATTCCTTCATCATCCTACTGAGGTAGTAGTCATCCAAGATTCCTTCATCATCCTGCTGAGGTTGTAGTCATCCAAGATTCCTTCATCATCCTGCTGAGGTAGTAGTCATCCAAGATTCCTTCATCATCCTGCTGAGGTTGTAGTCATCCAAGATTCCTTCATCATCCTGCTGAGGTTGTAGTCATCCAAGATTCCTTCATCATCCTATTGAGGTTGTAGTCATCCAAGAATCCTTCATCATTCTGCTGAGGTAGTAGTCATCCAAGATTCCTTCATCATCCTGCTGAGGTAGTAGTCATCCAAGATTCCTTCATCATCTTACTCTGATAGTAGTCATCCAAGATTCATTCATAATCCTGCTGAGGTAGTAGTCGTCCAAGATTCCTTCATCATCCTGCTGAGGTTGTAGTCATCCAAGATTCCTTCATCATCCTGTTGAGGTTGTAGTCATCCAAGATTCCTTCATCATCCTGCTAAGGTTGTATTCATCCAAGATTCCTTCATCATCCTGCTGAGGTATTAGTCATCCAAGATTCTTTCATCATCCTACTGAGGTAGTAGTCATCCAACATTCCTTCATCATCCTGTTGAGGTAGTAGTCATCCAAGATTCCTTCATCATCATGCTGAGGTAGTAGTCATCCAAGATTCCTTTATCATCCTGCTGAGGTAGTAGTCATCCAAGATTCCTTCATCATCCTGCTGAGGTTGTAGTCATCCAAGATTCCTTCATCATCCTGTTGAGGTTGTAGTCATCCAAGATTCCTTCATCATCCTGCTAAGGTTGTATTCATCCAAGATTCCTTCATCATCCTGCTGAGGTATTAGTCATCCAAGATTCTTTCATCATCCTACTGAGGTAGTAGTCATCCAACATTCCTTCATCATCCTGTTGAGGTTGTAGTCATCCAAGATTCCTTCATCATCCTACTGAGGTAGTAGTCATCCAAGATTCCTTCATCATCCTGCTGAGATAGTAGTCATCCAAGATTCCTTCATCATCCTACTGAGGTAGTAATCGTCCAAGATTCCTTCATCATCCTGCTGAGGTAGTAGTCATCCAAGATTCCTTCATCATCCTGCTGAGGTTGTACTCATCCAAGATTCCTTCATCATCCTGTTGAGGTTGTAGTCATCCAATATTCCTTCATCATCCTGCTGAGGTAGTAGTCATCCAAGATTCCTTCATCATCCTACTGAGGTAGTAGTCATCAAAGATTCCTTCATCATCCTGCTGAGGTTGTAGTCATCCAAGATTCCTTTATTATCCTGCTGAGGTAGTAGTCATCCAAGATTCCTTCATCATCCTGCTGAGGTTGTAGTCATCCAAGATTCCTTCATCATCCTGCTGAGGTTGTAGTCATCCAAGATTCCTTCATCATCCTGTTGAGGTTGTAGTCATCCAAGAATCCTTCATAATTCTGCTGAGGTAGTAGTCATCCAAGATTCCTTCATCATCCTGCTGAGGTAGTAGTCATCCAAGATTCCTTCATCATCTTGCTCAGATAGTAGTCATCCAAGATTCCTTCATAATTCTGCTGAGGTAGTAGTCGTCCAAGATTCCTTCATCATCCTGCTGAGGTTGTAGTCATCCAAGATTCCTTCATCATCCTATTGAGGTTGTAGTCATCCAAGATTCCTTCATCATCCTGCTGAGGTAGTAGTCATCCAAGATTCCATTATCATCCTGCTGAGGTAGTAGTCATCCAAGATTCCTTCAGCATCCTGCTGAGGTTGTAGTCATCCAAGATTCCTTCATCATCTTGCTCAGATAGTAGTCATCCAAGATTCCTTCATAATCCTGATGAGGTAGTAGTCGTCCAAGATTCCTTCATCATCCTGCTGAGGTTGTAGTCATCCAAGATTCCTTCATCATCCTATTGAGGTAGTATTCATCCAAGATTCCTTCATCATCATGCTGAGGTAGTATTCATCCAAGATTCCTTTATCATCCTGCTGAGGTAGTAGTCATCCAAGATTCCTTCATCATTCTGCTGAGGTTGTAGTCATCCAAGATTCCTTCATCATCCTGTTGAGGTTGTAGTCATCCAAGATTCCTTCATCATCCTGCTAAGGTTGTATTCATCCAAGATTCCTTCATCATCCTACTGAGGTATTAGTCATCCAAGATTCCTTCATCATCCTACTGAGGTAGTAGTCATCCAAGATTCCTTCATCATCCTGCTGAGGTTGTAGTCATCCAAGATTCCTTCATCATCCTGCTGAGGTAGTAGTCATCCAAGATTCCTTCATCATCCTGCTGAGGTAGTAGTCATCCAAGATTCCTTCATCATCCTGCTGAGGTAGTAATCGTCCAAGATTCCTTCATCATCCTGCTGAGGTAGTAGTCATCCAAGATTCCTTCATCATCCTGCTGAGGTTGTAGTCATCCAAGATTCCTTCATCATCCTGTTGAGGTTGTAGTCATCCAAGATTCCTTCATCATCGTGCTGAGGTAGTAGTCATCCAAGATTCCTTCATCATCCTACTGAGGTAGTAGTCATCCAAGATTCCTTTATCATCATGCTGAGGTTGTAGTCATCCAAGATTCCTTCATCATCCTGCTGAGGTAGTAGTCATCCATGATTCCTTCATCATCCTGCTGAGGTTGTAGTCATCCAAGATTCCTTCATCATCCTGCTGAGGTTGTAGTCATCCAAGATTCCTTCATCATCCTGTTGAGGTTGTAGTCATCCAAGAATCCTTCATCATTCTGCTGAGGTAGTAGTCATCCAAGATTCCTTCATCATCCTGCTGAGGTTGTAGTCATCCAAGATTCCTTCATCATCCTGCTGAGGTTGTAGTCATCCAAGATTCCTTCATCATCCTGTTGAGGTTGTAGTCATCCAAGAATCCTTCATAATTCTGCTGAGGTAGTAGTCATCCAAGATTCCTTCATCATCCTGCTGAGGTAGTAGTCATCCAAGATTCCTTCATCATCTTGCTCAGATAGTAGTCATCCAAGATTCCTTCATAATTCTGCTGAGGTAGTAGTCGTCCAAGATTCCTTCATCATCCTGCTGAGGTTGTAGTCATCCAAGATTCCTTCATCATCCTATTGAGGTTGTAGTCATCCAAGATTCCTTCATCATCCTGCTGAGGTAGTAGTCATCCAAGATTCCATTATCATCCTGCTGAGGTAGTAGTCATCCAAGATTCCTTCAGCATCCTGCTGAGGTTGTAGTCATCCAAGATTCCTTCATCATCTTGCTCAGATAGTAGTCATCCAAGATTCCTTCATAATCCTGATGAGGTAGTAGTCGTCCAAGATTCCTTCATCATCCTGCTGAGGTTGTAGTCATCCAAGATTCCTTCATCATCCTATTGAGGTAGTATTCATCCAAGATTCCTTCATCATCATGCTGAGGTAGTATTCATCCAAGATTCCTTTATCATCCTGCTGAGGTAGTAGTCATCCAAGATTCCTTCATCATTCTGCTGAGGTTGTAGTCATCCAAGATTCCTTCATCATCCTGTTGAGGTTGTAGTCATCCAAGATTCCTTCATCATCCTGCTAAGGTTGTATTCATCCAAGATTCCTTCATCATCCTACTGAGGTATTAGTCATCCAAGATTCCTTCATCATCCTACTGAGGTAGTAGTCATCCAAGATTCCTTCATCATCCTGCTGAGGTTGTAGTCATCCAAGATTCCTTCATCATCCTGCTGAGGTAGTAGTCATCCAAGATTCCTTCATCATCCTGCTGAGGTAGTAGTCATCCAAGATTCCTTCATCATCCTGCTGAGGTAGTAATCGTCCAAGATTCCTTCATCATCCTGCTGAGGTAGTAGTCATCCAAGATTCCTTCATCATCCTGCTGAGGTTGTAGTCATCCAAGATTCCTTCATCATCCTGTTGAGGTTGTAGTCATCCAAGATTCCTTCATCATCGTGCTGAGGTAGTAGTCATCCAAGATTCCTTCATCATCCTACTGAGGTAGTAGTCATCCAAGATTCCTTTATCATCATGCTGAGGTTGTAGTCATCCAAGATTCCTTCATCATCCTGCTGAGGTAGTAGTCATCCATGATTCCTTCATCATCCTGCTGAGGTTGTAGTCATCCAAGATTCCTTCATCATCCTGCTGAGGTTGTAGTCATCCAAGATTCCTTCATCATCCTGTTGAGGTTGTAGTCATCCAAGAATCCTTCATCATTCTGCTGAGGTAGTAGTCATCCAAGATTCCTTCATCATCCTGCTGAGGTAGTAGTCATCCAAAATTCCTTCATCATCTTGCTCAGATAGTAGTCATCCAAGATTCCTTCATAATCCTGCTGAGGTAGTAGTCGTCCAAGATTCCTTCATCATCCTGCTGAGGTTGTAGTCATCCAAGATTCCTTCATCATCCTATTGAGGTTGTAGTCATCCAAGATTCCTTCATCATCCTGCTGAGGTAGTAGTCATCCAAGATTCCTTCATCATCCTGCTGAGGTAGTAGTCATCGAAGATTCCTTCATCATCT
The DNA here is from genome assembly GCA_948472305.1 of Vicia faba. Lineage (NCBI taxonomy): Eukaryota > Viridiplantae > Streptophyta > Magnoliopsida > Fabales > Fabaceae > Vicia > Vicia faba. The sequence goes on from OX451739.1 coordinate 493,402,953, forward strand.
TGCTCAGATCGTAGTCATCCAAGATTCCTTCATAATCCTGCTGAGGTAGTAGTCGTCCAAGATTCCTTCATCATCCTGCTGAGGTTGTAGTCATCCAAGATTCCTTCATCATCCTATTGAGGTTGTAGTCATCCAAGATTCCTTCATCATCATGCTGAGGTAGTAGTCATCCAAGATTCCTTCATCATCCTGCTGAGGTTGTAGTCATCCAAGATTCCTTCATCATCCTGTTGAGGTTGTAGTCATCCAAGATTTTTTCATCATCCTGCTAAGGTTGTATTCATCCAAGATTCCTTCATCATCCTGCTGAGGTATTAGTCATCCAAGATTCTTTCATCATCCTACTGAGGTAGTAGTCATCCAAGATTCCTTCATCATCCTGTTGAGGTTGTAGTCATCCAAGATTCCTTCAACATCCTGCTGAGGTAGTAGTCATCCAAGATTCCTTCATCATCCTGCTGAGGTTGTAGTCATCCAAGATTCCTTCATCATACTGTTGAGGTTGTAGTCATCCAAGATTCCTTCATCATCCTGCTGAGGTAGTAGTCATCCAAGATTCCTTCATCATCCTACTGAGGTAGTAGTCATCCAAGATTCCTTCATCATCCTGCTGAGGTTGTAGTCATCCAAGATTCCTTCATCATCCTGCTGAGGTAGTAGTCATCCAAGATTCCTTCATCATCCTGCTGAGGTTGTAGTCATCCAAGATTCCTTCATCATCCTGCTGAGGTTGTAGTCATCCAAGATTCCTTCATCATCCTGTTGAGGTTGTAGTCATCAAAGAATCCTTCATCATTCTGCTGAGGTAGTAGTCATCCAAGATTCCTTCATCATCCTGCTGAGGTAGTAGTCATCCAAGATTCCTTCATCATCTTGCTCAGATAGTAGTCATCCAAGATTCCTTCATAATCCTGCTGAGGTAGTAGTCGTCCAAGATTCCTTCATCATCCTGCTGAGGTTGTAGTCATCCAAGATTCCTTCATCATCCTATTGAGGTAGTAGTCATCCAAGATTCCTTCATCATCATGCTGAGGTAGTAGTCATCCAAGATTCCTTCATCATCCTGCTGAGGTTGTATTCATCCAAGATTCCTTCATCATCCTGCTGAGGTAGTAATCGTCCAAGATTCCTTCATCATCCTGCTGAGGTAGTAGTCATCTAAGATTCCTTCATCATCCTGCTGAGGTTGTAGTCATCCAAGATTCCTTCATCATCCTGCTGAGGTAGTAGTCATCCAAGATTCCTTCATCATCCTGCTGAGGTTGTAGTCATCCAAGATTCCTTCATCATCCTGCTGAGGTTGTAGTCATCCAAGATTCCTTCATCATCCTGTTGAGGTTGTAGTCATCCAAGAATCCTTCATCATTCTGCTGAGGTAGTAGTCATCCAAGATTCCTTCATCATCCTGCTGAGGTAGTAGTCATCCAAGATTCCTTCATCATCTTGCTCAGATCGTAGTCATCCAAGATTCCTTCATAATCCTGCTGAGGTAGTAGTCGTCCAAGATTCCTTCATCATCCTGCTGAGGTTGTAGTCATCCAAGATTCCTTCATCATCCTATTGAGGTTGTAGTCATCCAAGATTGCTTCATCATCATGCTGAGGTAGTAGTCATCCAAGATTCCTTTATCATCCTGCTGAGGTAGTAGTCATCCAAGATTCCTTCATCATCCTGCTGAGGTTGTAGTCATCCAAGATTCCTTCATCATCCTGTTGAGGTTGTAGTCATCCAAGATTCCTTCATCATCCTGCTAAGGTTGTATTCATCCAAGATTCCTTCATCATCCTGCTGAGGTATTAGTCATCCAAGATTCTTTCATCATCCTACTGAGGTAGTAGTCATCCAAGATTCCTCCATCATCCTGTTGAGGTTGTAGTCATCCGAGATTCCTTCATCATCCTGCTGAGGTAGTAGTCATCCAAGATTCCTTCATCATCCTGCTGAGGTAGTAGTCATCCAAGATTCCTTCATCATCCTGCTGAGGTAGTAATCGTCCAAGATTCCTTCATCATCCTGCTGAGGTAGTAGTCATCCAAGATTCCTTCATCATCCTGCTGAGGTTGTAGTCATCCAAGATTCCTTCATCATCCTGTTGAGGTTGTAGTCATCCAAGATTCCTTCATCATCCTGCTGAGGTAGTAGTCATCCAAGATTCCTTCATCATCCTACTGAGGTAGTAGTCATCCAAGATTCCTTCATCATCCTGCCGAGGTTGTAGTCATCCAAGATTCCTTCATCATCCTGCTGAGGTAGTAGTCATCCAAGATTCCTTCATCATCCTGCTGAGGTTGTAGTCATCCAAGATTCCTTCATCATCCTGCTGAGGTTGTAGTCATCCAAGATTCCTTTATCATCCTGTTGAGGTTGTAGTCATCCAAGATTCCTTCAACATCCTGCTAAGGTTGTATTCATCCAAGATTCCTTCATCATCCTGCTGAGGTATTAGTCATCCAAGATTCCTTCATCATCCTACTGAGGTAGTAGTCATCCAAGATTCCTTCATCATCCTGTTGAGGTTGTAGTCATCCAAGATTCCTTCATCATCCTGCTGAGGTAGTAGTCATCCAAGATTCCTTCATCATCCTGCTGAGGTAGTAGTCATCCAAGATTCCTTCATCATCCTGCTGAGGTAGTAATCGTCCAAGATTCCTTCATCATCCTGTTGAGGTAGTAGTCATCCAAGATTCCTTCATCATCCTGCTGAGGTTGTAGTTATCCAAGATTCCTTCATCATCCTGTTGAGGTTGTAGTCATCCAAGATTCCTTCATCATCCTGCTGAGGTAGTAGTCATCCAAGATTCCTTCATCATCCTACTGAGGTAGTAGTCATCCAAGATTCCTTCATCATCCTGCTGAGGTTGTAGTCATCCAAGATTCCTTCATCATCCTGCTGAGGTAGTAGTCATCCAAGATTCCTTCATCATCCTGCTGAGGTTGTAGTCATCCAAGATTCCTTCATCATCCTGCTGAGGTTGTAGTCATCCAAGATTCCTTCATCATCCTATTGAGGTTGTAGTCATCCAAGAATCCTTCATCATTCTGCTGAGGTAGTAGTCATCCAAGATTCCTTCATCATCCTGCTGAGGTAGTAGTCATCCAAGATTCCTTCATCATCTTACTCAGATAGTAGTCATCCAAGATTCATTCATAATCCTGCTGAGGTAGTAGTCGTCCAAGATTCCTTCATCATCCTGCTGAGGTTGTAGTCATCCAAGATTCCTTCATCATCCTGTTGAGGTTGTAGTCATCCAAGATTCCTTCATCATCCTGCTAAGGTTGTATTCATCCAAGATTCCTTCATCATCCTGCTGAGGTATTAGTCATCCAAGATTCTTTCATCATCCTACTGAGGTAGTAGTCATCCAACATTCCTTCATCATCCTGTTGAGGTAGTAGTCATCCAAGATTCCTTCATCATCATGCTGAGGTAGTAGTCATCCAAGATTCCTTTATCATCCTGCTGAGGTAGTAGTCATCCAAGATTCCTTCATCATCCTGCTGAGGTTGTAGTCATCCAAGATTCCTTCATCATCCTGTTGAGGTTGTAGTCATCCAAGATTCCTTCATCATCCTGCTAAGGTTGTATTCATCCAAGATTCCTTCATCATCCTGCTGAGGTATTAGTCATCCAAGATTCTTTCATCATCCTACTGAGGTAGTAGTCATCCAACATTCCTTCATCATCCTGTTGAGGTTGTAGTCATCCAAGATTCCTTCATCATCCTGCTGAGGTAGTAGTCATCCAAGATTCCTTCATCATCCTGCTGAGATAGTAGTCATCCAAGATTCCTTCATCATCCTACTGAGGTAGTAATCGTCCAAGATTCCTTCATCATCCTGCTGAGGTAGTAGTCATCCAAGATTCCTTCATCATCCTGCTGAGGTTGTACTCATCCAAGATTCCTTCATCATCCTGTTGAGGTTGTAGTCATCCAATATTCCTTCATCATCCTGCTGAGGTAGTAGTCATCCAAGATTCCTTCATCATCCTACTGAGGTAGTAGTCATCAAAGATTCCTTCATCATCCTGCTGAGGTTGTAGTCATCCAAGATTCCTTTATTATCCTGCTGAGGTAGTAGTCATCCAAGATTCCTTCATCATCCTGCTGAGGTTGTAGTCATCCAAGATTCCTTCATCATCCTGCTGAGGTTGTAGTCATCCAAGATTCCTTCATCATCCTGTTGAGGTTGTAGTCATCCAAGAATCCTTCATAATTCTGCTGAGGTAGTAGTCATCCAAGATTCCTTCATCATCCTGCTGAGGTAGTAGTCATCCAAGATTCCTTCATCATCTTGCTCAGATAGTAGTCATCCAAGATTCCTTCATAATTCTGCTGAGGTAGTAGTCGTCCAAGATTCCTTCATCATCCTGCTGAGGTTGTAGTCATCCAAGATTCCTTCATCATCCTATTGAGGTTGTAGTCATCCAAGATTCCTTCATCATCCTGCTGAGGTAGTAGTCATCCAAGATTCCATTATCATCCTGCTGAGGTAGTAGTCATCCAAGATTCCTTCAGCATCCTGCTGAGGTTGTAGTCATCCAAGATTCCTTCATCATCTTGCTCAGATAGTAGTCATCCAAGATTCCTTCATAATCCTGATGAGGTAGTAGTCGTCCAAGATTCCTTCATCATCCTGCTGAGGTTGTAGTCATCCAAGATTCCTTCATCATCCTATTGAGGTAGTATTCATCCAAGATTCCTTCATCATCATGCTGAGGTAGTATTCATCCAAGATTCCTTTATCATCCTGCTGAGGTAGTAGTCATCCAAGATTCCTTCATCATTCTGCTGAGGTTGTAGTCATCCAAGATTCCTTCATCATCCTGTTGAGGTTGTAGTCATCCAAGATTCCTTCATCATCCTGCTAAGGTTGTATTCATCCAAGATTCCTTCATCATCCTACTGAGGTATTAGTCATCCAAGATTCCTTCATCATCCTACTGAGGTAGTAGTCATCCAAGATTCCTTCATCATCCTGCTGAGGTTGTAGTCATCCAAGATTCCTTCATCATCCTGCTGAGGTAGTAGTCATCCAAGATTCCTTCATCATCCTGCTGAGGTAGTAGTCATCCAAGATTCCTTCATCATCCTGCTGAGGTAGTAATCGTCCAAGATTCCTTCATCATCCTGCTGAGGTAGTAGTCATCCAAGATTCCTTCATCATCCTGCTGAGGTTGTAGTCATCCAAGATTCCTTCATCATCCTGCTGAGGTAGTAGTCATCCAAGATTCCTTCATCATCCTGCTGAGGTTGTAGTCATCCAAGATTCCTTCATCATCCTGCTGAGGTTGTAGTCATCCAAGATTCCTTCATCATCATGCTGAGGTTGTAGTCATCCAAGATTCCTTCATCATCCTGCTGAGGTAGTAGTCATCCAAGATTCCTTCATCATCCTGCTGAGGTAGTAGTCATCCAAGATTCCTTCATCATCTTGCTCAGATCGTAGTCATCCAAGATTCCTTCATAATCCTGCTGAGGTAGTAGTCGTCCAAGATTCCTTCATCATCCTGCTGAGGTTGTAGTCATCCAAGATTCCTTCATCATCCTATTGAGGTTGTAGTCATCCAAGATTCCTTCATCATCTTGCTCAGATAGTAGTCATCCAAGATTCCTTTATCATCCTGCTGAGGTAGTAGTCATCCAAGATTCCTTCATCATCCTGCTGAGGTTGTAGTCATCCAAGATTCCTTCATCATCCTGTTGAGGTTGTAGTCATCCAAGATTCCTTCATCATCCTGCTAAGGTTGTATTCATCCAAGATTCCTTCATCATCCTGCTGAGGTATTAGTCATCCAAGATTCTTTCATCATCCTACTGAGGTAGTAGTCATCCAAGATTCCTCCATCATCCTGTTGAGGTTGTAGTCATCCGAGATTCCTTCATCATCCTGCTGAGGTAGTAGTCATCCAAGATTCCTTCATCATCCTGCTGAGGTAGTAGTCATCCAAGATTCCTTCATCATCCTGCTGAGGTAGTAATCGTCCAAGATTCCTTCATCATCCTGCTGAGGTAGTAGTCATCCAAGATTCCTTCATCATCCTGCTGAGGTTGTAGTCATCCAAGATTCCTTCATCATCCTGTTGAGGTTGTAGTCATCCAAGATTCCTTCATCATCCTGCTGAGGTAGTAGTCATCCAAGATTCCTTCATCATCCTACTGAGGTAGTAGTCATCCAAGATTCCTTCATCATCCTGCCGAGGTTGTAGTCATCCAAGATTCCTTCATCATCCTGCTGAGGTAGTAGTCATCCAAGATTCCTTCATCATCCTGCTGAGGTTGTAGTCATCCAAGATTCCTTCATCATCCTGCTGAGGTTGTAGTCATCCAAGATTCCTTCATCATCCTGTTGAGGTTGTAGTCATCCAAGATTCCTTCAACATCCTGCTAAGGTTGTATTCATCCAAGATTCCTTCATCATCCTGCTGAGGTATTAGTCATCCAAGATTCCTTCATCATCCTACTGAGGTAGTAGTCATCCAAGATTCCTTCATCATCCTGTTGAGGTTGTAGTCATCCAAGATTCCTTCATCATCCTGCTGAGGTAGTAGTCATCCAAGATTCCTTCATCATCCTGCTGAGGTAGTAGTCATCCAAGATTCCTTCATCATCCTGCTGAGGTAGTAATCGTCCAAGATTCCTTCATCATCCTGTTGAGGTAGTAGTCATCCAAGATTCCTTCATCATCCTGCTGAGGTTGTAGTTATCCAAGATTCCTTCATCATCCTGTTGAGGTTGTAGTCATCCAAGATTCCTTCATCATCCTGCTGAGGTAGTAGTCATCCAAGATTCCTTCATCATCCTGCTGAGGTAGTAGTCATCCAAGATTCCTTCATCATCCTGCTGAGGTTGTAGTCATCCAAGATTCCTTCATCATCCTGCTGAGGTAGTAGTCATCCAAGATTCCTTCATCATCCTGCTGAGGTTGTAGTCATCCAAGATTCCTTCATCATCCTGCTGAGGTTGTAGTCATCCAAGATTCCTTCATCATCCTATTGAGGTTGTAGTCATCCAAGAATCCTTCATCATTCTGCTGAGGTAGTAGTCATCCAAGATTCCTTCATCATCCTGCTGAGGTAGTAGTCATCCAAGATTCCTTCATCATCTTACTCAGATAGTAGTCATCCAAGATTCATTCATAATCCTGCTGAGGTAGTAGTCGTCCAAGATTCCTTCATCATCCTGCTGAGGTTGTAGTCATCCAAGATTCCTTCATCATCCTGTTGAGGTTGTAGTCATCCAAGATTCCTTCATCATCCTGCTAAGGTTGTATTCATCCAAGATTCCTTCATCATCCTGCTGAGGTATTAGTCATCCAAGATTCTTTCATCATCCTACTGAGGTAGTAGTCATCCAACATTCCTTCATCATCCTGTTGAGGTAGTAGTCATCCAAGATTCCTTCATCATCATGCTGAGGTAGTAGTCATCCAAGATTCCTTTATCATCCTGCTGAGGTAGTAGTCATCCAAGATTCCTTCATCATCCTGCTGAGGTTGTAGTCATCCAAGATTCCTTCATCATCCTGTTGAGGTTGTAGTCATCCAAGATTCCTTCATCATCCTGCTAAGGTTGTATTCATCCAAGATTCCTTCATCATCCTGCTGAGGTATTAGTCATCCAAGATTCTTTCATCATCCTACTGAGGTAGTAGTCATCCAACATTCCTTCATCATCCTGTTGAGGTTGTAGTCATCCAAGATTCCTTCATCATCCTGCTGAGGTAGTAGTCATCCAAGATTCCTTCATCATCCTGCTGAGATAGTAGTCATCCAAGATTCCTTCATCATCCTACTGAGGTAGTAATCGTCCAAGATTCCTTCATCATCCTGCTGAGGTAGTAGTCATCCAAGATTCCTTCATCATCCTGCTGAGGTTGTACTCATCCAAGATTCCTTCATCATCCTGTTGAGGTTGTAGTCATCCAATATTCCTTCATCATCCTGCTGAGGTAGTAGTCATCCAAGATTCCTTCATCATCCTACTGAGGTAGTAGTCATCAAAGATTCCTTCATCATCCTGCTGAGGTTGTAGTCATCCAAGATTCCTTTATTATCCTGCTGAGGTAGTAGTCATCCAAGATTCCTTCATCATCCTGCTGAGGTTGTAGTCATCCAAGATTCCTTCATCATCCTGCTGAGGTTGTAGTCATCCAAGATTCCTTCATCATCCTGTTGAGGTTGTAGTCATCCAAGAATCCTTCATAATTCTGCTGAGGTAGTAGTCATCCAAGATTCCTTCATCATCCTGCTGAGGTAGTAGTCATCCAAGATTCCTTCATCATCTTGCTCAGATAGTAGTCATCCAAGATTCCTTCATAATTCTGCTGAGGTAGTAGTCGTCCAAGATTCCTTCATCATCCTGCTGAGGTTGTAGTCATCCAAGATTCCTTCATCATCCTATTGAGGTTGTAGTCATCCAAGATTCCTTCATCATCCTGCTGAGGTAGTAGTCATCCAAGATTCCATTATCATCCTGCTGAGGTAGTAGTCATCCAAGATTCCTTCAGCATCCTGCTGAGGTTGTAGTCATCCAAGATTCCTTCATCATCTTGCTCAGATAGTAGTCATCCAAGATTCCTTCATAATCCTGATGAGGTAGTAGTCGTCCAAGATTCCTTCATCATCCTGCTGAGGTTGTAGTCATCCAAGATTCCTTCATCATCCTATTGAGGTAGTATTCATCCAAGATTCCTTCATCATCATGCTGAGGTAGTATTCATCCAAGATTCCTTTATCATCCTGCTGAGGTAGTAGTCATCCAAGATTCCTTCATCATTCTGCTGAGGTTGTAGTCATCCAAGATTCCTTCATCATCCTGTTGAGGTTGTAGTCATCCAAGATTCCTTCATCATCCTGCTAAGGTTGTATTCATCCAAGATTCCTTCATCATCCTACTGAGGTATTAGTCATCCAAGATTCCTTCATCATCCTACTGAGGTAGTAGTCATCCAAGATTCCTTCATCATCCTGCTGAGGTTGTAGTCATCCAAGATTCCTTCATCATCCTGCTGAGGTAGTAGTCATCCAAGATTCCTTCATCATCCTGCTGAGGTAGTAGTCATCCAAGATTCCTTCATCATCCTGCTGAGGTAGTAATCGTCCAAGATTCCTTCATCATCCTGCTGAGGTAGTAGTCATCCAAGATTCCTTCATCATCCTGCTGAGGTTGTAGTCATCCAAGATTCCTTCATCATCCTGTTGAGGTTGTAGTCATCCAAGATTCCTTCATCATCGTGCTGAGGTAGTAGTCATCCAAGATTCCTTCATCATCCTACTGAGGTAGTAGTCATCCAAGATTCCTTTATCATCATGCTGAGGTTGTAGTCATCCAAGATTCCTTCATCATCCTGCTGAGGTAGTAGTCATCCATGATTCCTTCATCATCCTGCTGAGGTTGTAGTCATCCAAGATTCCTTCATCATCCTGCTGAGGTTGTAGTCATCCAAGATTCCTTCATCATCCTGTTGAGGTTGTAGTCATCCAAGAATCCTTCATCATTCTGCTGAGGTAGTAGTCATCCAAGATTCCTTCATCATCCTGCTGAGGTAGTAGTCATCCAAGATTCCTTCATCATCTTGCTCAGATAGTAGTCATCCAAGATTCCTTCATAATCCTGCTGAGGTAGTAGTCGTCCAAGATTCCTTCATCATCCTGCTGAGGTTGTAGTCATCCAAGATTCCTTCATCATCCTATTGAGGTTGTAGTCATCCAAGATTCCTTCATCATCCTGCTGAGGTAGTAGTCATCCAAGATTCCTTTATCATCCTGCTGAGGTAGTAGTCATCCAAGATTCCTTCATCATCTTGCTGAGGTTGTAGTCATCCAAGATTTCTTCATCATCCTGCTGAGGTAGAAATTGCCCAAAGATTCCTTCATCATCTTGCTGAGGTAGTAATCGTCCCAGATTCCTTCATCATCCTGCTGTGGTAGTAATCGTCCAAGATTCCTTCATCATCCTGCTGAGTCCAGATACAATCACCTTCGGATGGCATCTTTAAGCCCATCTCCGACAATTATCTATTACCTCTCCAAATGGCATCTTTAAGCCCATTCCCTACATAACTAACTAACACATCTTCGAGTGCAAATTTTCTGGGCACTCTAGTGTTCAATCACCTTCCACCTTCAAGTCACGAATGGAAGAATTAGAAATCTAACTCTTCAGGTGTAAGAAGACTGAACAGGGGCAGTTGTTGCACCCCAAATATTTCCCTCCCATTTCATAAGGGATCACCCTAGATCCCAGGTTTGCTTCTATCAAGTTTCCAGGCCTTGAACTATCAATTTTTCCAAGCATGTCATTCATAAGGGCAAAATGGTCATTTGCATACTGAGAAGTCTAACTTTGACTTTTAGATCAAAATCAAATCTCAAAAATCATATTTCATCAAGACATGTTGGAATAGAAGTTTGTTTCATCAAGAACTTCAAAAGTCAAATTTTACTTTGGAAAAGTCAAATTCTAAATACTTAGAAATTTTTCTAAGTGTTTAAGAAGCATGACAAAACTCAGAACTTCTGACCAGATTATCACCATAACACTCAGAAAATTCTGTACACTCTCAAGGAAGAGTTTGGTCAGAACTTCTGGGCAAGTTTTCACAAAAGCTTCTGTCAGAGTTTTCCAGGGTAATTCAAAGAAGGTTAAGAAGCGTGTTGCAAACTTTCTAGAAAGTCTGAAAGTTCCTTCAGAACATGCTGGAGCCAGAAGATACAAAGATCAGAGGATGGATGCTACGCTGAAGCAAAACTTCTGATCCATAGCTAAGCCATGGTGTAGAATCTCACATTACATGATTTCTATTTGTGATAAGTCTCATCGTCATTAATGCTTACAACCACTTTCTGAGTCTTTATCCAAAGGATTTCCACCACGTGTACCTCTAATGTCTTGGGATAGAAAACTTTGGTACTAGGCCCATGCTTTGTTTTGCTTTTCCTTAAATCCTGCTGACAACTCCAGCTTAAGCATGGTTAAAAGCTGCTAATCAGCAGCTAGTTCAGCCAATGCCTGCATCCCATAATTGCACCAAACTAGCATACGAATACAGTGATTAAAAAGCAAGGGAGTAGGATGCCAAATTGATTTAAAATCCCATTTGTGTTTCCCCCCAAAATCACAACAAATTCACCTATAAATACTTTAATCCATCACACTTTCAAGGGCTGGCCTTTGGAAGGAGAGAACTATCAAAAGAGAAAAAGAAACCCGTGAAACCCTTCATAAAAATCAAGATTTCCCAAACAGAAAACCAAACCTTTGTTCTTCCTTTTGAATCAAAGAACTTGGCATTTTCTCTTCCGTTACTCTTGCTGATTCCAGAACATCCAAAGGCAGCAAATCAAAGCTCCAAGCACGCTCCAAGTTCAAGGTAAGTCTTTCTGACTTTGCTTGTTTTTCATTCTGAACATCATTAACATGTAAATATCATAGTATTAATGTTGTATATATCATTTCTTAAGTAGAAAAATTGTGGATCATAACTTTTTGATTAGGGCTAGACTCAGATTTAGGATTAGAACTTCTATAAATTGTTGTGCTATTATTGTTCTGATTTGCTGTTTATTAAGAACTGGATAAATTGTTGATGTGTTGATTAAGAGTTGAAATATGGCATAAAACTTCTGATGTTCATTCATAGTTTTAACATACAGAACTTCTATGATTTTTCTCACTGTTAAACACACACAACTTCTGAGTTCTCTTCACTATTTTAACATACAGAACTTCTATGATTTTTCTCACTGTTAATACACACTTAACTTCTGATTCTTACATGCTAATAACACACTGAACTGTTAATGTTCACTCACTGGCTCAGCACAATTCAGAACTTCTGATGATTCACTCACTGTTCTAACACAGCACATAACTTCTAATTCCTCCTTACATGTCAAATAAACTGAACTTCTGATGTTTCCACTCGCTGTTTTTAAACACTCAAAGTTTATGATTTTTACATGCTGATAACGCACTGAACTGCTGACGTTTACTCACTATTTTAGTGTAATACAGAACTTCTGACTTGTGGCCCACTGTCTGAATACCACCCAGAACTTCTGTGTTTTCCCTCTAACGTGTCTTGAAGGACCTCAGAGTGTATCAGTCCAGAACTTCTGACGCTTCCTTCTGAATCACCATGCGTCTGGCTTCAGAGCTTCTGATCCTTGCTGTTTTGCCTGCAGTAGCACGCTATTTCTATCTTTCATTTATTTTCCTTTTCATAATTTTTAATATTAATATAAAAAGACATAAAAATATTTTCTTTTATTAACTAATTTATTTCCTTTTTTTAATACAAAAAACATTTTCTAAACAAGTCCATTTCTTTCTTATATTGTACATTTCAATATGGTTGTAATAGTAACTTAGGAGTTATTTTTACTTGCAACCCCCATTCATAAATATGTACCCCCATCCCTAAAATATTATAATAGCGTAGGACTTTACATTTATGCAATTTATCGCTTTCAAATGAAATGCTACTAATTAGGGTGTGTATGACAAGATATGAAAATAAACAAATAGATCACCCTAATCAAGACTAAAATGCATGCAATCAAATACACTTGCACACTAGCACCCCTAGGGTTATTCCACATGTTGCCTTACAAAAATGGCCATGTTATGCATGTGGGATGTCTTAGCATAAACAAAAATATAAGATCATAGTCCCTCAATGATTCTATCAAAGTTTCCTTTCGAAATGATCTTAGTCCCTAAAGAAAAGTGCTAAGTCATCTCACAACATTGCTATCATGGTTATACAATGACCGACGCCCGTCCCTTCACATCTAACGATGGGGCTTCTTACAAAATCAATGGTAAGATAGCAACATCTAAAGGAAGGAGGAAAAGCACATCTAAGACCTTTTGAGTAGGTAGGTTCGCTCTTAGTTACTCGCTTGCTCACAACAAAAACATTTTATGCACCAACACTCTCACTTTGAAACATTTTCAAAAGAGAAACACTTTGTACGCGTTCTTATAGAAACGAGAACCATTACAAAGAATACACCTTTTCAAAATCACTTTCAAAAACACATCTCACAAACACATCTTTGAAATATTTTCAAAAGAAACACTTTGTATGTGTTCTTATAGAAACGAGAATCATTACAAAGTTACATTTTCAAAATACTTTCAAAACCCACACCACAAGCACATTCAAACAAAAGCAAGTGATTTAGCAATTAACTAAGAGCCCATGGAAAACCATGGATGAAAAGGGTGCTAATACCTTCCCTTTTCATAATATACCCCTCGAACTCAAGAAAACATCTCTAAAGGTCTTTCCTGTGCTTTTTCACCTTTCCTTTTTAGATAAAAGAAAAGTCGGTGGAGACTCTTGCTAAACCGCAACATTTGCAAACACAAACGCAAAACATCAAGTCAGTTCTCCCACCGCATCATAATAAAGAAGAGTGATTATAACATTGTGGAGCAGTTGGGGCAGACCCCTTCAAAGATCTCAATGTTGGCCTTACTTTTGTGCTCTGAAGCCCATTCCAGGGCTTTAGTAAAATTCCTGAAGTCTGCCCTTGTGCCTTAAGAGACCTCCGCTGATCAATTTGAGAATTGTGTTTCCAGCCTGACTGTTGATAATGGACTGGATTTTTCCGATGCTGATTTAACTCCCAATGGAAGGAAATATAATGATGCCCTGCATGTATTCTTTGAGTGCAGGGGCACTACCCTAACTCATGTTCTAGTGGATACAGGCTCGTCGTTGAATGTCTTACCCAAGAATGCTCTGGACAAGTTAGAATGCGAAAGACTCACACTGAAGCCCAGTAACATCATAGTGAGGGCCTTTGATGGTTCCAAAGAATGGTGCACGGGGAGGTGGACATCCCTATCAAAGTTAGTACTCAGACTTTTGACTCAACCTTCTATATGATGGACATCTTCCCATCTTATTCCTTTTTATTGGGTTGACCCTGGATCCGTGGGGCTGGCGCTGTTACTTCTACCATGCATCAAATGTTGGAGTATTCAGTTAATGTAAATATTATCACAGTCCATGGGGAGGAGGAATACATGGTGAGCCACCTGAACTCTTCCAGGTATGTTGAAATGGACGGCGAGTTCATTGAGACCCCCTGTCAGAACTTTGAGGAGGTTCCACAGACAATTGTTGCGACCAAGACTGCTGCTAGTGTTCCAAAGACTATCAGACCTCCATTGAAGATGGCTTCTCTGAGGGATGCCAAAGACGTAGTTGAAGAAGGTGGGTATACCATCTGGGGCCAACTTCCAGACATTCCCTACAAATTTGACAAGTTTGGTTTGGGTTTTACTTCAGGAGCCCAAAGAGTTGTTCGCCGTGCTCGCGTCGGGGGACAACCACTATGGATCAACAACCATGGAGCCAATGCTCTAGAGGACAGTGATAGAGACTGCGACTTGAACAAGTGGATCTTTCCAACTACCAATGGTGGACTCAACAATTTAGAGGCCAAATATTTTGTTCCTATTACTTTTATTCAAGAGTAATTGTCTTTTTGTTTTTGGGATATGTATGTTGTACCCCAATTTTTGATCCTAATATTGCCATATCATATCATATCAATTCCATGCAACAAAATCACATTAGGGTTGGTTCTTCCTCTTTTTCTATCTCCTATATTTAAGTTTGCTCTTGAGGAATCTCCAAGCACCTTGGTTGTGTATTTTGTATATATGTTGTTGACTAACTTCTAATCAAAATACAAAAAATATTTGTCTTTGTCTTTGCATATTTGTGTTTGGTAGGTACCGAGTCAAAGCATCTGACAAATAAGGTTTTACGGTATTATTTCCCTAAAATCTCTATTTTTAAAGAAAAGAATTAAAAAATTTCATTTATTTCACTGTACAATCGATTGCTCCTAGAGTGCAATCGATTGCACAAAGTACATTTTGCGCCATTTTTGAAAAAATACACTGTGCAAATCGATTTTCACTGTAGTGCAATCGATTTGCACAGAATGAAAATTTGAAAAAAAATCAGCAATTTAAAGCTTGTCAAAATTTGTATCCAATTTTTCTTCATTTTTTGAAAGATATATCATTAATTCAAATTTTGGTTCCAATCTTGCATTTTTTTTAAAATATTCATTAATTCAAATTTTGACTCTAATTTTTGAAAGAATTATCACTAATTCAAATTTTGGCTCCAAGAATCAATTACCAAATTACCACTAATCTCAATCCTAAACTCTATAAAGAGAGCCCTCATTTCATTCAAATTTCAAACTTTTGATAGCCAAAATCACTTTGCTAAAAAACCTCTCAAATCTCTCCATCTACCAAATTCACTCAAAGCTCCATTTTCAAGAAAAGTTAGTAAGCTTTGCATTGAAGCTTACTAATCTTTGAGCTAAACCTCCACCCAAACACTTTTTCTCCATTAATTCTCTACATCCAAGTTTGAGCAATTGATTCTTGTGGTTGAATTGAAGCAAATTCTTGAAGTTGTTTTGATAATTTTATAGATCTACCTTTGGTAAGTTGGATAATTCATCTTTCACAATGTGATCTCTTGTTGATATTTGGGTTTGATTCATTGAGCATTATTTTGTGATTACTATGGTGTTATTTTCTCATAATTTGATGGAATTTTCGTGCTCAATTGGATCCATGATCATAAGGTATTTGATGGAAAGTTTGAACAAGAATTTGGCCTTTTAAAATGCTATTTTGTTGTCTGTAACAACGTGCAATCGATTGTTGTAACAGTGCAATCGATTGCACTAAGTGAATTTCACACATATTTTTGAAAATTATACTGTGTAGATCGATTGACACTTTAGTGCAATCGATTTGCACAGAAACATAATGCATTTTTTGCCTTGTTTTGGGGTAGCTTTGATCCAAAATGCTTCTACTCACTCCTTTTGATTTTTGGTTTAGATTGCAATTTTAAATGTTGAATTTCTCTTTAAATTCAATGGACTTTGTGATGTAGATGAAGTTGGATAAATGTTCATCAATTCAAATCTACCAAAGAGTGAATTATTTAATTCATTTTTGGTGCTTTGGATTAATGATATGTTTAGTGCTTTAATCCATCTAGATGAGTGATTGAATTTAAAGATGAAAGAAATTTGAGGTAGTGATCCAAATTAGCTTATCATTCCCCTCCCTCTTCATCTTATCCCTTTCTTTTTTAATTGTGCTACATGTTAAGGGGTGATGATCTCTATATCATTTATCCAAACATGAAGTAGATAGATTGATATTGACAGGCCTTAAAATATGTGCGACTTCTACATAAGTCCACTTACGATTGCTTAACATATTGCTAAATTTTGTCCCGATTCGAATAAATGATCATTCAAGGCCCAAACCTATGTTTGCAAGCCCAAGTATGTTAATTTGATATCTTTGATCCAATAACCTTGAGATTCATTGTATGGAGGCATTGGTTCTATCAATCCTCTAATGGATCTACATTACTTTTGGTTAACGCGGATCACTTAAACATCGTTGATCATTAAATGTTGCTTTTGAGGATTCCAAAATGGATGATATACTTGACAAACAGCAAATGCAACTTGTTGTGTGGAGGCTTTGGTTCTACCAATCCTCTAATGTGTTCCAAATGCAAGCTTCAAGATGGTCATCCAACTAACCACTAATTTCTAACAATTGACTTTACTTTATGCTTTTATTTTTATGCTTTATATACCATTTACTTTTTGTATTTACGTTTCATGATTTTTCATCTTTGCTCACTTGAGCATTTACTTTTATGTCAATTTTATTTTGTTCACTTGAGCTTTTCTTTTCCTTTTTAAAGATACTTAATAATCAACATGAACCATAAAAAACTTTAATGATACTTGGACTATTTGGTTACTATCCTTGGCATTATGGAGCATTGGACTTCTTGGACTTAGGATTAGAGACCTTGGCCTATGTTGGAGACCTTGTGACCTTAATTAATATTTTATCTGGAGTTCTTGGGGTTTACCTCAAGGCATTAAGTTGTTTTTTTATTTTGTGTGAAGGTTATTATGATTACATCCTTTGTTTGTAATCTGGAATTCACCGGTATACAGCCGGTACTCTGCCCAATTTCTGTGAAGAATTAATACACTTGAAGTTCGATTCTCTCAAGAGGTCTAGTATCTTTTCTTGCTTGGTTTAAATCCAAATAATTGGAATTCTATCTTGCCTCATAATGTCAAGTATTGCCTTCTTGTTGGTTAGATGGTTCTTCTCGTTATCTTTTACCTTATACTTTAGGATAGTCCCTTCATCTCCTTCCATCTTCTTTAATTTCAAAAATCTTCTCCCTCCTTTTGAAATCTCTTCTTTTTTTTAAAACTTGAACCACTTTCATAATAAACTTGTACTTATGTCCATGCATTTTCAAAAAAAAAATCATAAATAAACTTCAATCAACTTAATAATACCTTGACATCCATTTTTTGTGAGAAGACTAAAACTCCATCAATCTCATTTCAAACCATTTTGCCACTTTGTCTTTTTATTTTTAAACCTTTCTCAAAAGATTAGACTCTTGTCAATCCTTGTAATGATGCAAACAACTATACTTCTATAATATGTAGTGAAGTGAGATATTTTCCACTTGGGTGTTGAGCGAGGCATTGTTGATTTTAAAATCCAAGCCATATCCTGAACTTTGAGATGATGCAAATTCTCCTTTCTCATAATTGTGGGTAGTAAGTATGTTTTCCACACGGACAATGACGATGATGTCTTATCTCTTAAAATTAACCAACCCACTTGTGTTTTAAATTTTTTAAAAGAGGAACTACGTGTACCTTGGTCCCCTATTGCATGATAGGTGGTACATAGGCACTAAAGGTTCGCAACTGCGGCGGGTGCAAAAAAAATCATAAAAAATACTTATTTTCTCACCTTCACCATCTATTTTACATACAACGTTTTGTAGATAAAATATATAGATTTTTCAAAGAGGTTCCTGTGGAGTACCGTAGATGTTTAGGGTGTTAATTCCTTCCCTTTGCATAACCAACCCCCTTACCTTGAATCTTTCCCCCTCTTTTTGGGTTACTCGCTCTTTTCCCATTCCTTTGGAAACAATAAAGCGTGGTGGCGATTTTTATTTTGATCTGTATAAGTCTAGTCAATCCAATGGCTTAGTCTTAAATATTTCTACCACTGTAGAAAAAATGGCGACTTCACTAGGGACAGATTGACCTCTTTCTGGTCCATACCTAAGTGGGTTGAGCCTATTTTTGTTTATATTTGTATATGTGTTATTGTCGTTTATGTGTTATATTATTTGTTGTATATATGTTTGCCTGGATTTTCCTGGTTTTCAGGGTGCTTGGTGATTACTTATAAGTCCTATACCCGGACTTGGGCAAACTTTAAGATAGGATGGGCGGTATAGTCATGTTAACTTTGAGGGAGTAATCCCAAAAAAGGAGGCATGAGATCCCCCACTCAGTGGAGGCCCCTTTAACTGTAGTGTCGTTTATCGAGTAATCGGGAAGATGTGCTGATTTCGACCTGGGAGCCTGCTAAAATTGAGGATCGTAGAATAACTAACCCATCTTGGCCTTTTAGGTTTAGTGCGGAAGCTATGACAGAGTAATACAGAAATATTTGTCACGTGATACTATGCTCGGACGAGTTTTTCTTGATAATATTACTAATTACCGAGTTAATCAGGAAGTTGGTAATATCCGAAAGAAGGATGTAGACTCTGGGAACCTCTAGAACCTTGTTTGGCAGGTGATAACTTTTAGACCAACACCTTATGGGTAGTACCTTTGACCTCATGCTCGTGACATTGAACCTATGAACCCTATATGTGTGATCTTGTGTGTGATTATTGCATCATGCATCCATGCACTCATAAGCATCTTTTGAAGAAATCGTATTTCAAGGGACTTAAAAGTTCACCATTTGAGAATATCTCATGTACTTTTTAACTGTGGATTCTGGAAAAGGAAAGACCAGAAAATACAGTTTCAAGGATCCCAAGATAGATGAGTTGATCAGTCTAATTCCCGAGATCGAGTGTTCTGCATATTTTTGGAAGAAGTATGATCTATCATTCCTCTTATATAGCTTAGGATCAAGGAGGGTATTCTCCCGACCTTGGTCCAGTTCTATGATCCGATGTATCGTTGCTTTACTTTTCCCGACTATCAGTTGATGCCTACATTGGAGGAGTATTCTTATCTGTTGGAATTACTTGTTACCGATCGTGTTCCTTTTACTGGCTTGGAGGGTGAGCCAAAACCACATGAGATTGCTGCTTTGATTCATCTGGGGAAGTCTGGGGTTGAAGCCCATATGACTACTAAAGGAGGGATTAGAGGATTACCATATCAGTTCTTATTGGAGAAAGCTCGTTACTTTTCCAGGATGAAGAGTACAATCACTTTTTAAGGCCATATTTGCTCTATTTGCTTACGGGTTGTTCTTATTTCCTAATATGGACAAGTTTGTTGACATTAATTCTATTAGGATCTTCATGATTGGAAACCCAGTTGCTACATTATTGGGTGATGCTTATTACTCTCTTCATCTTTGGAATTCTTATCATGGAGGGATGATTATCTGTTGCACGCCTTTGTTGTACCGGTGGTTTATCTCTCATATGCCTCAGTCTGATGCTTTCTGGGATGTCAGGAAGCAACCTCGTTGGGCTCCTAAGATCATGGCACTTACTCACTCGGATATTGATTAGTATCATCGAGCTTACCATGATATAGAGATTGTTGACAGTTGTGGTAGTTTCCACAATGTACCTCTTCTTGGTACAAAGGGAGGAATTAACTATAACCCTATTCTTGCACGACGACAACTTGGTTATCCGATGAGGGATAAACCAAATAGTATTCATTTGAGTAGTTTCTTTCTGAAGGAGGGAGAAGACCATAAGGAAGCTAGAGAGCAGATTGTGAAGGCATGGCGTCACATTTATAAGAAGAGTAGGAAAGACTTGGGACCTAGGGGCTGTTTCTTTGGAACCATATCTTCAGTGGGTCCAGACGAGAGCTATTCAGTTGAAGATGTCGTATTCCTGGGAAGAACCTATGTCTGGTTTGTTTATGAAAACCACTCCTCCCTTATTGGGTGATCTAGAAGAGCTGCAGCGTGCTTTGGTTAGGATGCGACAGGAAAAGAATGCTTGGAAGAACAAGTGCCAAACTTTAGAGATTTCCTATAGAGCATACATGAAGGATAAAGATAACTTGATTTAGATTCTTGAGAGTCGAGCGGTAGAGAATATGGAGAGTCAAGGGGATTTATTTTCTCCTAAGCCTCACTCAGATGCTAGTTGCTCACTTCCTAATTCAGGAGATTGGAAGGAGGTTGCCACCAGATATGCTGAAGAAAACCAGAGGTTGAAGGCTCAGATTGCCAGGCTTATAGGGAAGCAGCAGCGTGTAGAGTGATCTTCAACAGCTTTACTTCTCAGGGTTTTAGACTTTATTTTCATCTTGTACTTGGGATTGTTGAGACTTGTAACCTATTTTGAAGTTATTATAATAAAAAATTTCAGTATTTCAAATGTGTTATTACTTTGATATTTTCAATGTGTCTATAAATCTTTAAGTCCCTTGAAATATTAAAATAAATCATGTGCATTGCACATCATGCATCATATTGCACATATTTCTTGCATTTGTTATGCATATCCAGGTATTTTACCAAGCTTCTTTACTTCGTTCAGCAAGCTATCTCACCACTACAACACTCGAGCTAATTTTAGAAGGAATATGGACAACTTAGAACAAGAGAATTGCAAGCTGCGCGAGGAGGTTTCTTCTTTGGAGGCCGGCATGGCCAATCTTACTTCTCTGGTGGAATCTTTGGTGGCTGCTCAGAATCAGCCACCGGGTGTTCAACCTCAACCAACAAGGGCTACTGCTGAAGCTCTGACTGTTCCTGTATCCACTACTCTAGCTATTGTCCAGAATCGCATGCCTCAAGGTTATCCATGGGGAATTCCAGAGAACTTTGCGCCTGAAGGTTTCAATCTTGGTTCTCAAGATACTCCAGTTGTTCAGACTATTGTTACTTCTGCACCTCCTGTGGTGCATGCTGCTCCTACTGCACCTCCTTCGGTGAATATGGTTCCATTTTTTAATGATGATGTGTGTCGTCTTTTTCCTCCACCAATTGAAGACTTGGGTCTCTATGGCAGAATGGATGATTTTCAAGAGCAGTTTGACAAGATACAGAGGGAGATGAAGGTCCTCAGAGGAAAAGAATTTTCCGGGCAGAATGTGAATTAGTTATGCTTGGTCCCGAATGTTAAGATACCTGCAAAGTTTAAGGTCCCGGAGTTTGATAAGTACAAGGGCAACACTTTCCCTCATGCTCATCTGGTAATGTATGTAAGGAGAATGTCTACCCATACTGATGATCAGCGTCTACTAATTCACTTTTTTCAAGATATTTTGACTGGTGTTGTGCTGATGTGGTATATGAGTTTGGATAGTGTCAACATCCATAATTTCAATGACTTGGAAGAAGCATTTATCAGACAATACAAATACAATGTGGACATGGCGCCTGGCTGTGATCAACTCAGGGCCATGGTTCAGAAAGATAGGGAATCATTCAAAGAATATTCACAGAGATGGCGTGAGGTAGTCGCCCAAGTGATTCCTCCCATGGAGGAGAAGGAGATGACTAAGATTTTCTTGAATACTCTGGGTGCTTTCTACTATGAAAGGATGGTAGCAAGTGGGCCAAGTGACTTTACTGAAATGGTAGGCATGGGTATCCGCTTAGAAGAGGCTGTAAGAGAGGGTCGTCTTACAAAAAGTGAAAGTTCCGGAAGTACGAAGAAGCCATACTATGGGTTTGCCAAAAAGAAGGAACGAGATACAAATGTTGTCATGCAAGAAAGGAGGGTTAATCCTCGTAGAAGAAATTATCAGTGTCATCAATAAGTCACCTCAGTTACTCCGGTTATTGGTGTAGCTCCGACTACTGTTTCTTATCAGAGACCATCCCATCAGGGGAATCAAGGGTATAATCAAATAAGGGAGAGTTATGACCATATTCCTATGAGTTATACAGAATTACTACCATAGTTAATTTAAAAAAAGTTGGTTCAGACCCGACCACCTCCTGATGTACCATCACCATTACCTTGGTATTACAAGGCAGACCAAACATTTGCTTTTCATCAGGGAGCACCAGGGCATAATGTTGAGAATTTCTATCCTTTGAATACTGAGGTACAAAAATTGGTGAAGTCCGGTATCTTATCTTTCAAGGATGTGGGCCCTAATGTGAAAGATAATCCTCTATCAAAGCATGGATAAGCAAATGATGTGAACATGGTGGACGGTTGTCCAGACGACTTCCATATTTTCGATATTAATTTGGTTAGAGGAGATTTGGTAAAAATGCATGCAGACCTCTGTAAATTTATCTATTATACGCATGACCATGATGGTTGTGCTATTTGCAGTATGGATATATAGGGTTGTGACAAGATAAAGGCTGATTTGCAGGAGATGATGGATGAGGGCCTCATCCATATAATCAGGCCTAGGGCAGAGTATGAAGAGGAAGTAAACATGCTTTTTGGATGCCCTGGAGTTTAAGGATTATTAGCCTTCTCAGTTGTTTAGCATTTTTACTGCTTTCTCATTCGTAATTTTTCTTGTTTATCATTGCACTGTTTGCATGTAAGAACTTGTTTGCATTTGAATGTTTAATATTAATACAATGAGTATGTTTGTCTTGAAGAAATTCATTCGTTTCACTCATATTTGTTTTCAATTTTAAATTTCTTTATGATACCAACTTGTTAACCATTCTCTCGCCTATGCAGAGATTGAGGGAGGATGATGATATTAAAACGCAAATTTTCTGGTTGTATGCTTTTGGATAAAACCCTGTTGACGATGTACAAGCATTATTTCAAATCCTCAAACACCGGAGATATAAGGGAGTGAAACCTTTGTAAACCTCTTTGAGCCTTGGAGTAGGAGTTTCTTTTTCTATTTAGAGAAAAACCCTCATTTTTAACCTGGGGCGGGGTAGTGTTCAGTTAATCTGATTGAGTATTCAAATCTCATCAAGAGTGCACATCTAAAGATACAATAATGGGTATCCTCCAAGAAGTTGAGGAAAGTCAAAACCGCAATGGTTAATCTTCACTTATCAGGAGGGTGTGTCAATTGAGGATATCTTAATGGCCTTCTCTCACACATCATGAGATCAACAGATGATGATACAGTAATGGTTATCCTTCATCTACCCAGAAATAGGGCAGTCACAATTCTTCCAACATGTCACAAATGACTCGAAGTCACGCGACATGTTCAAAAAGAAAAAAGAAAAAGATAATCTGAATAAAAAAACGATGATAAAAAAGAAAGAGACAAAAATCCTAGCTAAGTCGGAACTTGAAAAAAGAAGTCGCTTAGGCAAAAGTCAGGGTATCCCACTGTACTTCAGAGACAAAGTCAAAAGGAATTTGTCCAGAAAGCAAGGAAGAAATGGAAAGCCTGAAATGCGATAAAGGATTACAGTGTGAAATCCTCAGCAAAGAACAGAGTCGTGTGACAAGAAACCCAAAAGAAGCAAGAATGAGTGACTTGCATGTCCAAAGAAAACTTTGTTTGATTCCTTAACCATCTTGAAATTTCTTTTGAAAGATGAATGTTCGTGTCAATTTAACTGAACTTAGGACTGAAGAACATCACGAAGGGGGTGGGAACCAAATATTTTTGAGCCTTAAATCTTTTTTCAAAAATAACTGTGAACCAGGCCACATTACAACCCTCAAAACTCCTAATTGAAACATGGTTTATTTCGAAAGCATACTCCAATGAGATAGTGTTTCCTGACTCCCATTAATTTTGGTAAATTATTGTGATTGGTATCATATTTCTTTTGTTATCTTTCATAAAAAAAATCCATGTCGCATCGTGGCTAGTGATTCGTTCACAAGGTTTTGCGACATCTTTTCAAATAAAATCTTCAAGACTTACATAATTGTTGCATTAGAATTTACATTCTTGGGATAAACATTTTATGCTTATAAAACAACTGCTTGATATCATGGAAGTTTACATTTGAGTATCAACAAAAGGCATGTTACCGAGAAGAGTTACGAAGCAAAAAGGATGCAACATTCAACTAATCTAGGGCAGTTACGTCGAGATTCGTCAAATCTCTAGAATCCATTTCATCATAAAGGTTATCTTAAAAGCATGCAGCCAAGGGCAAGTTATGAAATTTACCTTAATCAACATGGTAAGCTTGGGACACCAGATTGGTTTCCAAGGGCATATCCAGATTTTGTCAAGATAACTGCTATGTCTACCCCTAGCCAAGAATCTTCCTCAAGTAGGATTGTTTCTTGTAATCTGTTTTGTAGATGTGTTTCTGGCTTCCTCTAATAGTTGTTGATCAATTAAAGGGTTTCCTACAGGATATGTTATGGTATTGGGTTTATGATCCCATTTTTCCAGTCTTGTTGTAGACATCTCGAGTTGAGTGTGATTCATTACCCAGCCAGGTGGTGATCAAACAGAGGTTAAAAAGAGCTATGAAGCCTTTGTCATTTGATGGAGTTCTTTCTCCCTTTTGTGTATTTAGAATTGATATGAAATCTCTTGTAGAGTATTTCTCCCTCCAGTTACGACATTATTATTGTTATGTGTTCCCCAAGTAGCTAGACAAGGGCAGTATATTTTCTAAGAAGCTTTGAGACAGTTGTCAACCCTTTGGGTTTTCACCCGCCAAGTGCTGGGTTTGATTTAAAATCCCCATGAGTTTGACCTCTTTCTATAATGTTGACTTCTTGATTCCCCGGGAAGGCTATCACAGGGCATCTTTTGTTGGAATAAGTTTACATGATATGAAGACTCAATCCAAGATTCCCCAGTGAAGGCTTCGCTTATTTGATAGAAGTCTTTTCTCCCCGTGCATGCTGAGTTGGACTCATTTGCGAAGTATCTCCCTTTCGGCAGTACTTGCATTTTTTTTTATTTTCCCGCTAATCAGGCAAGGGCAATGTTGTATTTAAGAAGTGTTGAGGCATTTATCAACTTGTTGGGTTTTCACCCGCCAAGTGTTGGGTTTTATTTAAAATCCCCATAAGATTAATTTCTTGCTGTAATGTTTGACTTCTTAACTCTCCAAGTTGTTATCCCCATGAGGTTTCATACTTTTTCCCCAGAGAAGTTGATGTAATACTTACCCTCAATATTGAAGAATGTATCTTGGTTACCTCTCTTTGATGTGGTGTTGACCTCCCCAATGGAGTCAGCACGAGGTCTCCAGTTGATATCTCGATGATGAGGCACTATTTCCCCTAGTGAAGTCTGTATGATATTTCCCCAATGAAGTCAGCACGAGATCCTCAGTTGATATTTTGCCAATATGGTTTCCATATGCCTTGTTTGAAATCAGTATTACAATGCCCAGTAGAAGTGTTATGCATGAAAACATTTGTTTCCCCATTGAAGTCTGAGTGCTATTCCCCGATGAAGCTTGGAGAAGAATGTTATATCTCTGTATCTGTATTGTTTTGTCGCTATGATTTGTTTACTTCCGGATTATGTTTCTCCCCAGTGAAGTTAAGCCATGCAGTAGGACTTTATTTCCTCAGTCGGTGCTTATTTTCTTATGGAATGATCGTCTTGGATGTGATTTAGCCGAGTGTTGGTTGTGCCCGAGTTGGTTTTTCCTGGTTACTCCTAGTGTTATATATCTGTTTTGTCAGCATATGCACGATAACACTCATAAATTCATACATTCATACATACATCATGCATAGCTAAAATTGGCAAATCATTGCTTATTCACACTTGTTAATATTTTATTGACATATTACCCTGTTTTTCAGAGTTACGTTGTCCTCTCTCCAATAGAGTGTTGTCCTTAAGCAGAAAGCATATATTCTTTCAATTTCCCCACTGAGTTATCCCCCGTGGAAGATTTTTGCTTTAGCCTTCTTGTACAGCTCTTTGTCTGGATGATTTGGGTTTCCCTCTTGAGTTTATTTCTCAAAGGAAGTGTTTCGGACGACTGTCTCATTCCAGTTTATTTTTGGTTTGAATTTTTTATCCTCAGAAATATTATTACTTTGGATTTCTGCAAGCATCGAGCATTGGTTTGAGAATGTGCATTTATTTTGCACGAGAAGACCTTTATCTCCTCAGCAGAAATATATTGGCATTTCCCCAGGAAGTCGTATTTTCTTTCCCCAGGAAGTCATATTTCTTTCCCCAGGAAGTCATATTTTCTTTCCCCAGGAAGTCATATTTCTTTCCCCAGGAAGTCATATTGCGTTCCGCGAAAATCTCTTTTTTTTACAATCCTTCCTACAACATCAAGTAGAAGGTCTCTTTATTTGAGCAATCTGTACTTCCCTGTAAAATTCGACGTAACCTTTTTTCTATCTTCGCTATGAAAGGATAGTTTGCAGTCCGTTGCCAGATTACTCCAGTGGATGGCAAGTCTTTTCAACATGATAGAGACAGTTCATTATGAAATCTTTGAAAGTGGTAGTTTCTTTATTTGAGACAGCTCATATGTTACCCTTTCCAGGCGGAGTGCCTTGGTTAAAGAAGAAGTTGAGACCCGTTCTAGGTGAAATGCCAGAATTTTGGGGAAACTTGTTATCTTTTTGCTACCCTCAGTGAACGTTGGTAGTTCATCATTAGTGAACGGTAATGCTATGATATATTTTCTCTCTACCTTCAATGAAAGTTAGTAGGTCACCATCAGTGAAAGTTGGTGATTGTTATCTTTTTGCTACCCTCAGTGAACGTTGGTAGTTCATCGTCAGTGAACAGCGGTGCTATGATATATTTTCTCTCTACCTTCAGTGAAAGTTGGTAGGACCATCAGCGAAAGTTAGTGATTGTTATCTTTTTTCTACCCTCAGTGAACGTTGGTAGTTCATCATCAGTGAACGATTGTGCTATGATATATTTTCTCTCTACCTTCAGTGAAAGTTGGTAGGTCACCATCAGTGAAAGTTGGTGATTGTTATCTTTTTCTACCCTCAGTGAACGTTGGTAGTTCATCGTCAGTGTACGGCGGTGCTGTGATTATTTTCTCTCTACCTTCAGTGAAAGTTGGTAGATCACCATCAGTGAGAGTTGGTGATTTTTATCTTTTTGCTACCCTCAGTGAATGTTGGTAGTTCATCGTCAGTGAGAGGCGGTGCTATGATATTTCTTTTCTCTCTACCTTCAGTGAAAGTTGGTAGTTCATTGTCAGTGAACGTCGATGTTTGTCTCTCTACCTTCAGTAAACATTGGTAGCTCACCGTCAGTGAACGTTGGTATTGTTATTCTTTTCTCTTTCTACCTTCAATGAACGTTGGTAGATTCGCCTTCAGTAAAAGTTGGTGTATCCTTTAACTTTTTACCATCCTCTATGAGTCGGGTCTTTCGATCCACCAATGATTTATTTTCCTGGTCGGGTTTCTGTTGTTTTTTTGTTTCCTTTGCTACATCCCGAGTGGTGTCTTGCGTCTCCTTAGATTTGTCCATCTGCATTCATAATCATAAGCATTGCATGGAATCTTAGGGCCAAAAATAGGGCTTGTTTTATATTTAAGTATCTTCAATCACGTCGACACAAATATTTTTAACCTTCGTATCTCCGGATAGAAGACACTTAAATAAGGGCAGCTGTAGTACCTTAATTTTTCCCCTAAGATTCCCCTATCATATCATATCAATTCAATGCAAAAAAATCACATTAGGGTTGGTTCTTCCTCTTTTTCTATCTCGTATCTTTAAGTTTTCTCTTGAGGAATCTCCAAGCACCTTGGTTGTGTATTTTGTATATGTGTTGTTGACTAACTTCTAATCAAAATACAAAAAATATTTGTCTTTCTCTTTGCATATTTATGTTTTGTAGGTACGAGTCAAAGCATTTGACAAATAAGGTTTTACAGTATTATTTCCCTAAAATCTCTATTTGTAAAGAAAAAGAATTAAAAATTTTCATTTTTTTCACTGTACAATCGATTGCTCCTAGAGTGCAATCGATTGCACAAAGTACATTTTGCGCAATTTTTTAAAAAATACACTGTGCAAATCCATTTGCACAAGAGTGAAAATTTGAAAAAAAATCAGCAATTTCAAGCTTGTCAAATTTTGTATCTAATTTTTCTTCATTTTTTGAAAGATATATCATTAATTCAAATTTTGGTGCCAATCTTGGATTTTTTTTAAAATATTCATTAATTCAAATTTAGGCTCTAATTTTTGAAAGAATTATCATTAATTCAAATTTTGGCTCCAAGAATCAATTTCCACTAATCCCAATTCTAAACTCTATAAATAGAGCCCTCATTTCATTCAAATTTCAAGCTTTTGATAGCCAAAATCACTTTGCTAAAAAATCTCTCTTCTCTTCATCTACCAAATTCACTCAAAGCTCCATTTTCAAGAAAAGTTAGTAAGCTTTTCATTGAAGCTTACTAATCTTTGAGCTAAACCTCCATCCAAACACTTTCTCTCCATTAATTCTCTACATCCAAGTTTGAGCAATTGATTCTTGTGGTTGAATTGAAGCGAATTCTTGAAGTTGTTTTGATAATTCTCTAGATCTACCTTTGGTAAGTTGGATAATTAATCTTTCACAATGTGATCTCTTGTTGATCTTTAGGTTTGATTCATTGAGTATTATTTTATGATTCCAATGGTGTTATTTTCTCATAATTTGATGGAAATTTTGTGCTCAATTGGATCCATGATCATAAGGTATTTGATGGAAAGTTTGAACAAGAATTTGGCCTTTTAAATTGTTGTTTTGCTGTCTGTAACAACGTGCAATCGATTGCTGCAACAGTGCAATCGATTGCACTAAGTGAATTTCGCACATATTTTTGAAAATTGTACTGTGTAAATCGATTTACACTTTAATGCAATCAATTTGCATAGAAACATAATGCATTTTTTACCTTGTTTTTGGGCGGTTTTGATCCAAAATGCTTTTTCTACTCACTCCTTTTGATTGTTGGTTTGGATTGAAATTTTAAATGTCCAATTTCTCTTTAAATTCAATAGACTTTGTGATGTAGATGAAGTTGGATAAATGTTAATCAATTCAAATCTACCAAAGAGTGAATTAGTTAATTCATTTTTGGTGCTTTGTATTAATGATATGTTTAGTGCTTTAATCCATCTAGATGAGTGATTGAATTTAAAGATGAAAGAAATTTGAGGTAGTGATCCAAATTAGCTTATCATTCCCCTCCCTCTTCATCTTATCCCTTTTTTTTAATTGTGCTACATGTTACGGGGTGATGATCTCTATATCATTTATCCAAACATGAAGTACATATATTGCTATTGACTGGCCTCAAAATAGGTGCGACTTCTACATAAATCCACTTAAGATTGCTTAACATAGTGCTAAATTTTTGCCTGATTTGAATAAATGATGATTCGTGGCCCAAACCTATGTTTGAAAGCCCAAGTATGTTAATTTGATCTCTTTGATCCAATAACCTTGAGATTCATTGTATGGAGGCTTTGGTTCTACCAATCCTCTAATGGAGCTACATCACTTTTGGTCAACGCGAATCACTTAAACATCAATGATCATTAAATGTTACTTTTGAGGATTCCAAAATGGATGATATACTTGAGAAAAATAAAATGCAACTTGTTGTGTGGAGGCTTTGGTTCTACCAATCCTCTAATGAGTTCCAAATGCAAGTTTCAAGATGGTCATCCAACTAACCACTAATTTCTAACAATTGACTTTACTTTATGCTTTTATTTTTATGCTTTATATACCATTTACTTTTTGTATTTACATTTCATGTTATTCTCATCTTTGCTCACTTGAGCATTTACTTTTATGTCATTTTTATTTTGCTCACTTGAGCTTTTCTTTTCCTTTTTAAAGACACTTAATAATCAACATGAACCATAAAATACTTTAATGATACTTGGACTATTTGGTTACTATCCTTGGCATTATGGAGCATTGGACTTCTTGGACTTAGGATTAGAGACCTTGGCCTATGTTGGAGACCTTGTGACCTTAATTAATATTTTGTATGGAGTTATTGGGGTTTACCTCAAGACACTGGGTTGTTTGTTTGTTTTGTGTGCGGGTTATTGTGATTACATCCTTTGTTTGTAATCTGGAATTCACCCGTATATAGCCGTTACTCTGCCCAATTTTTGTGAAGACTTAATACACTTGAAGTTCGGTTCTCTCAAGAGGTCTATTATCTTTGCTTGCATGGTTTCAATCCAAAGAATTGGAATTCTATCTTGACTCATAATGTCAAGTATTAGCTTCTTGTTGGTTAGATGGTTCTTCTCCTTATCTTTTACCTTATGCTTTAGGATAGTCCCTTCATCTCCTTCCATATTCTTTAATTTCAAAAATCTTCTCACTCCTTTTGAAAACTCTTCTTGTTTTTTAAACTTGAACCACTTTCATAATAAACTTGGACTTATGTCTATGCATTTTCAAAACATTTTCATAAATAAACTTCAATCAACTTAATAATACCTTGACATCCATTTTTTGTGAGAAGACTAAAAGTCCATCAATCTCATTTCAAACCATTTTGCCACTTTGGCTTTTTATTTTTAAACCTTTCTCAAAAGATTAGACTCTTGTTAATCCTTGTAGTGATGCAAACAACTATACTTCTACAATACGTAGTGAAGTGAGATATTTTCCACTTGGGTGTTGAGTGAGACATTATTGATTTTAAAATCCAAGCCATATCCTCCAATTTGAGATGATGCAAATTCTCCTTTCTCATAATTATAGGTAGTAAGTATGTTTTCCACACGGACAATGATGATGATGTCTTATCTCTAAAAATTAACCAACACACTTGTGTTTTAAAATTTTTAAAAGAGGAACTACGTGTACCCTGATCCCCTATTGCACGAAAGGTGGTACGTAGGTGTGATCGGTGGATCTGGAACTGACTGTTTAACGCTGGTTCGCGAAATGTCGCGGAAGCAAGAGTCGCCACCGTCTTTTATTTTCTCCAAATGGAAAGGACAAAAGCACAGAAAAATTCCTTAAAGAGATTGCTCTCGGTTCGGGAGGTAGGTTATAGAAAGGGAAGGTGTTAGCACCCTTTCTATCCATGGTTATCCATGGGCTCTTAGGTACTTGCTCATTGTGTTTTCAAAAATGTTTGTTTGCTTTTCAATGTGGGTTTAAAAAAGTTTCTTTGAAAGTTTCAGATCGACTCTTGTGTCAGAGTGTTTGAAAAATTGCTTTGAAAGCTTTTGAAAATGTGTTGGTGTGAAAAGATTTTTGTTTGTTTTTGAAGAGAGCAAGTATCTACGAGAACCTACCTACCCTAAGGAATTCGTCTGTGTAAATGTCCTTTAAAGTAGTGCCATCCCACCATTGAGAGGTAGGTAGCACCACCGTTGGAGGTATTCGGGTCAATTCGAAGGTTCGGGACATGGTGATCACCAGAGCAATGGGAAGACACCTTAGAAGCTACCCTCATGCCAGGTTCCCGGATCATGAGGACTTACTAAGACATCCTCTACTCGACGATCACCTTTCGAGGCAAGGCAACAGTGAGGCGTACCCTAGGGGTGGTGTGTGCGATTCGTGTGTCGTTTTCATTTGTATTTGTCTTGTCATGTTAAAGTGTTCTACGCTTGTTTTTATTATGGCCATTCATTCTTGCATGCTTTGTTTAACAGTTAATATTTGCGGGAAAAGTAAATTCTAAACTATTACAAATGGCGCGGGTCCACATCGCCAAAATTAAATCGGACCCGATTTGACGGAAAATAAATAAAGTAAATAAAGTAAAGTGCGAGAAGTTTAGTTACATGTCTTTGGGAGAGATACATAATTATTTAAACGACATAAAATAAATGTGCGAAATAAAAGAATTATCGAAACGAGGGCGTTGGACCCTTTTGCAAAAATATTGAATTAATGAATTAATTAATTAAGATTAAAAGAAAGCAAGAATTTGTTTTTGGTATTTTTAGGATTTAATGAAAAAGAGAATTAATGAAAATTAAAATTGAATGCAAACCCTAATTCTATTTATTTTTAAACTTATTAAAAAAATGTTGAAGTTTTTAACCTAATTTAACCTAAGTTATTTATGTACAATTTAATTATAAAATAACTAAATAAATATTATGGTAAAAAAGGAAACAAATTGAAAAGGGATAAAAATTAAACCTAATTCTATATTTTTGTATTTTTTATTATGAAAAGAATTAATATTGCAACCTAAATTAAAACTATATTTATTTTACATGCAATTTGCTTATGAAAATAATTAAAATAAAAAAATATTATATTTTTCATCTTTTCTGATTTTTTTGTGCATTTTTTATATTTTGGTAAAAATAATTAATTAATTCAAACAAATAAAGAAAAGAAAATAGCCATTGAAAATAAAATATGAAAAATATAGAGAAGGCAAACCAGGGGGGGTTCAGGCCCCAATTGTGAGGTGTTGATTCAAGAGTTCTGGCCCAATAAGCTTGAAATTCGTTGACTTTTCCAGGCCACGTATAGGACCTCTGACTAGGGCTTATGGTACACCTCTGATCATGGCTCTCTGATTAATTCTCTTAGGCACGTGGACGTTGGATTCGGTGGGTGCATGGTACGCTTCAGTATTAAACCTGCATGTGAACATATATAACAAAATAATATGGGAAATTGTATAGACCTGGGGTTCGAACCCAGGTCATGGATATTGCAACCATGTACACCTACCACTGAGCCATCATCACGCGTTTGATATATTAATAACAAATAAATATTATAAAAAGAAAACGAAGAGTTAGTGGATCCAACGCGCGAAAATTCAAACCAACTAATCATGTTTTGCCAACACATCATCTTCTTCGCACAGTTTTTTATTTTTCTGAAACAAGAACTCATAGGCCACGGTTTTGAAGACGTTCTCCTATGCCTGTTTCCAGAAAATAGCGACTAGAGCTATGCAACTCATAAATTAATCGCGACTATGGATTCTTCTTCGTCCAAGCTTGCTAAATTGAATGGTGGTGGTTTGGAGTCCTGATTTTTCCTCTTTGCAAAAGCCCTAATTCCAAGCTCAGAAAACCCTAAAATTCACTCATGGCATATTCGTATATACAGCGTAATAATCAAATTAAATGCATTGGTTAGCTTTAGAATCAACTGAGGAACAAGAATCTATGAACAAAATGCTGTAAAAATGCTTAAAACATGAAACACGATAATGGAATTTTCTTGATGCAGTTTGAGTTCAATATACCAGTTCTTGGCGTGTTGATGGATGTTTGGGATTGGAATGTGTTCAGGGCAACCTTGGCAAGCTATTGGAATGAAAATTATGCTGTGAATTGACCTGTAACAATGTTTTCAGAATTGAGTTTTATGGAGAAAATTTCAAGTTTGTCAAGGACTTTTCTGCGCAGCTTTTTGTCTCTCTGCATTAGGTTTCTCATTAGGCATATGTAGTGAGGCTATTAGGTTAACAAAATTCAATCAAATCTCTTGCCATAATGATTTTTGGAAATTTGATTTTAAGGATCTTTTTTCAATCTTTTTCAAGTGTTCTTTGTGTCAAAATTATGCCAATCACTCCAATTCTTTCCTAATTAGCATGTGCACGAAATCTTGATGGCAAAACATGTATAAAAAGATTTGTTAAGGCAAGTTAGATATTTTTCATGTATTTAAATAATTTAAATGAATTAATATAAATAATAATTCAAATAAATAAATAAAAAATGAGAAAATACTTCCCTTTGGGCCAAGTGGTCGTGCATATGCTTGGTATGATGAATCATGGAAGAAAAATGGGCCCATTAGCATTTTTAGGTCATTTGAACCATTGTTGACTTTTCAAAATATCCAAAAATTTCCCAACTTCCACAAGGCATAACTTGCTCAATTTTTAATCTTTTCTCATGTTCTTGGACATTTTAGAAAGTTCTTTGAGTCCTCTAACCAATGCCTTTGGTACAATGTCATTTTGATTTACCAATCTCAAGTTATGGCCTTTGACTTAAAGTCCCTTTTTGTTGACTTTTGAAAATGACCTATAATGTTGAAATTGATAACTTTTTGTGAGAGCATTTCTTGGACTTGAAATATGAAGATGAGTTGTAGGAAATGTCTTTCTCTTCAAAATGAGCTTTGGATGGAATTTTTCTGATAATCCATGTGAAAGTTATGCCCTGGTCAATTTCAGTTGACTTTTTCAGCTGTCCAAATAAGGAAACTTTTGCATCTTTGATGATTTCTGAGCCAAATTTTGAGAATCATGATCAAGCATTGATCAAATGATGTTTGTGGCTTCAAAATGATATGTTGACCAAAAATTTGAACTTTTGACTGCCAAATGACCATTTTGCCCCTACAGTTGACTGTAGTGCAATTAGGGTTTTTGACTGTGCAATTTTGAGCTGAATGCCTTGAAACTTGATATGAAGATGCTTGACCACATTTGTAGGCATATGAGACTTGATTGGGCCTTTGAAAACTTCATTTTCTTGATCAGCACACAAACCCTAGTTTTGACTGTATAGGAGCCCTTTGCACTGTGCAACCCTTGGGGAATTTTGTGACTTGACTTGGCAATCTTTTTTGGAGGATATGGGAGGGCAAATTTTGGGGTGCAACAGTTGCCCCTGTTCAATCTTCTTAGACCTGAGGATGCAGATTGGCTGACGTGCCTTTCGTAATCCGAGGGTAGAAGATGATTGGACACTAGAGTGCCCAGAAATTTGCGCTCACATGTTAGCAGTGTGATGATGGAATGGGCTTATAGATGCCATTTAGAGATGGATGAATAGGATGATGGGCTTATAGATGCCATCTGGATGTTGATCGCGTAGGAGATTCCTGGGCGAGAACCTGCATACCTGCAAAAAAACAAATGAGTACCTGACACGTTGCAGGAGCTAATTTTCAGATGCTTGGTAAAGATGCGTCCTGACTGGTTACAGGAGCTGAGTCTGGAGCTTCAAACGGAGATGAATGAACCATGGATGATTACTACCTTAGCATGAATGGTAAGAGAACCTTGGGCGACTTTAACCTCAACAACGCTCGTTGAGAAAAATCTTAGCGGGAATTACCATCTTCGCAAGATCGGAACGAGAACCATAGGCCATTATAATCTGAAAGGGAATCGCCTCACTCGCCGTCGGAGAGGGAAACATAGGAAAAGGAATTGTCACCTCACTCACCGTCGGAGAGGGAACCATAAGAGACTATCACCTCACACTCACCGTCGGAGAGGGAAACATCTGAAAAGGACTTACCACCTCACTCGCCGTCGGAGAGGGAACCGTAAGAGACTATCACCTCACACTCACCGTAGGAGAGGGAAACATCTGAAAAGGACTTACCACCTCACTCGCCGTCGGAGAGGGAACCATAAGAGACTATCACCTCACACTCACCGTCGGAGAGGGAAACATCTTGAAAAAGGAATTACCACCTCACTCACCGTTGGAGAGGGGACCATAGGAGACTATCACCTCACACTCACCGTCGGAGAGGGAAACATCTTGAAAAAGGAATTACCACCTCACTCACCGTTGGAGAGGGGACCATAGGAGACTATCACCTCACACTCACCGCCGGAGAGGGAACCATAGGAGACTATCACCTCACACTCACCGTCGGAGAGGGAAACATCTGAAAAAGGACTTACCACCTCACTCGCCGTTGGAGAGGGAACCATAGGAGACTATCACCTCACACTCACTGTCGGAGAGGGGAACATCTGAAAAAGGAATTACCACCTCACTCACCATTGGAGAGGGGACCATAACTTCTGCTGAGTCTTTA
Organism: Vicia faba; assembly: GCA_948472305.1. Classification (NCBI taxonomy): domain Eukaryota; kingdom Viridiplantae; phylum Streptophyta; class Magnoliopsida; order Fabales; family Fabaceae; genus Vicia; species Vicia faba. Next base: position 493,438,708 of record OX451739.1, read on the forward strand.
TCAGAAAAATCTGTTGGGAGTCGATTTAGCTGGACTAGAGAAGGCTTTGAAATATGTTTAAGCATTTTAACTGCGTCTTTCCTGAAAGGTAAAGGTCAGTCATATGCAATGCATGATATGGATCAAGCAATGATGTTCTCAACATAAATGAGATTTGTATGATATGATGCATCCTGTACATGCTATAATGATGTATGTATGTGATGTTTTATGAATGTTTTCGTCTAGGAAAGTAAATCCTTGACGGGTGCCGGGAAGGCATATCCTGGGCTGATGTTGGAGAATAAGCTTTTACTTCCGCTGGGGATGATAGCTGCAAGAATACCGGTAGGAGAAGATGACTCCGTTGCGGAATAAACTTGGCAAATGGAAGATTCTGCGGGAAGAAAAGATACTCTAGCGACCATGCTGGGAAGCAATACTCTGTGGGAAGAGATGCTTTGCTGAATTGATAATAGTTTGCTGAGGATACCCTTGTTGTTGGAAGTGTTGATGGACTTCGCTGGGGTAAGAAGACTTTGTTGGCGACGATCTTTCCATGGCTTTTGGCTAAGGATAACCCAGTTATATCCTGTTAAGGAAATAACTCTTTAAATCAAGCCGGACGACGCGTTCGTGTTCTGCGAGGGGATAAGCTTCCAGAATCTACTGGGGATAAGCTTGCTTGGGGATAGGACTCCATCTTTCCTGGGGAAACCGGATTGGACTTTTCTGGGGAAGTTTTGATATGCTGGGGAAGTGACTCCTTTGAATATTGAGATATCGCCGGGGAACAATCTTTAGGCCAAGACTGCCGGGGATGCTTGTTAAGAATATATATATGCTGCTGCTGGGGGAGTATTGAGATTTACGGGAGGATACTCAATTTCCTTGAGATTTGATAATTTTGCTTGGAGAAGAATGTACTGTTTTGCTGAACCACTCTCTGGGGATTTAGGATGTACTGGTTCTGTTCTTTAGCTGAACCTACCTTGGCGCCTTGGAGGATAGAACAATTAGACTGCTCAGACAACTCTTTTATTGCCCCTGTTACCTGCAATTAATTCCTTTGTTTTGTATGCAAATATTTATGAGTTAGCAAATTATTGTCAATGCATATATCACAAATTGAACCTTGGACGTTCTTCGCAAAACAAAACAGAAAAAAGAAAAACACTTGGCACGTTTGACTGAAAATATATTTGTATTGATTTTTGAATAACCTGAAAATAGGCGTTTTGTGTACAAGAGGCTGACGTCCTAGTAAGAGAACGCCGCCGAGCAAAAGAGTTTATACAAGTTTTGTACAAAAGAAAATAAAACAGCTGTGTGAAATATGAATGATCCACTGGGTTTCAACTCTGCTATTGCCTTTATAACTCCGAGCGTCTCATCACTTGATGACCTTGGTTGAAGGTGAAGCTGACTGATCGATGCTGTCTGAACTTGATGTAGATACCGGATTCTGGATGCAAAGTGATCCTAATGAGACATAGTATTACGCTTTTATCCCTAATTTTTGCCTGGATTGCCCTTTCGGGTTTTCAGTCCACCGGGATACCCATTTTTGCCCAAGCCGCCTTTTCAGGTTTTCGACTTGCCGGGTGTACAGATTTTTTTCATTTTCATCCCTTCATTTTGCCCGAACCCTTTTGGTTCGACGGGAAGCCCTAATTTTTGCCTAGGCATGTCAGCCTAGCGGGTCTTTTTTATGCGTAGTACTTTTTTACTATGTCTGCATTGGCGGGGTGAGGAAGGTCGTCACCATCCATGTTGGTCAATATCATGGCTCCTCCTGAGAACACATGCTTAACCACAAATGGCCCTTCATACGTAGGGGTCCATTTGCCCCTTGGATCACTCTGAGGAAGGATGATTCGCTTGATCACCAGATCCCCGACTTGATATTCCTGTGGTCTGACCTTTTTGTTAAATGCACTGATCATCCGTTTCTGATACGTCTGACCATGACAGATAGCAGCAAGTCTCTTTTCATCAATGAGGTTGAGTTGATCAAGTCGTGTCTGGATCCAATCCTCTTCGTTCAGATTTGCATCTTTCATTATCCGGAGAGAGGGAATTTGTACTTCGATTGGTAAGACTGCCTCCATACCATAAACCAGAGAGAAAGGAGTTGCCCCGGTTGACGTCCTAGCTGAGGTACGGTACCCATGTAGAGCGAACGGTAACATCTCGTGCCAATCTTTATAGGTCACTGTCATTTTCTGCACGATTTTCTTGATGTTCTTATTTGCTGCTTCTACAGCCCCATTCATCTTCGGTCTGTAAGGAGAAGAATTGTGGTGCTGTATCTTGAACTGTTCGCAAAGCTCAGCGATCATCTTATTGTTCAGATTGGTACTGTTGTCTGTAATAATTCGTTCAGGGACGCCGTACCGACAAATCAGGTTGTGTCGAATAAACCGTGCTACCACAGTCTTGGTTACCGTAGCATAGGATGATGCTTCAACCCACTTCGTAAAATAATCAATCGCTACCAGGATGAAGCGATGTCCATTAGATGCCGTAGGTTTTATCTCACCGATCATGTCTATGCCCCACATTGCAAATGGCCAAGGCGCAGTCAAAACATTCAGGGGAACTGGAGGAACATGCACCTTGTCTGCATAGATCTGGCACTTGTGGCATGTCCTGGAGTGTTGGTAACAGTCAGCTTCCATTGTGGACCAGTAATATCCTGCCCGTAGGATCTTCTTGGCCATAGTGTGTCCACTGGAATGTGTACCAAAGGTCCCTTCATGTAGCTCTTCCATGATCCTTTCTGCTTCAATTTTATCCACACAGCGCAGTAAGGTTGAATCATGGTTTCTCTTGTACAAGATGCTGTTGCTAAGGAAGAACTTGGCTGCAAACCTCCTCAGGAATTTCTTATCATTGACAGATGCACCTTCAGGGTATTCCTGAGCTTCCAGATATCTCTTCACTTCGTGGTACCAAGGCTTCTCAGTCACCAATTCAGTTTCGAGATCGCAACAGTATGCCGGTTCGTCCAGTTTCCAGATGATGATCCGGGGAGCTTCATTATCCCATTTGACCTTGAACATAGAAGACATTGTAGCTAACGCGTCCGCTAACTGATTCTCTTCTCTTGGAAAGTGCTCAAAGGTTATCTTTGTGAAGTGGGGGATCAGGGTCAACACACATTCTCTGTAAGGAATCAGGTTTGGATGTTTCGTATCCCACTCTCCTTTGATCTGATTGATCACAAGAGCGGAATCTCCTAAGACACTTAGAAATTTGATCCTTAGGTCGATCGCAGCTTGAAGACCCATAATACACGCCTCATACTCCGCCATGTTGTTGGTACAGTTGAAACACAGCCGGGCAGTGAGTGGAGTATGAGTACCTTGAGGGGATATGATGATGGCGCCGATACCATTTCCCAAAGCATTGGAGGCTCCGTCAAAGTGCATAGACCATCGAGATCCTGGTTCAGGTCCTTCATCCGGTCCAGGCACTTCACAATCAGTTACTATCATGATGCTTTCATCCGGAAACTCGAAGTTCATTGATTGGTAGTCATTTACAGCTTGATGAGCTAAGTGGTCTTCCAATACACTCCCCTTGATGGCTTTCTGGGTTGTGTACTGCATGTCGTATTCCGTCAAGATCATTTGCCATCTTGCAATTCTCCCAGACAGGGCAGGCTTTTCGAATATGTACTTTATAGGATCCATCTTTGAGATCAATAAGGTAGTGTGAGTCAGCATATACTGTCTCAGCCGGCGAGTAGCCCATACCAAAGCGCAGCAAGTTTTCTCAAGCAGTGAGTATCGGGTCTCACAGTCGGTAAACTTTTTGCTAAGGTAATAAATGGCATGCTCTTTTCGGCCAGACTCGTCATGCTGCCCCAGCACACACCCCATTGAGTTGTCAAGCACTGTCAGGTATAGGATCAGAGGTCTCCCTTCAACCGGTGGCATAAGGATAGGTGGTTCTTGGAGATACTCTTTGATTTTGTCAAAAGCAGCCTGACATTCATCGTTCCAACGTACTACCTGATCTTTCTTCAGCAGCTTGAAGATTGGCTCACAGGTAGTAGTCAGATGAGAGATGAATCGAGCAATGTAATTCAGGCGTCCCAAAAATCCTCTGACTTCCTTCTCTGTCTTAGGAACTGGCATCTCTTGAATAGCTTTGACCTTAGCAGGGTCCACTTGAATTCCTTTGTCACTGACCACGAAGCCTAGCAACTTCCCAGATCTTACCCCGAAGGTGCACTTGTTTGGGTTCAATCTCAGCTTGTATAGTTTCAACCGGTCAAACAACTTCTGCAGATGATCTAGATGCTCTTCCTCAGTCTGGGACCTTGCGATCATGTCGTCCACATACACCTCTATCTCGTGATGGATCATGTCATGAAATAAAGCAACCATGGCACGTTGGTAGGTTGCCCCAGCGTTCTTTAATCCAAAAGGCATGACCTTGTAACAGAAGGTGCCCCACTGAGTAACAAATGTAGTTTTTTCCATGTCTTCAGGTGCCATCTTAATCTGATTGTAACCTGAAAAGCCATCCATGAAAGAGAATACTTTGTGCTGAGCTGTATTATCCACAAGGACATCAATGTGAGGCAAGGGGAAGTCATCCTTGGGGCTGGCCCTGTTCAGATCCCTGTAATCGACACACATTCTGACCTTTCCATCCTTCTTAGGTACCGGCACCACATTAGCAACCCACTGAGGGTAAGAAGTCACTGCAAGGAACCCAGCATCAAACTGTTTCATAACCTCGGCTTTAATCTTCTCAGACATCTCTGGACGCATCTGACGGACCTTTTGCTTAACTGGAGGGCAGTCTTCCTTAGTTGGCAAGTGATGGACCACAATGTCGGTATCCAACCCGGGCATGTCTTCGTAGGACCAGGCAAAGATCTCCATATAGTCATGTAACATCTTGGTTAACCGCTGCTTCACGCTGAGCTCTAGGTTGGCACCAATCTTTACCTCTTTCCTGTCTGCCTCAGTACCCAAGTTTATTGTTTCCACTGGCTCTTCGTGGGGTTGAATTGCCCTCTCTTACTGAAGCAACAGTCTTGCAAGCTCGCCAGGCACTTCGCAATCATCTTCACCTTCGTCTTCGGCTAAGTTGATCGGATTTTCGAAGTCATAATTGGCAGTAGCAGGGTTGTTATCAGTGAGATCCAGAGTGGATCGGAACCTGTATGAGTGAGTGTGTGTGTAAATACAGCTGTTTTTGAAAATTATGTAAAGGAAAAAAGAAAGACAGAAAAGGAGCACAATATTTGTAATGCAAAAATACGTCCAAGATTTTCATTCATGATATATGAGATGACAGTTTGTATGCCCTCACAAATAGAACCACGGTGCCTCGGGTAAGACATCGGGCCATAGAGTTTATCATTGTTTATTACAAAATAACGAAACAAAGAAATTTATTACTGCGTCACAAAGGTAACAGGAGTATGATCCTTAGCAATCCAGTTGTTCAATCCGCCTTCGGTCGTCGGATAGATCCAGCTATTAAATTCCGCTTCATCCACTTCGTTGTCTTCCCCAACCGCATTCACTCCTGAACTTTTAATAAATACCGGAGGCCTTTCGATCTTCGCTTTCCTCATAGCTCTCTGACCTTCTGTGGTAAAACCCAGCCCAAGTTTATCAGTCTTCTGAGTGAAGTCTGGAAGTCTGCCCCAGTCGGCACATTCACCCTTCTGAACCACAGCCCCGGCATCCTTCAGGGAAGCCATCTTCAAAGGACCACTTTCTTCTGTTGCTGCAATTGGAAACACCTCCTCGAAATGCTGAAAGGGGGTTTCAATAAACTCCCCATCCATCTCAATGTATCTGAAGGAGTTCAGGTGGCTCACCATATATTCTTCCTCTCCTTGCACAGTGACAATCTTCCCTCTGACGGGGTACTTCAGCTTCTGATGCAAGGTAGAGGTCACTGCCCCAGCCTTATGTATCCAAGGTCGACCCAATAGACAAGAGTAAGATGGACGGATATCCATCACATAAAAAGTGGAGTCGAACACCTGAGAGCCCACACGAATCGGAATGTCGACCTCTCCATGGACCATCCTCTTTGAACCATCAAAGGCCCTGACGATGATGTTGCTGGGCTTCAATTCCAGGCCTTCACAATCTAGACGGTCCAAAGCCTTCTTAGGTAGCACATTCAAAGATAAACCCGTGTCCACCAACACATGTGCCAAGGTGGTGCCCCTGCATTCAATAGAGACATGCAGAGCATCATTATGGTCTCTCCCTTTTGCGGTCAAGTAAGTATCTGAGAAACCCAAGCCATTATCTGCCGTTAGACTTGCCACGTAATCAGTGAACTGGACTGCAGAGGTTTCATGTGGCACATGGGCCGTCTTGAGGAACGAGATTAGGGCCTTTGCATGGGCCTCGGAGCACAGCAATAAAGAGAGCATGGAGATCTTGGAGGGTGTATGCCCCAGCTGTTCCACAACATTAAAATCGCTCTTCTTTATGATCTTCAGAATCTCCTCCATCTCTTGTGGGGAGGCCTCAGCAGCTATGGGTACGGGTGCCTCCATCTGGGCAGGCTCAACTTCAATTCCCTTGCCCCGAGCATTGGATGACTCGGCAGCAGGAGAAACAATCGGATCAGCAGTAGGAACAACAACTTGATCAGCAACAGGAATAGGTGTACTTGTAGGAATTATCAGGAGCGGTCTTCGGGCAGCAGGCGGTGCAATGTCAGGCGAGAAGAGCCTGCCACTGCGGGTAACTTTGGCTGGGCCAGTGATGTCACAAATGCTGGCGCCAGCGTTGAGCTCTTGTTTAATCCCATTTACATACACGTCTGCCCCATAGTGCCAAGGGACAGCTTTATCAGATACATAAGGCAAGGGCCCTGGAACAGTGATAATAACTGGTGCAACGGTCATGATTTGGACGGGCTTCTTCGGGAGAGCCGGGATCGGATTATTGAAGATAGTCACCACAGAAACTTCTTCCACTGGAACCAACCGAACAGCAGACTTCTTGAATAGAATCTCCTTGCTATCCATCAAGCTTTGGATGCCTAACTTTAGCAAGGGACAACCAGATGGGGACACAGCACAGAACAGGCAACCCTCACTACAACCCGGAAATAAACCGGCCTGCAGTAGGTTCTTCTTGACAATCTTTAGAGGAGTGGCTAGATCATCCACAGAAACAGCATAAACGTCTTCATCAACAGCATTTACCCCATGTTGAGGCATAGGGGCAGTAACTACATTCCGCTTTGCAGGCGCTTCGAACTGTATCTCCTTTGCATTGATAAGGTCTTGCACCTTATTCTTTAACGCCCAACAGTCATCGGTAGAGTGCCCCGGGCTATCTGAATGGTAAGCACAATGAGCATTCGGGTTGTACTTGGGAGATGTTGTATTTGGGAACTTTGGAGCTTCCCTGACAGTCACTAAATTAGTGGATAGCAACTGTGGCAGGATCTGTGATAGGGTCATGCTTAACCGGGTAAACTCTCTCCGGGGTCTTTCAGCCCTTTGAGGATTGTTCGGCCGAGGAGCGGCAGCAGGCTTAGCAATCATCACCGCACTGACAGATTGGTGGTGCTCAGGTCTCTCTGATTTCCTAGAACCGTACACGGCACTAGACTCCTTCTTGAATGGTTTCTTTTCCGAACTAGAGGATGCACCCTTCGCAATCTTCCCAGACTTCAGCCCAGCTTCAATTCTCTCTCCAGTCAGAATCAAATCAGTGAACCCAGCAGAAGAATTCCCAATGAGATGGTTGAAAATTGGCCCAGATAGGGTCCCCAAGAACATGTCTACCAACTCCCGATCAGTCAATGGTGGCTGCACCCTGCCAGCCAGGTCTCTCCACTTCTGAGCGTACTCCTTAAAACCTTCGCTTACACCTAACGACATACCCTGGAGTTGGGTACGCGTGGGGGCAAGGTCGGCATTATATTGATACTGCTTATAGAAAGCAGTAGCCAACTCCTCCCAGTTACGAACTTTGGTCCCATCCAGTTGATAGAACCATTCGAGATGAGTCCCTGAAAGACTCTCCTGGAAGAAGTGGATCCATAAATTCTTATCCGCAGAGTACGGCTGAATTTTCCGAACATAGGACCTTAAGTGCAGCTTGGGACAAGACGCCCCGTCATACTTAGAGAAGGATGATGCTTTGAACTTGTGGGGGATGATCACACCAGTTGACAAACCCAGATCTCCGAAATCCAGCCCAGGTACCTGTTGAACCTCCATGGCCTTCAACCTATCCTCCAGCTGCTTGTATCTGTCGTCTGCAGGAGAGTACTGCTCTTCATCAAAATCTGTCTCGTTGTCGGAGACTACCGGACTAGGAACCCTTGCTTCTGCCTGAGGAGAATTCTTGTCAACAGAAGAACCAGTCTCTTCCTGATGCAGAGTATTGTTAAACCTTCGGCCTGAGTTGAACAGAACAGTTCTTCTCTTCTTCTTCTTCTCCTTCTTCAGGAGCATAGCCTTTAGTTCTTCTTGGCCTTTAGCCAGACCCTTGATTAATCCCTGGAATTGTGCATTCTGCACCTGAAGAGCCTTGATTGATGTCTCAGTTGATGCAGATTCGGGATTCATGATGCTGAAATAAACAGCGAAGAACTGTAAGCAACCTGAAAAAGGGGAAAAACCTGCTATGCACATGATGTATGAAATGCGTATGAATTATGTTTTCAAAGACAATCGGGAATCAACTTTGTAAACAAAAAAGAAGAACACACTTCATTAGATTCCACTTTGCAACTGAAATTATTCAACAAGTTGCCCTTAGGCGTTACATGAAAGGAAATACTGGAAAGGAAATAAAACTGTAAAAGCACATCTGGAGCTCCTTATTGATCCCATGGTCTCCTCTTCTCAATACGGATGTAGGCATTCAGAGCTCTCTCATTTTCCAACTGCTTGGTCAGCTTCTGGATCTTTGATTCCTGCTCGTTGAACTTTTCCCGGTAGGAATCCCGCTCTTCTCGCAGTTGCGACCAAGATCTCTTCAATGTCTCGTAATCAGTAGGTATCTGAGGAGGAAGGACAGTTGGAGGAACACCATCTTTATCAGGACACTCAAGAATGACGGGTCTGACAGCTTCATACGGCATACCTAACTTCTGAGCACGGATGCGAACCCATTTGTAGTAGGCTTCCATAGGTAAAGAAGTCTTTGGCCCTAGCTCTTGTGGGTCAGCTTTGTGAACCTTGTCCCAAGCCTTGATGAACCTACGACGTAGCTCATCACTATCCACCTGAAACTCGAAACTGATGTGAGGCACCAACATCTCATGGGGGCCTGCTCTTCTTGCTCTTCCAAACTGACGGAGTGCTAGACATGGATTGTAAGAGATCCCTCCTTGGGTACCGATCAGAGGAACATTAGGGTATTCCCCGCATCGATCAATAATGGCTATCTCATCCAAACCTCTGCAGGTCCAAATGATGTCTTTATCGGTGAGAGACATTAACCTATGAGCCCAACCTCTTCCTTCTTGATTCTTCAGTACGAACTTAGGGAGGTGCGAAATAAACCACCTCACCAACAAAGGGATACAACACCATAGGGTTCCTCGTCTTCGGGTAGTACGGGCATGAAGTTGTTGCAAGATGTCACCCAAGAGAGTGGGCACAGGATTCTGAGACATAAAGATCCTTATGGAAGTGACATTGATGAAGTTGTCAGGATTAGGAAACAGGACTAACCCATAGATTAGGAGAGCCAAGATGTCTTCATATGCCCTAAAGTCCAGGTCATTCCAGAAATTGTTAGCTTTACCAATTAGAAACTTAGCCAAGAAACCCTTAACTCCGCTTCTAGTTACCCAGTTGTCTGTTACCTCTTGATGGGTCAAAGGAAGAGCTGCAGCAATGTCCTCAAGCCTGAGGGTCTTTTCCCAACCAGTAAAGGGCGTCTGATCCAAGATAGGGATACCAAGTAAATCAGAGAATTCTTCCAGGGTAGGGACCAGCTGGAAGTCTTGAAAGGTGAAGCACTGGTACAGAGGGTCATAGAACTGGGTCAGAACACTCATCAACTGTTGATCCCGCTTTGCAGTGACTAAACTGAGAAGGGAGCCATGCCTCTGAATGAAGGAAGTGGTATTTGGAATTCTGCTAACCAACTCATCAAGCAACTCAGGTGAACGAACAAAGTTGAACCGGATAGTATTCCTTCGCACCGGCATCATAATGTCCTACAAAACAGAGCAAAGATGAAACCCTCTTGTCTTTGAAATGGTCAGTCCTTATGCAGGATGCATGCAATGCTCATGATGCTATGATGTTATGATAAAGCACACCACATACAGATACAAAGGCAAACATGGTAAGGCACACAAGTCACACAAGGCAAGCCCCTAAAGTTTAGGCCAGCATGAGGTCTAGGTACTACCCTCTTTCAGTTTGTGGGTTCACACCTGTCCTAATAAAAAGTAACTGGGTTCTTAGAGGATCCCAATATCATTGACTACCCTCAATCGGTCATAACTCCAGCATCGCAATCTTTTCTTGCGGCCAGAACCATCACGAGAGTTTAGCCTCAATGGGCGTAGCATACTGCTACAATTCTAAAGGCCAAGTTGTGTCAATTAAGGTTCTAAGGTTGTTGGTGCTTAATGACTCCTTAGAAGACCCATATTCTCCTCGTTGCGACACAAGGGATATCGGTACAGACTAAGGTGCCACACCAACGTAGCCACTGTTTCACCCGTGTCGGTCTACGCCGGACAGGTCCCTCACAGCTTATGCTACCTAAACAGGGTATCCCCAGATCCGGGTTAGGATCTATGTAACTCCGATGCAACCCACAATAGTAAAGCAAGCAAATCAATACAATTGAAAACATAGTTATGAACTAGCCCTAAGGTATACCTCCCTTTAAGTTTGGTCCCCAGCAGAGTCGCCAGTTCTGTGATCGGTGGATCTGGAACAGACTGTTTAACGCTGGTTCGCGAAATGTCGCGGAAGCAAGAGTCGCCACCGTCTTTTATTTTCTCCAAATGGAAAGGACAAAAGCACAGAAAAATTCCTTAAAGAGATTGCTCTCGGTTCGGGAGGTAGGTTATAGAAAGGGAAGGTGTTAGCACCCTTTCTATCCATGGTTATCCATGGGCTCTTAGGTACTTGCTCATTGTGTTTTCAAAAATGTTTGTTTGCTTTTCAATGTGGGTTTAAAAAAGTTTCTTTGAAAGTTTCAGATCGACTCTTGTGTCAGAGTGTTTGAAAAATTGCTTTGAAAGCTTTTGAAAATGTGTTGGTGTGAAAAGATTTTTGTTTGTTTTTGAAGAGAGCAAGTATCTACGAGAACCTACCTACCCTAAGGAATTCGTCTGTGTAAATGTCCTTTAAAGTAGTGCCATCCCACCATTGAGAGGTAGGTAGCACCACCGTTGGAGGTATTCGGGTCAATTCGAAGGTTCGGGACATGGTGATCACCAGAGCAATGGGAAGACACCTTAGAAGCTACCCTCATGCCAGGTTCCCGGATCATGAGGACTTACTAAGACATCCTCTACTCGACGATCACCTTTCGAGGCAAGGCAACAGTGAGGCGTACCCTAGGGGTGGTGTGTGCGATTCGTGTGTCGTTTTCATTTGTATTTGTCTTGTCATGTTAAAGTGTTCTACGCTTGTTTTTATTATGGCCATTCATTCTTGCATGCTTTGTTTAACAGTTAATATTTGCGGGAAAAGTAAATTCTAAACTATTACAAATGGCGCGGGTCCACATCGCCAAAATTAAACCGGACCCGATTTGACGGAAAATAAATAAAGTAAATAAAGTAAAGTGCGAGAAGTTTAGTTACATGGCTTTGGGAGAGATACATAATTATTTAAACGACATAAAATAAATGTGCGAAATAAAAGAATTATCGAAACGAGGGCGTTGGACCCTTTTGCAAAAATATTGAATTAATGAATTAATTAATTAAGATTAAAAGAAAGCAAGAATTTGTTTTTGGTATTTTTAGGATTTAATGAAAAAGAGAATTAATGAAAATTAAAATTGAATGCAAACCCTAATTCTATTTATTTTTAAACTTATTAAAAAAATGTTGAAGTTTTTAACCTAATTTAACCTAAGTTATTTATGTACAATTTAATTATAAAATAACTAAATAAATATTATGGTAAAAAAGGAAACAAATTGAAAAGGGATAAAAATTAAACCTAATTCTATATTTTTGTATTTTTTATTATGAAAAGAATTAATATTGCAACCTAAATTAAAACTATATTTATTTTACATGCAATTTGCTTATGAAAATAATTAAAATAAAAAAATATTATATTTTTCATCTTTTCTGATTTTTTTTGTGCATTTTTTATATTTTGGTAAAAATAATTAATTAATTCAAACAAATAAAGAAAAGAAAATAGCCATTGAAAATAAAATATGAAAAATATAGAGAAGGCAAACCAGGGGGGGTTCAGGCCCCAATTGTGAGGTGTTGATTCAAGAGTTCTGGCCCAATAAGCTTGAAATTCGTTGACTTTTCCAGGCCACGTATAGGACCTCTGACTAGGGCTTATGGTACACCTCTGATCATGGCTCTCTGATTAATTCTCTTAGGCACGTGGACGTTGGATTCGGTGGGTGCATGGTACGCTTCAGTATTAAACCTGCATGTGAACATATATAACAAAATAATATGGGAAATTGTATAGACCTGGGGTTCGAACCCAGGTCATGGATATTGCAACCATGTACACCTACCACTGAGCCATCATCACGCGTTTGATATATTAATAACAAATAAATATTATAAAAAGAAAACGAAGAGTTAGTGGATCCAACGCGCGAAAATTCAAACCAACTAATCATGTTTTGCCAACACATCATCTTCTTCGCACAGTTTTTTATTTTTCTGAAACAAGAACTCATAGGCCACGGTTTTGAAGACGTTCTCCTATGCCTGTTTCCAGAAAATAGCGACTAGAGCTATGCAACTCATAAATTAATCGCGACTATGGATTCTTCTTCGTCCAAGCTTGCTAAATTGAATGGTGGTGGTTTGGAGTCCTGATTTTTCCTCTTTGCAAAAGCCCTAATTCCAAGCTCAGAAAACCCTAAAATTCACTCATGGCATATTCGTATATACAGCGTAATAATCAAATTAAATGCATTGGTTAGCTTTAGAATCAACTGAGGAACAAGAATCTATGAACAAAATGCTGTAAAAATGCTTAAAACATGAAACACGATAATGGAATTTTCTTGATGCAGTTTGAGTTCAATATACCAGTTCTTGGCGTGTTGATGGATGTTTGGGATTGGAATGTGTTCAGGGCAACCTTGGCAAGCTATTGGAATGAAAATTATGCTGTGAATCGACCTGTAACAATGTTTTCAGAATTGAGTTTTATGGAGAAAATTTCAAGTTTGTCAAGGACTTTTCTGCGCAGCTTTTTGTCTCTCTGCATTAGGTTTCTCATTAGGCATATGTAGTGAGGCTATTAGGTTAACAAAATTCAATCAAATCTCTTGCCATAATGATTTTTGGAAATTTGATTTTAAGGATCTTTTTTCAATCTTTTTCAAGTGTTCTTTGTGTCAAAATTATGCCAATCACTCCAATTCTTTCCTAATTAGCATGTGCACGAAATCTTGATGGCAAAACATGTATAAAAAGATTTGTTAAGGCAAGTTAGATATTTTTCATGTATTTAAATAATTTAAATGAATTAATATAAATAATAATTCAAATAAATAAATAAAAAATGAGAAAATACTTCCCTTTGGGCCAAGTGGTCGTGCATATGCTTGGAATGATGAATCATGGAAGAAAAATGGGCCCATTAGCATTTTTAGGTCATTTGAACCATTGTTGACTTTTCAAAATATCCAAAAATTTCCCAACTTCCACAAGGCATAACTTGCTCAATTTTTAATCTTTTCTCATGTTCTTGGACATTTTGGAAAGGTCTTTGAGTCGTATAACCAATTCCTTTTGTCCCATGTCATTTTGATTTACCAATCTCAAGTTATGGCCTTTGACTTAAAGTCCCTTTTTGTTGACTTTTGAAAATGACCTATAATGTTGAAATTGATAACTTTTTGTGAGAGCATTTCTTGGACTTGAAATATGAAGATGAGTTGTAGGAAATGTCTTTCTCTTCAAAATGAGCTTTGGATGGAATTTTTCTGATAATCCATGTGAAAGTTATGCCCTGGTCAATTTCAGTTGACTTTTTCAGCTGTCCAAATAAGGAAACTTTTGCATCTTTGATGATTTCTGAGCCAAATTTTGAGAATCATGATCAAGCATTGATCAAATGATGTTTGTGGCTTCAAAATGATATGTTGACCAAAAATTTGAACTTTTGACTGCCAAATGACCATTTTGCCCCTACAGTTGACTGTAGTGCAATTAGGGTTTTTGACTGTGCAATTTTGAGCTGAATGCCTTGAAACTTGATATGAAGATGCTTGACCACATTTGTAGGCATATGAGACTTGATTGGGCCTTTGAAAACTTCATTTTCTTGATCAGCACACAAACCCTAGTTTTGACTGTATAGGAGCCATTTGCACTGTGCAACCCTTGGGGAATTTTGTGACTTGACTTGGCAATCTTTTTTGGAGGATATGGGAGGGCAAATTTTGGGGTGCAACAGTAGGCACTAAAGGTTCGCAACCACGACGGGTGCAAAAAAAATCATAAAAAATACTTCTTTTCTCACCTCCACCATCTATTTTACATACAACATTTTATAGCCAAAATATATAGATTTTTCAAAGAGGTTCCTACGGAGTACCATAGATGTTTAGGATGCTAATACCTTCCCTTTTCATAACCAACCCCCTTACCTTGAATCTTTCCCCCTCTTTTTGGGTTACTCTCTCTTTTCCCATTCCTTTGGAAACAATAAACCGCGGTGGCGATTTTTATTTTGATCTGTATAAGTCTAGTCAATCCAATGGCTTAGTCTTAAACATTTCTACCGCTACAATGTAATATTTGAACCATTGAAACTTTAAAGCCTTGTGTCTTACCAGAGGAACAATGGTCCATTTTGTGAGGGTTATTGCTTCATATTCATATGCCATTAATAAATCATTGGACGTTTTGCATACAAATTTTACGCTCTCCATTTTTTTTCTACCTTTTTACTTTATCAAAAAACGGCTAAGCTCTTACACACACTTACATATCAAATTGCAGATCCACATCCACTCTGGATCCCATTGATAACGGTTTTGTTATTACCAACTATGACTTTGAAAATCCGATCTACGAAGCCGATGACGAAGGTGAGGAAGATTGTGAAGTACCAGGGGAACTTGCCAGACTGTTACAAGAGGAAGAACGGGAAATACAGCCTCATGAAGAACCGGTTGAGACAATGAACTTGGGTACTAAAGAGGGTAAGAAGGAAGTCAAGATAGGTGTCGATCTGGAGCAAAGTGTCAAGGAACGGTTAATTCAGATGCTACATGACTATGTTGAGGTCTTTTCCTGGTCATACAAAGACATGCCAGGACTTGACACTGATATTATGGTCCATCTTCTGCCGACAAAAGAAGACTTCCCTCTAGTGACTTAGAAGGTTTATTGCATGCGGCTAGAAATGTCAGAAAATATCAAAGTTGAAGTCATGAAGCAGCTCAATGCTGGTTTCTTAGATGTCACTTCCTATCCATAATGGGTTGCCAATGTTGTTCCAGTACCTAAGAAGGACAGTAAGGTACGTATGTGTGTGGATTACAGAGACCTGAATAGGGCAAGGATACTATTGGTCCATAATAGAAGCAGACTGTTATCAGCATTCACGGACTTGTCACAAATGCCATATCTATGCTGATAAAGTACATGTGCCTCTGGTTCCTCTAAACGTCTTGACTGCTCCCTGGCCATTCGTAATATGGGGGATCGACATGATTGGAGAGATTAGACCTATAGCTTCTAATAGGCACTGCTTCATCCTGGTTTCCATTTATTACTTCACAGAGTGAATTGAGGCAACTTCATTTACCTATGTTACCAAGAACGTTGTGGCCCGATTCATCACACATAACCTTATATGTCAGTACGGTATTCCAGAAAGAATCAATACGGATAATGGTACCAATCTTAATAATACTATGATCACCGAGCTTTGCATGGAATTCAAGATCCAGCATTATAACTCTTCTCCTTACCGGCCAAAGATGAATGGCGTTGTAGAAGCTGCTAATAAAAATATCAAAAAGATCATACAGAAGATGACGATGACATATAAATACTAACACGAGATGTTACCATTTTCTCTTCATGGTTACCGTACCACGGTGCATACATCAACAGGGTCAACCCCTTTCTCTTTGGTATACGGTATGGAGGTTGTCCTACCCATTGAAGTCCAGATCCCTTCCTTGAGAATCATGAAGGATGCAGGTTTGAATGAAGACGAATGGGTTCAGACTCGACTTGACCAATTAAACCTGATTGACGAGAAGAGGCTTGCGGCTGTCTTCCATGGTCAGATGTACCAAAATCGTATGATCAAGGCTTTTAACAAGAAGGTCAAATGCAGGTATATCAGGCTGGTGATCTGGTAATCAAGCACATTATCCTGCCACAAGGTGATCCAGGGGAAAATAGACTCCCACATACGAAGGGCCATTTATGATTAAGAACATATTTTCTGGTGGAGCCATGATCTTAATCATTATGGATGGTGATGACCTTCCTCACCCTGTAAACGCGAACATAGTTAAAAGATGCTACACATGAAAAAGACCCGCTAGGTTGACTGACCTAGGAAAAAATAAGGGCATCCCGGCGAACCAAAAGGGTTCAGGAAAAAATTAGGGATATACACACAAAAAATCTGTACACTCGGCAAGTCGAAAACTTGAAAAGGCGGCTTGGGAAAAAAGATATCCCGGTGGACTGAAAACCCGAAAGGGCGGTCCAGGCAAAAGTTAGGGATTTAAAAGCATATAACTATGTCCCGTTGGATCACTTTACAGCCAATTTTCTGTATCAACTGCCAAGATCACATGGTACTAATCAATCCAGTCAGCTTCAGACAAGAAGCAAAGAGATGAGACGCTCAAAAGACATAAAGGCAATAGTAGAATGGGAACCCGATGGGATTATTTCACATAGCTGTTTTTCTTTGTACACTATTTTGTATTAGTTTCATTCTTACGACGAAATTCTCTTACTAGGATGTTCGTCTCCTTGTACAAAAACGCCTATTATAGGCACAAATTCTTCAAATCAATACAAAAATAATCCCTTTGAAAGTGAAAAACTATTTGTTTTCTTTTTATCTTTCTGTTTTGTTTGCGAAAATGTCCAGTGATTATTTTTGAACATATGCATTTGAATGTGATTACCGTTTACAAATACAAGCATAAAAAATAGAAAGACAGTTACTAATGGCTTTATGAAACGGGACAATGTCGAAAAGCCATCTCCAAACCCCCACAGATACCTTCTCCAGCAGGTATAGAGGCAGGGGCATCCTACTATAAAAGTCACTGCCATATCTCAGCATATAGCCTAATGAGGTCAAGTGTTCTTATATCCCCGGAAGATCATAAATCTCCAATTAGTGCTCCAAAAAAATTTCCCCAAGTGAGGTCGCCAAGCTTCTCAGGATTCCCCAACAGGATTTCACAAAATCCCCAAATGGTGCACGGAGTTTTCCTTCCCCAATAGAGTTTCTGTCTCTAACAACGGAAATCTATCTCCCAGCTTTTAACTTCAACATATTTGAAGACCTACATTCTTAATCTCCAGCAACAATCAATGATTTATTTTCCCTAATTCCACAGTACCGCAACAGAATAGCTAACACGTTCATACATTGCATTCATACATCATTCCTACAAACATCATAGCATATGCAACACAAATGCATATATCACAATCTCATTTATTTTGAGAGCATCATGCAATTCATACATCATGTCATCACATGAAACTGATTTTACCTTTTCGGGTTAAATTAGCAAACAGACAAACAATATCATCTTATACAGCAGGTCAAAGATTAATGCCCGAAACTAGACGGGAAAACCATATATACGACCAAGTTGTATGAACTTCCGGAGCAGGACGAGTTTACCAACAAATACAGCAGGCCACATATTAATGCCGAAAACCGGACGGGGAAACTATCTATGTGACCAACATTGCCAAGTTCCAGATTAATACTTGTAACTAACCAGGACAACTATCTGTGGATGACTAATTATAGATTAATACCTGTAACAAGCCAGTAAAACTATCTACATGAGCAGATTGAAGATTAATACTCGAAACAAGACGGGAAAACTATCTTTCTTTCTAAGGTCAGAGATTAATACCTGAAACCAGCCAGGACAACTATCTCAAACGACCGACAAAACAAAGTTCCAGATTAATACATGTAACTAGCCAGGACAACTATCTGTGGTGACCGATTGTAGATTAATACTTGTAACAAGCCAGGAAAACTATCTACATGAGCAGATTAAAGATTAATACCCGAAACCAGACGGGAAAATTATCTTTCTTTCTAAGGTCAGAGATTAATACCTAAAACTAGCCAGGATAACTATCTCAATGACCGAAAAAAGAAAGTTCTGCATTAATAACTGAAACAAGACAGGATAACTATTTGTGAATGATTGATTGTAGATTAATGCCCGAAACCGGAAGGGGAACTATCTATGTGACCGACATTTTCAAGTTCCAGATTAATACCTGTAACAAGCCGGGACAACTATCTGTGGATGATCGATTGTAGATTAATACATTTAACAAGCCAAGAAAACTATCTACATGAGCAGATTGAATATTAATACCCGAAACCAGACCGGAAAACTATCTTTCTTTCTCTAAGGTCAGAGATTAATACCTGAAACCAGACAAGACAACTATCTGAATGATCGACAAAACCAAGTTCCAGATTAATACATGTAACAAGCTAGGACAACTATCTGTGGACGATCAGTTGTAGATTAATACCTGTAACAAGCCATGAAAACTATCTACATGAGAAGATTGAAGATTGATACCGGAATCTAGACGAGAAAACTATCTTTCTTTCTAAGGTCAGATATTAATACTTGAAACTAGCCAGGACAACTATCTCAATGACCGACAAAAGAAAGTTCCAGATTAATACTTGAAACCAGGCAGGAAAACTATCTACATGACCATATGAAGCAATCTTACACGGGTTCCATCTCATGATCTCCAGATGAAGTCTAACACGGACTCATCCTGAAGAAATCTTACACGGGTTTCTTCTCATGATCTCCAAATGCAGTCTCACACGAACTCATCCTGAAGCAATCTTACACGGGTTTCTTCTCATGATCTCCATATGCAGTCTAACACGGACTCATCCTGAAGAAATCTTACACGGGTTCCTTCTCAACTTTCCAGATGCAGTCTAACACGGGCTCATCATGAAATGATCTTACATGGATTCCTTCTCGATTTCCAGATGCAGTCTAACACAGGCTCATCCTGGTAGCCCTACATAGGCCCCTTCTAGTACATATCCAGATAGCAGTTAAATTCATCCTCCTAGCAAGTTATTGTGAAGCCTGGAGTTCAACTAGAAAACAATAAACTTTTATCTCTTCAGTCCAGAGATAACTCCTCAGTAGACACAAGGACAACTGAAGTTCCTAGACTCTATTCCCCAAAACGTTTTCCTCAAGCAGCTGAACAACAGAAATCAACCTTCCCGAGTGATCTCCTCCTTAGACAAGAGGAACAGGAATTCCCCACAAAGGGACCTCTTATGAAGTTAGCACCTATGTTGGATGGCATCTTTAAGCCCATCTCTGACAACTCCCAATCATCTTTTCAAAATGGCATCTTTAAGCCCATTCCCCACACAGTCAATCATCACATCATGCGAGTGCAAATTTCTGGGCACTCTAGTGTTCAATCATCTTCCACCTTCAGATCACGAAAGGCAAACAAGCCAATCTAAATCTTAAGGTTCAAGAAGATTCAACAGGGGCAGCTGTTGTACCCCAAAATTTAATCTCTCATGTTTTCCAAGATTGTCTTTTACATGGGTGGTTACAAACACTTGCTTAGAGAAAATAAATTTTTTTGAAGATAATCAGGTGTCTTTCGATTGGCATATGAACAAGGTACTTCGATATTTGGCACTCTTCGATCATGCTTTCATTAGAAAGCTTTGATTGGGTAATTGGTATCCTTCGAGCAAGCTTTGTCCCACAAGTATCAATCCAGCAGTGCCCTCTGTATGTGGCTTCGGCGCACAAGGCAAGAACCCCCTACAAGTTTGCTTTGATTCACCAGCAGTGGACTCCTGCATACAAGCTTAGTTTAGGAAAAGGCTTCTTCAAACCTGTCTTTGATCAACTAGGAAAAATATTCCTCAGGCTTGCTTTGGATTCATAAGACAAGGGCCCATCAACTTGCCTTTGATCTACAAGGAAAAAGTCCCCTTTCACTGGTCTTCAATCTACAAGACAAAAGGCTGCCTCAGACTTGCCTTCGATCTACAAGGCAAAAGGCCCTTGTCACTGGTCTTCAATTCACAAGACAAAAGGCTGCCTCAAACTTGCCTTCGATCTACAAGGAAAAAGGCCCCTTTCACTGATCTTTAATTCATAAGACAAAAGGCTTCCTCATACTTGCCTTTAATCCATAAGGCCAAATCCCCTTCAATTTGCCTATGTGTTTGCTTTCGACCCACAAGAAAATGATTTCCTTTGGGCTTGCCTCCAATGCATAAGGCAATGGTTTCCCTTCATGCTAGCGCCCATAAAGCAGTGGATTCCTTTCATATGTGCTTCAATTTATTAAGCAATTGGCTTCCCTCATGCTAGCTTTGACTCCACAGTTTTCCACATTTTAACACCTAGTAAGGTCCATTCAAAGGACACACCAATGGTTCCTTCGAAGGACATAC
This sequence comes from Vicia faba, assembly GCA_948472305.1. Lineage (NCBI taxonomy): Eukaryota > Viridiplantae > Streptophyta > Magnoliopsida > Fabales > Fabaceae > Vicia > Vicia faba. Next base: position 493,459,559 of record OX451739.1, read on the forward strand.
ATGTGGTCCTTTCGAAGGATATATAATTGTGGGAAACAAGCTTGTTTTGCCTTTTGATGAGTATTGGTTCAAGATGTTTGCCTTTAGTGCATAAGGAAAAGGCTTCCTCTTCGACTGGACTTTGATTCACTAAGCAAATATTTCCTCTTCATGCCTGCCTTCGTTTCACAAGCATAGGATTGCCACATTATGAGTACACATTAGTGGCCTATTCGAATAATGCACGGGGGCCATTCGAAGTATGTACATGTGTTCCATTTGAAGGAGACACATAATTATTGAAAATAAGTTTATGATAAGTCTTGGTCCAAGTTGCTTAATGGCCCAAAATCCAACATGTTACCAAGCCCAAGCCTTCTGCACGATTGCATTTGAAGAAGGTAACAAGGGAAGTTTCGATTAGCCAGAAATGAGCTTTCGTTTGGGCTAGTTAAAGAGTTTAGATCAAGCTACCAAGAAAAATAGGGGCTCAATCGAAGAAGCCCTAATGATGAGAATTTGTGCCATTTGAAGGAGGCAACCCTAGGCCAATCGAAGAAGCCCCAATGATGATAATTGGAGCCATTCAAAGGAGGAAACCCTAGGCCAATCGAAGAAGCCCCAATGATGAGAATTGGAGCCATTCTAAGGAGGCAACCTTGGGCCAATCAAAGAGAAAAGATTGTGGGTATTCGAAGGAGTCAAATGTGTCCAGGTTCACCCCAAAGCTCAAACGGGTAGGAACTCATCAAAAAAGGCAATCCCTTAATCTGTGATTTTTTCCTTCAAAGCATAGTTAATGGTTGTCCCATGAAATTTCTATACTATGAACCTTTCTCCATCTCCTATAAATACACAACAATTCTACAAGCCAAAGGTCTAAGGTACATGCGCATACAGACAACATACACATGCACAAGGAAAGACTACACGCACACGCTTCTTCATAAGCCACACAATCAAAAATATCATAAGTTATCCAAATCAAAGCAATCTTCAAAAACACTCCACTCACTCCCTGAAGTTTGCAGCAGGCATTCCCAAGCACTAGGCAGGCCCAACATACACTAGAGCATCACTCACACAATCTGTCCATTGGTAACTTATTTTCGATCTCAAACTAGCTAAGCATGCAATTTTTAAATTCATGTTAATCATACATTCATGTTATTGCTAATGTCTATTGTTGCTTTCATGTGCTACATGCAAGATTAAGCGCATGGGTTGGGATCGTGCCATGGCTTGGGCACGATCCATATTTTTTTTCCGAATCTCAAGGTTCTTGAGGTTGTAGGACAAATTAAGTAGCTTTCGATTCAGACCCAGAGGATCCGAATTAGGATTATGCAGCCACGGCCTGTCAACTCTAAGACTAGATTCGACCCAAGTCTGGATTTTTATCTTGTTTTATCTAATAAATTTCCTGCAAGAGTACAGCTTACACCTCCAACAATATTCTATGCTGGATCGAAGGCCACATCCTTCCCTGGATCGAAGTCCACCCTTCATTGGATCGAAGGCCATCCTTCATTTGGATCGAAAACCATTTTTTCTTTTGATCGAAAGGTTTTTGCTTCTTGTATTTTTATTTTTTCTACTCATTTCTTTTTTATAGTTTCCCTTTTTTAATTAACATAAAATAAAAATCATCATAAAATTTAAGATTTGGTTTTATTAATTAAATCAATTTCTGAATTAATTAATTAATTAATTTTAACATTTGTCTTCTCAAAATTAAAATAAATTAGAATTTAGGTTTAATTTCATATTTTAATTTATTTTCTTTTCATAAAAATAAAAAATAAAACAAAAAGATTTTTATTCCATAGGGTTTTAGACCACTTTTCTAATTCGCGTTCAATTTTATTTTAGCATTATCATATTATTATATCTGCTTCCTGGTTGTAATAGACTGTAATTAAGACTCTTTTATTTTACTGCTTTCTTTATTTTTCCCCAATGTTTGGACATGTAATAATCCCCCTCTCTGAAGCCTTGTAATAGCTATGTTTTATATTTCTGCACTTTTAATTACTACAATTATTAACTGCTAGATGTATGACTAATAGGATTGTATGATAAGATTAATAATCAAATGCTAGCAAACCTAACACAAAAGACAAAAAATAACTGAATACAACACACTTGTACATATACACCTCTAGGGTACTCCTACTTTGGTTGCCTTCGGAAATAAAATAGTCATGTCCCTCGAAAATAGGGACACTTTAGCAAAGACCCTCAAATCAAAAGATCATAGTCCCTCGATGACCCTTCGGTGTTGCCTTTGGGTAAATGATCTAATCCCTTAAACAAAATTTCTAAAGCATCTTTATATGTTGCCTTTATGATTGTACGGTGACCCATGAATGTCCCTCATACATCCAAACGACTATGGCTACCTACTCACTAATAGTAGGATAGCCTTGTCTAAAGGAAAGGAGGAAGAGAATAAACCTTTTGAGTATAAGTAGATAGTTCCTAGATGTTATGCTCAAAAAACAAATTTGCGCACTTACACGAAAACATTTCAAAACATTTACAAAAATGCTTTATCAACACCCTTGAGGACTAATACAAGAGTTATCATAAATCAAATCTCCGCACTAAGGCATTTCAAAACACATAAAGCACAAGGTATTTTCAAAATGAGCTAAGCATCTAAGAGCCCATAGAAAACTACGGATGGAAAGGGTGCTAACACCTTCCAATTCCATAATCTACCCCCTTACTCAAAACTCTCGAAAGGTCTTTTTATGTTCTTTTCACCCTTTCCTCTATTTGGATAAAATAAAAGTCGGTGGCGACTCTTGCTTACCGCAACATTTGCAAACACAAATGCAAAACCAGTATAGCAGTCGGTTTGGCCACCGTACCACACTTCCGAACTAACTTATCCTTCAATTAGGACTTTTAAAGGATTGTAACATGGCCTGGTTCATGGTTTAAGAAACAAAGGATAAGGCTCAAAGTTTATTTGTACCCAACTCATTCTTCATGATGTTCTTCAACCCTATACTCAGTTCATTATGCATTTGGATTCCAATTGAGTCTGGAATGATATTTTGGTGATGGTTCGGATACCAGAAGTTTATTTGAGAAGGCAGTCAATTTTGCAACATTTTTTCTGTTTGTTGAGGATTTGTAACGACCTCCTTTTTTTGATTTATTGTCCCTAATTTTTACCTGACTATTTTGTGATTACAGTCAGTGGGATGCCCCATTTTTTCTTAAGTCTCCTTCATAGGTTTTGACTTAGCGGGCTTTTATTTTGAGAGGTAAAAACTGCCTGTTTCATGGGGAACCAACACCATTTTTTGACTCAGAAGGATATTTTCGTTGTGAAGTGACAGCTTGCGACTGGATGCGCATTCGAATTAACTGAGAAACTACCCTGCCCCAGGTTATGGTTAAAGATTCCAGTTTATGTGAAAAAGAAAACTCCTACTTCTTTGGCTCAAAGGGGTTGACTAGGGATTATCTTCCTTATAACTCCACTGTTTTAGGAATTAAAAGAACACCTATACATCGTCAACGAGGTCTGTCCAAAAGCATATTGTATGAGATTATGGTATTATTTTCGTCATCCTCCCTCTAAAGGCTTACAACTTTTAACGAGAGTTGAATATCACAAAAAGGAGTAAAAAGCACAGTTTAAATATAGTGAAAACGAATGGATTCACACAAGACAAACATATGCAATGCATTAGGGAAAATAACCAAAGCCTGATATAAAGATAAATGTTTAAACAAAACAAAGTAATTACAACTAAAAATTTGAATGAACAAAAATTTCTCCTCCTAAATTTGTCGCTTCAGATGGTGTGCCTTTGAGGGATGACAACAAAATTCAATATGACCATCTTGTGTAAATTCTAGCACTCCTTCATTGATCAGGTCTTGAATCTTGTTTTTTAATGCCCAACAGTTGTAAGTGTCGTGTCCCTGGCCGTTGGAGTGGTATGCGCACTTTTCATTGTGTTTGTAGCGAGGAGAAGAAGTATTAGGTTTTTGAGGAGGCTCCCTCAATATAACCAGCTCGACTTCCAACATATGATGTAATGCTTGTGTCAAGGATATGTTAATCTCGGTAAATTGTATTTTGGACGTATCTTGCTTATGCTGACCACCATGTCGTGGTTGGCGAGGTCGTTGTTGGACCCTTGGCATAGTAGCCATTTTGAAAGGTGTTCTCTCGACAAACTAATTTCTTATATCATCGGAGGTTGGTTAATGACTTGATCCCCAATCTTAATTGTTTGTTTCACGCTGTTACGTCCGTCTTGATGAAGGTTATTGACGAGAATTCTTAACTCTTCTTGTCCCCGAGCTAAGTTTTGGATAAGAGCTATCTGACCCACCATTTATCCCATCATCTGGATTTTCATTGTTGCTATCTAAGTTTGTAACCGTTCAGACTGGTTGTTGTCCTCAGGATTCTTCTTATTCATACTCTTAGTGAGGATTGCTTTCACTTATTCTCGCCCTTGGATAGATTCAGGAACATTTCTTGAAGCTGAGCATTTTGGGTCTGAAGATTCTTGATAGTCTGTTCTAGTGCCATCTATACTGAAATAAACAGTAAGCAGATGAGAAAACTTGTATGGGGAAAACCTGTTATGATGACATGTATGTTATATGGATGCAATTTTTTCAAGGATCTCGTGGGGTAAACACGAGAAAATTTTAGAAGTTGAACTTTGATCACAGTTTTGAGTGAAGAACTTCATATCGTTGAATGTCCTTCCACGAGAATCGAGCTCACCATGTCGAGTGGGTTATAGCCCTTGATTCAAGTTATTGTGCTTTGGTCTTTGACATCATTTGGCTAGAGTAAAATAAATCCTCTTGCCCCTTGATAGATGTCTGGTTCGATATATCCCTGCATTACAAACCCTTGAGACCCTTGAAATGGTTATTGAAAATTCTATGGAATGATGTTATGATGTTATGTGAAAATAACATATACAAGCAAAACAAATAAGTCCTTCGGTTTAGGCTTGCATGGAGTTCACATGTAACTACCCTCTTAAAGTTTTAGTTGGTTCAACCTATCGTAGAAAGTAATCGGGTTCTAGGGAATCTCAATATCATTGATCTTTCTTCATTGGGCATTGTCTCAGCATAATCAATCTTTTCTTGCAGCCGAGATATCCCAAAAGTAAGATCTCAATGAGCGTAGTATCGAGTATTAACCAACTTTGGACTGCATAAAACCCGACTATCTCACTACTTCCTAATGGCCAAGTTGTTCAATTAAAGGTTCTACGGTCAGTTAGTGCTTCATGACACTGCTCAGTGGCCCCGTATTCTCCTCGATTCAACACAAGGGATACAGGTACCAACAAATATGTCACACTAATGTAGTTATTTCTTCAACTATATCGGTTTATGCCATATAGTTTCCATAATCTATTGTTGCTTACCTAATAATGTTCCTCGATCCGGGTAAAGGATCAATACAAGCCCAAACAAGTCCCCAAAATGCAAAGCAAACAAGTCAAACAATGAAAGCATTTAAAGGTGATCTAAATCTAAGGTAACCCCACTTTTAAGTAAATCCCCAGCAGAGTCTCCAGTTCTGTAATACGGTGGGAGAACTGACTTAGGTGTTTTGCGTTTTATCGTAATTGTTGCGGATATCAAGAGTCTCCATTGACTTTTATTTTATCCAATAAAGGAAAGGGTGAAAAGAACGGGAAAGACCTTTTGAGAATTTTATTGAGCTCGGGGGTAGGTTATGAAAAGGGAAGGTGTTAATACCCGTTCCATCTGTAGTTATCTACAGGCTCTTAGTTGCTAGCTCACTTTGAAATGCTTTGTTTGAAATGTGTTTGTGTTTGTTTTGAAAGTATTTTTGAAAATTGCATTTGTTTAGGTGAACTTTGTAATGATTCTCGTCTCTATAAGAATGCATACAAAGTGTTGACTTTTGAAAATATTTCATGGTTTGAAAGTGTTTGGTGTGTTTGAAAAGATGTTTGTGAGCAAGCAACTACGAGTGTTCTACCTACTCAAAAAGTCTTAGTTCTTTTCCTCCTTCTTTAGATATTGCTATCTTACCAATGATTGATAATAAACCTTATCATTGGATGTGAAGGGACGGGCGTAGGTCATCCTATAGTCATAGAAGGCAACATTGTGAGATACCTTAGCATTTTTCTTAAGGGTCTAAGATCATTTTGAAGGCAACATTTGAAGCGTCATTGAGGGACTATGATCTTGTATTTTGATTATTTTTGATAAGGTGTCTCACATGTATAACATGACCATTTTATCAAGGAAACAAGTGGAGTTAACCCAAGAGGTGCAAGTGTGAAAAGTGTTTAATTTTCATGCATTATTGTTCTTGAATTAGGGTTGTCTAAGTATTGATTTTTTTAACTTTCCATACACACCCTAATTACTAACAATTATATTAAAGCGATAAATTTCGGAAATCTAATCACTATGCTATTACATCATTTAGGGATGGGGTATACAAATTTAAAAATGGGGGGTGGAAAGCAATAAATGTCCTAATTATTACAACCATATTGAATAGCAATGAAGGAAAATATGTAGAAAATATAAAAACAGTGTAAAGAAAGGAAAAAAATGTTTTTTAACCATTATGTGTTGACAGATGCATCTTTGCATCGACACATAACCTTTCTTGTTCTTGTAAAACCAAAATCAGCTCAGTATGAGTCAATACATAAGGGTATGTGTCGACTAATTTATTGTTTGTGTCGACACATTCGTGTTTTGTGTTGACTCATACACCTTTGGTCTTTCTGTTTTTGGGTCTGGATAGTAGTATGTATCGACTCATAATATATTGTGTCGACTCATGCCTGGTTCTGTAACTAAAATGTGTCGACTCATGTGAGTATGTGTCGACTCATGTTGCGGTTTTTTGACTTGAACATTATTCTATTGTGTGTATGGGTTAGTTATCAATACAGTATTGACAAGAATGAAAAACAAGGAAATGGTTAGCTTCAAAAGGAAATAGTTACTGCATCTATCTTCAATAGTGGATTACTAATGATGCTTGAAATGAAAATTTCAAAGTCAAGAAAACTTACCTTGAAGCTGAAATTTGTATTTTGAGTTTGAACTGTTGTGTGGGCTGTTTATTGAGATTAGGAAATGGTAATAGTGATGTTACAGAAGTTGCTCTTGTGTTTTAATAACTCCTATAAGATGTATGTGAAGTATCTGGATGGTTTGTTTGGACAGAACTTTGCAAGGTGTGAGAGGTTCAAAGTTTTTTACTTCAGAACTCAAGAGTGAAGGCTTTATGGACAATTATGGCTTTTTGAGAGTATGATATTTTGAGGGCTTGTCTACACAACAAAACTTCTATCCCTTTATCTTGAAAATGGCCTCTCTATTTATAGAGAAGGTTTGAGACTTGAAACAACTCAGATTTTTGAAAATCACATGTTATGGCTATCTTGCTTGTTTTTGAAGCAAGCGTGAAGACCATGTTTCCAATGTTTGTACCAAGCTATCTAAAGTGGTTGATCACTTTAAACATGTTTTTCTGACTTGTGGGAGTGGAGTGTGATCAGAACAACAAGTTAGAGGCTTAAGAAATTAACTTTGTGATTAAAGTGAACTTTTCAAGAATGGATATGTTACTTTCTTCCAAAAATTGAATGATCAATTGGACAAAGGCTCAAACACTTGGATCATAGTTTAATCAGTATTGTAAGAATTTAGATAAGGAGTGATATACAATTTTGAGGCCTACAAAGTGAAGATTATGCAGCATGGCTATGGATTCGGTTCTTGTTCATCACAAAATCTACCTTGTAATTCAAGAATGACACCCTAACTTCATGGCTTTGATTCTGTTAGCTTAACTATGATCTCAATGAGTTCTTTAAAATTTTGGAAAGCTTGTAACATCCTATACAACCTTCATGTTTTTTATTTTTGAAGAATCAAATTGGAACTTGATGAAAATTAGCCAAGAATTTGGGATAAAAACCTGACCAACCCTGCTGAAAATTTCTCTAAGTGTTAAATGAAAATGCCCTGACTTCATGAATTTATAACTCCAAATCCTAACACTTCTAGGACTTGATCAACAAACAAAGTTGTAGATATCATCAAGATCTACAACTTTCATGTTGAAAGTTTTCTTTGAATCATCTTTCATTTTGGCGAAAGAATGGCTTGAAGTAATGAAACTATCATGTATAAAAAACACTTATAAAAATTTATGAGTCTTGAAAAGTTTGACTTTTCAAATTGACTTTTGACCTTCTTGGTTTCTTGATGATCAAGCTTCATATTTTTTAATGTCTTTATGAATTGTGATCTTTGAAATTTAATGTTGACCAAAAAGTCAAAGTTTGACTTTTGGTGTATCAGTTGACTTTTCAACAGTTGACCAAATTTCAACTATCAATCCACTGATCTTGAGAAACGATTTAAGCCATGGAATTGGGTCAACATGTTATATTTGAGTCTTTGAGATTATACTTTAAGCCATTAGATCATGTATTAGGTCAAAAAGTCAATGATCAGTCGTTCTTAGTCAAAACCCTAATTTGTGGTCTCAGTGTTTCGGAGGTGATTTTGTCTGATTAATTCTTGAGAATCCTTGAGAATTGGAGATCCTTTGTGAAATGTCTTGAGAAAAGAGAGGGCAAATTTTGGGGTACAACACCACTATTTCTGAAGGCAACAAGGGAGGCTACCTTAGAGGTGCATGTGTGCAAGAGCGATTAAGTTTAGTTATTTATCTTGATTAGGGTTATCTAACGATTGATTTTAAATCTTGTCATACAAGCCAATTATTAATAGTTAAATATATACAGACAAGCAAGCATAATACAGGTGCAAAAAGTAAAGTGAAAAAAAGTAAACCCTAATTAAGTTATTACAAGACTTTGGGGAAGATACAATAGTATAAATTTACGAGAAATAAAACTACAGCTATTACAAAAAAAACGGTGCAACCTATACAATTTCTCTAAGAAAGTAAAGGGGCAAATAAATAAGAAAATGTTAGAAAAGATGTTTTAAAGTCCTAAAATCTAAAATGTTAGAAATTAATTTTTTTTGTGTATTTTTGTAGAAAATAATTTAAGTTAATGATTAATAAAAACCTAATTACTCTAATTAATTTTACAAATTAAAAAATAAGACCTAAAATCTAATTAAATGAAAAAAGTTAATTAAGAAAACCTAAAAGACTATTTTTTTATATTTATGTAATATATTGATTTTTATATGTTTTGATTTTAATTGTAAAAAAGAAATAAATTAGTGGAAATAGAGTTTCAAAGAGAGAATCCGATTGTGCCCTACCAATGGTAACTCATCATACCTATGTTAAAGATTGCATTTTCTTATTCAAACTTGTTCTAAACACCATGATAAACTCATCTATACACACGAAACTAGTTAAATATGCATAAATTAAAAGATTTGAATTCAAGAAAATCACTAAAACTGGTGGGCTTATGTAAGCTATTCTAGGCGTGAATAGATTTGTGTGATACGGTGGCAGAATCGACTGTTTAAACTGGTTTTGTATTTGTGTTTGCAAATGTTGCAGGTAAGCAAGAGTCACCACTGGATTTTCTTTTATCCAACAAAGCAAAGGGTGAAAAGAACAGAAAAAGACCTTTTTTCAAGATTTTCTGAGTAAGGGGGATAGATTATGGAAAGGGAAGGTGTTAGCAACCTTTCCATCCGTGGTTTTCCATGGGATCTTAGGTACTTGATCATTTTGAAAATTTCTTTCGTGTTTGTGTTTTTTGAAAACTTGTTTGCTTTATGATGACTCTTGTATCAGTCCTCAAGAGTGTGATAAAGCGTTTTTGAAAAGAATTTTGAAAGTGTGTAAGTGTAAAAAGGAATTAGATTTGAGCAAGTACTTAACAGCTATCTACCTACTCGAAAAAAGTGTTATTTTCCTCCTTTCCTTTAAATAATACTATCCTACTATTATTGAGTAGGTATCCCTATCATTGGATGTTGAGGAACTATCGAAAGGGATGTTTATGGTCATTGAAAGCAACATATAGAGATACCTTAGCAGTTCGAAGGGACTGTCATCATGTAGGCAACATCGAGGGACAAGATCATTTCTCGTAGGCAACTCGATAGACATTAAGGGACCATGATCTTTATGATGGTTTTTAAACTGAGGGTCTTTGCTAAGAGTATCCCTATGTTCGAGGGACATGACCATTTCCGAAGGTAACCAAAGTGGGAAATGCCCTAGGGGTGCATGTGTGCAACCGTGTGCTTTTTTAGGTATTTTATCTTGAGGTTACTGACCTAATGATTGATTGATTAATTCTTGTCATGCACCCCTAATTTACTAACAGTTTATATACAAGCATATAATATAGTGCGGAAAGTAAATTGAAAGAAATAAACACTCCTAAGCTATTACACGGCTTCGGGGCAATTACAATTATATATGACTGAAAATGTAAAGTGCGGAAATTAAAAACCCTAATCAAGCTATTACAAACTGATTATAGTTACATAATTACCAAAAAAATAATCGTACAAAGAATAACAACACACGAAAATTAAGACGGGAATACGTTTGAAACCCTAATTGTCTAATTGCTTATTAACTATTTTTTTGGTATTTTATGAAAAAAATTTAAGACTTAACCTAATCTCTAATTAATTTAAAATTAAGGAAAACAAATTAAAGTTAATTAAATTAATTTTCAAGAATTAATTTTAATTTAAAAAAAACTAAGTCCTATTTTTTTATGATTTTCTGATTTTCTAATTAAAAAAATGAATTAAAAAAAATATAAACTAATTAAAATAAGAAAATAAAGTAATTAAAAAGATGGGCCTGAGAGGTGAGAAAGCCAAATTGGGGGTATAGCGCTGAGTTTCAAGGCCCATATCTGTGCAAGCCCAAAGCCTGCGTGAGATCCAGTGGGAGACGTGCTTGGGGGTCCATCATGGGGATGCGTTACTGGGCGCTGGATCTGGAGGATGAATAATCCAATGGATGAGCATGAGGGTGTAAGATGGATGTCTTAGGAAGCCACACACTGGAATCTGCAGGAAATATCAAGAAAATAGAAAAATGTTGAACCTGGGATCGAACCCAGTTCCCTTCCTTCACGTGTTCATACCCTTGCCAATTGCGCTGCCTGCTCATTCATATATATAATAACACAATAATATTATAAATAAAAATAAGTGTTGGTCCTAGTCAACAATCAAACGCATGCGTCAGCAATACCAACAACCAATCAGAATGTATCAAACTTCCACGCGTTCTCCAAACAGAGTCAACTAAGTCAACGATGTCGGAGTAGATCTCTGGTCATCTTCTCTGGGATCACCAAATCATGATCTGCAAATTCTGGAAGTTTAAACCTTAAATCAAAATCCTATCCCAAACGAAAAATGCTCCTGAGTTCAAATCCAGTCTCAGTTTTCGTTGATCATACCTATATCGCTTGGTTCAAAGCACGATACAGATTTTGCCCTAAACATGGAAAAATCTTTGTTTCACATCAAACCACTCATGTTTCATGTTGGTCCTGCCTTAAATGACATCCTGAATACGAATTAAACTCGGAAAAGGATTAATGCATCATAGAATTATCAATATAAACTCAAGAAATTACCCACGATGAGTTATTCTGATTTGTTGGTTTTGGGAGGATTTTCCCTTCAAAGATGGATGGATTGGCTTGCTGAGAGTCCCATGAATACGATTGGATGGCTGGAACTGATTAAGATTGGCTGGAGAGGGATATTTCCAATTGCACCAATTTTGAACAACTTTGAAACTTTGTTGGGGTTTTCTTGAAGCAGCTATTTGTATCCTATTACGTCTGAGTTGTTGTGTATATGAAGTGAATCATATTAGGTTAATAATTATAGAAAAAGATCCATGCTTTGATGAGAAATATTTTCTTTCTAATTATTTTATTTTTGGCTTTTTTTGGACTAAATCTGATCTTCTCTTCCCTCCATGATTTTCCTTTGACATAATCAGCAAATCTTGCCCAATACTTAATGGAAAAAGATCCCAAATCAAACATAATTTCCATTATTTATTTATTTGATTTTGAATTTTAATGAATAAAAAATCAAAATAAATAATATAAATAATAAAATAATGTATGGGTGAGCTCAAAGGTCGTGGGCCATGTTAGAAACAAGTTTCAAGCATGAAAAGATGGGGCCATTTGGAAAAATTCAAGTTTAGTCAATATTGGCTTCATGCACTTTTCCAAAATTGGTCAACTTTAGCAATGCATATCTCTCTCATTTTTAATCCTAAGAGAGTGTTCTTGTACTTTTATAGATCTTAGGATGTCCTATAAACAACCTTTTTGGTTTCATCTCAATTGGATCTTCCATATTCATGTAAGGAGCTTTGACCCAAAAGGTCTTTTTGTTGACTTTTTGAAATGACCTATAATGTATGAGCTTGTATCTTTTAACTGGGTCATTTCATGAACTTGGGGGATGAAGAGAAGTTGTAGGGAAATGTACTCTCTTCAAAATGAGCTTTGGTGGGAAAATTTCTGATAAAGTATGAGAAATTTATGCCCGGTCAAAGTTTGGTTGACTTTTCCTATAGAAACCCTAATTTGCCATTTTTGACTTTTGATGAGTTAGGAGCATTTCTTGAGGAACCATGATCAATAATTGATTAAATGATGGATATCACTTCAAAATGTTGATGTTGACTAAAAATCTTGAAGTTTGACTGTATTTGGGCCACAGTTGACTTTTGACCTAGTACTGTTGATTTTCAAGCATTTGAGCAGTTGACTGAGCAAACTTGTTGTTCAAGGCATGAAATTTGGCATGGATTTTCTTGAGTCAATATTAGGATAATAGAGAACATTTTGGATCCATGGGACTCACACATCTTGCTTAAAATTGAAACCCTACTTTGAGGTTCATTGCCTTTAGGGGGAGAGTTTTCCTGGTCAATCCTTAGTCATCCTAGGGCAAGTTACGGGTCTCAATGGACATGTCTTGAGTAGAATGAGAGGGAAAATTTTGGGGTATAACAGCTGCCCCTATTCAATCTTCTTAAACCTGAGGATGTAGATTGTCTAGTCTGTCTTTCGTGATCTGAAGGTGGAAGATGATTGAACACTAGAGTGTCCAGAAATTTGCACTCCTCTGAAATGATACTTGACTGTATAAATAATATCGGGAATGGGCTTATAGATGCCATTTGGAAAATATGACGGAAGATCGTCGGAGATGGGCTTAAAGATGCCATCCAGAACAATGTCGATTTCATGAGATATTCCTTTGTGGTAATCCCTATTCCTATTGTTGAGGAGGACTCTGTTGAGGAATGTTGGTCTTTGTTCGGGAAATAGAGTTTAGAAGCTTCAGTTGTCCATTACTCTACTGGGGACTTATCTCTTGATTGAAGAGATGGAAGTGAACTGCTATTTGGTCAGGATCCATGCTTCACGGTGACTTGTTGAGGATAATAAGGCTGACTGCTATCTGGTCGTATTCTAGGCTTCACAGCGATTTACTGGGAAAATGTGAAATTAACTGCTATCTGGTCAGACTCCAGGCTTTGCAGTTTCTTTAACTGGAATAGAAATCAGAAAAATCTTAGTGTCGATTTAACTGAACCAGAGAAAGGTCTTAAGTTGTCTTCAACTAGAATAGAAATCAAGAAAATCTTAGTATCGATTTAGTTGAACCAGAGGAAGGTCTTGAATTAACTTTGACTGGAATAGAAATCAGAAAAATCTTAGTATCAATTTAACTGAACAAGAAAAAGATCTTGGGTCGTCTCCAACTTCAACTGGAATAGAAATCAGAAAAATCTTAGTGTCGATTTAACTAAACCAGAGGAAAGTCTTGGATCATCTTAGACTGGAATAGAAATCAGAAAAATCTTAGTATCGATTTAGCTGAACCAGAGGAAGGTCTTGAATTAACTTTGACTAGAATGGAAATCAGGAAAATCTTAGTGTCGATTTAACTGAACCAGACAAAGGTCTTGGGTTATATTCAACTGGAATGGAAATCAGAAAAATCTTAGTGTCGATTTAACTGAACCAGGGGAAGGTCCTTTGACACTATCTTTCTGAGAATAATGTTGAAATAGCCCTACGTCAGACGTAGCTTTCAAGAAGACTATCAGGTCACGTAAGTAGTCAACGGTGCTTGTTGATTTGATCTTTCCCTGAAAAAGGTAAAGAGTTAGTCATATGCAATGTCATGATGTATGAAATGCATTGTGTGATAATGTTCTCAAAATAAATTATATTATGCCATATGTGATGTGTATGTGCATGCCATGATGTATGAATATGGGATGTTGTTGCGATATTTCCTAGTCTAGGAAAATAAATCCCTAACTGCTGTTGGAGAGTATTGGCAGGATTAATCTTTCATTTCTGATGGGGATGATGAATGGAGATGATTTTCCGAGGATTTTCTCTTTTCATTCGAGGATATTCTTCCTGAGAATGACTATATGGGGAGAGATAATTCTTTGTTGTAAGGTTTTGCCGATGTAGAGAATAAAACTCTGTTGGGGAATAAACTTCCGCAGTTAGAGAAATAAACTCTACCAGGGAGGAGGTTTTGCAAACTGTTTAAGATTATAAAGCTCAGCTGGGGAATACAGATTTCAGATCTCTGAGGGAACTTGGTTGGAGGAAGTAATTCCTGCTTGGGGAAAGAGAGATCAAGACTTTGGTTATTTCTACTCTACGCAGAACATAGACGTCATTGGGTCGTATGCTGAGGACGTGACAGGAGGATGCCCCTGTGCCTGCTGGAAAGAGTAATTGTCGGGACTACAAATTGCTTTTTTAGACTTTGCCTCGTTTCTTAAAGTCATTAGCAATTGTCTTTCTATTTCTTATGCAAGTATTTGTAAATAGTAATCATACTCAAATGCATATGTCAAATATAATCACTTGACATTTTTACAAAACAAAACAGAAAAATAGAAAACAAATAGTTTTGTACTTTCAAAGAAATGATTTGTATTTATTTTTGAAATTCGCCTATAACAGCCATTTTTATACAAAGAGACTGACGTTCTAGTAGGAGAACGCTTCCATGAAAATTAAAACTATAAAAAATAGTGTCCAAAGAGAAAACAGCTATATGTAATAATCCCATTGAGTTTCAATTCTGCTATTTCCCCTATGTCCTTGAGCGTCTCATCACTTTTCTACTTGTCTGAAGCTGACTGGATTGATTGGTATTGTTTGAGCTTGATAGTTGATACTAAAGTCTGGTCGCAAGGTGATCCAATGGAACATAGTTATATGCTTTAAATCCCTAACTTTTTTCTAGACTTCCCTTTCGGGATTTCAGTCCACCGGGATACCCTTTTTTGCCCAAGCTTCCCTCTCAGGTTTTTGACTTGTCGGGTGTACAGATTTTTTTGTATTTATCCCTAATTTTTGCCCGAACCCTTTTGGTTCACCGGGATGCCCTTATTTTTGCCTAGGCCAGTCAACCTACCGGGTCTTTATTTATGTGTATTATCTTTTCACTATGTTCGCGTTAACAGGGTGAGGAAGGTCGTCACCATCCATGGTGGTCATAATCATGGCTCAACCGAAAAATATGCTTTTGATTACAAATGGCCCTTCGTAGGTGGGAATCCATTTTCCCCTGGGATCACCTTGTGGCAGTATGATGCGCTTGATTACTAGATCACCCACTTGATATACTTGACGTCTGACCTTTTTGTTGAAGGCCTTGATCATTCGCTTTTGGTATATCTGACCATGACAGACAGCAGCAAGCATTTTCGCATCAATCAGATTCAGTTGTTCAAGTCGAGTTTGGATCCAATCGTCTTTGTTCAAACCCGCATCCTTCAGGATCCTTAAAGAAGGGATTTGACCTCGATAGGTAAGAAAACCTCCATACCATACACCAGAGAATAAGGTGTTACCCCTGTTGACGTACATGCTGAGGTGCGGTAACCATGAAGAGCAAATGGTAACATTTCATGCCAGTCGTTGTATGTCACCGTTATCTTCTGTATGATTTTCTTAATATTCTTGTTAGCAGCTTCAACAGTGCCATTCATCTTTGGCTGGTACGGGGAAGAATTATGATGTTGGATCTTGAATTATTTATAGAGTTCGGTGATCATTGTATTATTGAGATTTGTACCATTATCTGTGATGATTCTCTCTGGAACACCATACCGACAAATCAGGTTATGCTTGATAAACCACTGCACAACATTCTTGGCAAAATTAGCAAAAGAGGCATCCTCAACCCACTTTATGAAGTAATCAATGGTCACTAGGATGAAATGAAGCCCATTGGAAGCGGTAGGTCTAATCTCTCTGATCATGCCAATGCCCCACATTGCAAAGGGCTAGGGAGCCGTCAAGACATTCAAGGGAACCGAGGGTGCATGTACTTTATCAGCATAGATCTGGCATTTGTGACAAGTTCGGGAATGTTGATAAAAGTCTGCTTCCATAGTGGACCAATAATATCCTTCCCGTAGGATCTTTTTATCCATGGTGTGTCCACTAGAGTGGGTGCCAAAGGTACCTTCATGTAGATATGCCATAATCCTCTATTCCTCACTCTTGTCTATGCACCGAAGTAAAGTAGAGTCGTGGTTGCGCTTGTAGAAGATTCCATTACTAAGGAAGAACTTTGTGGATAGCCTTCTCATAAACTTCTTATTATTAACAGACGCCCCCTCGGGATATTCTTGAGCCTTGAGATACCTTTTCACATCATGGAACCAAGTTCTGTCTGCTAGTTCTTCAGTATCAATCTCATAGCAGTATGCTGGTTCATCCAACCTCTCAATGGTGATCCGAGAAGCCTCGTTGTCCCATTTGACTTTGAACATAGATGACATAGTAAAATAACCGACTGAACAATCATCAAACAATGAAGTCTCCATCGAACATTTTTATCCCACATGAAGGGAAAGGTAAGCATCGAGAAAACCTGAGGAGGGTGTAATCAAGGTCGAGTGACTAAGAGATACGGGTAAGGGAGTCTGTTACGCGAGGGGAAGGTATTAGCACCCCACACGCCTATAGTACTCTATGGTATCCACTCTTGTTGTTCTAATCAAAGGGTGTGTAAGAATCTATGTCTAAGCTGTACAGGGAATGCATGTAAAATAAAGGAGAAAAGAATGTAGGGAAAATAAAAGTTGCGCTTGTTCGGGCCCTACCCCAATGCCTACGTATCCCTTTTAAGGAATCAGAGTAGCCGTATTTCGGCTTCAAAAGTTTTTGTTGGTTTGTATTTTATAAATGAACAATATTAATTTCTCCTTCTGCAACAACTCGACCTTTGGATACTTACGCGTTAGCATAGAAGTGAATTAACTTGTTCTTTTGAAAAGGTTTTGAAAGAAATGCCCGAAGGCAGAGAGAGTTTGTATTGGTTGGTGTTTTTTGCTTGTGGATAATAGCTAATTAATCTTATGAGAGAGATATTAACCATTTCTCTACTTATTAATGAAATGAGTCTTTGAGACTTGAACCATGTCAAGGCTTAGAATGGAAAAACAATAAGGTCGAGAAGAGACCCGCTTATCATTTCCCATGCTCAACAAAAGCACGATTCTCATCTGTAATTTTTAAGTGTTTTTGAAATTTGCAAGAAAAAGAAGTTTTTTGTTTTAATGCAAGGATGCAAAAGAAAAGAAAAACACATAAGGGAGACTAGCTTAAATATATCCCTAATGTTATCATACAATGGCGGTCCTATGGTTGAGTTTTGAGGGAATTCTACCTAATGTTAGCATGCATAGTTTGCAGTAAAAACCCTACTTCTCGTTATTTCTAGAAAAGCGATAAAGAAATGTAGTAAAGTGTGAAGGATTATGAAGGTAGTAGCGGAACCTACCAAAGTGAGCAAATCGTCAAGATTAGATGAAAGCAAAGGAGAAGCAGGGGGTACGCGTCAAGCAAGCTTCACCAAGAAATAAACAAAGTCAAAATAATATCCAACTAAGGTAAAGGCAAATGCGTGCTGCGAATACAACACGTAATCAGAAATTCCTGCGCAAAGCATCACAAAATATCAAATGTATCAGGACAACATATAATATGATATGAATATCTCAAAACGGTGAGAAATAAGGCATGTCGCATCAGGAACGAGCATAAGCCATATGCTTTGATCACATAGCTACCTGTTATATTACCTGATCGAAAGCACAAAAATGTATCTTGCACAATGAATAAACGCGTCAAAAATGACATGGCAAAGCGACATAAAAATGTAGATAAAAACTAAAAGAGAAAAGTATATTTTTTATTAGTTTTTATGTAAAGAAATTCTATAAAAAAACTAAAGGATTAATTAAAAAAAAACCGTTATAATATTCTACTATTTTTGTTTGATTGCCTTTATTATGTTGTGAAGAAAAAATCTAGAAAATTAAAGAATTAATTCCTGAAAAATTCCATTATGTTCAACTATTTTCGTCTTTTATATTTCTTTTATCACGTATTAAATTGACAAAAAATTACCACTAAAAAAAAACTAAACCTATGAAAGAATTATTAAATCCAGGAGGGGACTGGTTGGAATTTGATGGTGTATTGTAGTGAGCAATTCGGGTACAGGGCCCAAACTGCCAAGGTCTAATAAAGATTTCTTTTTTTTATTGTGTTTATTTAAGATAAAACAAATTGAGACAGGCCCAGGGGGTGATGCCATCCGGCCCAGTTCACCAAGAGTTCCATTTAACAAAAATTTTGCTTACACAGGTTGCCAAAAACAAGGTTTAGGCCGTAGGATAAAAACTTTGTGGTCCAATTGAAGTTTATTGTACCTTCTTCAGACAAAAAAAAACAGGCCTAAGCTAAACTGGTTTGGCCCATCATCAAACCCCCACCGGTCCAATTGAACCAAATAGCTTGTTAGATGGAAAGGGAATATGGTTCAAAGAGTGGCTATGCAGCTTCTTCCTCCTCACCTAGCTCACAGCGGCACGATTCCCCATCGCCGATGACCCTGCCGCATATCCACCAGCCTTCGTCTCACCATCATCATCCTTACATCTCCTTCCTCCCTCACTATATCTCCGATTTCACACTCAAAACCTAAAAGGATCGAAAACCTAAAAGCTGAGATAATCGATTCTTAAGCTTCATCAACCTTAAAATCTTGCAAAGTGCGTCTAGCAAAGACACTATACAAAGAATTACACAGTGAATCGAAAGCAAGTAGAACCTGGATTCGTAGCTTGAAGGAGATAGATTCCAGAATACCAGAGGTGAGGTAATATTACGCATCCATTAACCTTACATATTCTTCTTCTAATTCTTCTCTAATTTCGCGTCTTGATTTTTATTTTTTCAAATATTTTTGGTAAGTTGATGGTGATGAATCCGCGATAGAGATTAAGACGCCAATTGTAGTCGTGATGAATATTGGAGCTTCCTGAAGGGGATGAAGAGGATGCTTATTAGAGAAGAGTGAAGATTGATGGTTGAAGATGGAGATCCATGAAGACCTGGATTCGGAGAGAAAGTACAGAGGAGAGAAAGTTCTCAAAGATTTAAGAATGGTTATAGTGATGGTTAATTGTTGAAGATGAAGACGATGAATTGAGGGATCTCCTGAGATTATGCAGAGAGTGAGGTTGAAAAAAAAGTGAGTCCTTTAACTGATTTTTTTGTTATTTTATAAACTGAATCCTGAATTCCCTCTCTCCTTTTCTCTTTTTGTTTGTTAAATTCTGTTGAGAATCTGCTGTGAGGTTTTCTGTTAGAGGTTGTTAGAAATAGGTTGGAAAACGTTACGTTTCTATTATGGATAGTTAGTTGGAATCTGTTATAGGTAGTTAGTTAGGAAATTAGAGGGAGTTCTGTTAGTTTATGTTATAGTTAGTTACATTCTGTTATGGAGGTGGTTAGAGCAGTTAGTTAAAGTTTGTTAGCTGCTGAGTTTAGTTGAAGTTTAGTTAGGAGATTAGAATTCTATTTTGAAAAATTGTTTGGAAATTCTATTATACTGTTTTTGTTATTTTTCTTTTAGGAGTTATGTCGAGCAGGAAAATTCGTGTTAACAATTTGGATATGTTACTCAGTCAGATTAATTTGTTGGAAGTTAATTGGTTGGATGTTTGTTAGAGGATTCAGTTTAGGAGTGAAATTCTGTTGGGACAATACGCAGGGCTGTTAGAATAATTAAGCCAAGTTGGTTAGGTGTTTAGAAGTTAACACGGCTGGATTTCTATTATGATTTGGTAGTAACAGTTAGGAGATGGAAACTGTTACGATTTTGCTAGCGGTTTTTGAAGATTTCAGAATCAGTTAGAAGATTAAGAGGTTAGCTAGATAACTCGAAATTCTGTCAAAAGTTAGTTATACGGATCCAAAGAATTAGTTTTAAATTCCGTTAGCCATTAATTCACTATCAGGATCAGATCTATTTAATGCCATTTGGACTACCTGAACAAAATTATATACAAAAAAGTTGTTAGCAGTTAGGCTGTATAAAGAACACCACCCTCTATTAGTGCAGGAAGCTAAAAGAAAATGTTAACTTAGAATACAAAGCTATTAACTAAAGCCCCTTAGAAAAATCATGTCATGCTAAAAAGAGTCAGCTATAAAATCTTGAAGTTCTATTTGATGGCCAAGAAATTATTTGAAAGTTAGTTACTAATTATTAAAAGCTAGTTAGATGCTGTTAGTTTCCAGTTGGTTCTATTAGATGGCTAATAAAATTAGGAAAAGTTAGAATTCTATTGGTTTAAATTCATTCCCGATTTTTATGATGTACTGACAGTTAGCTTTTTATTATTGATGGTAGGAGTCAATTATGTATGGAATTTAAGAATTAGTAAATGCTTTTGGAAGTTAGTTGGAGTCCTATTATACAGTAACCTAGGAAGATTTACTGTTAATTGATGGTGAGCTGGAAAACTATGAGTTTTATTCTTCTTTTCCTGATTTTCTATTAGTGAACGCAGCTTAGTCATTAATCTGCTATTTCCTTTGTTTTTTTTTACTTTTGGTACGAGCAAAATGCACGGCTAATTTACAGCTTTATAGTTTCAAAAATATGGATTGTTGAACTGAGCTGCTTACTGGATTTTTGAATCATGGCAAGGCTGCTGCACTTAGATTCAAGTTCAGTGTAGGCCTAAAACAGGACGACAAGACAGAGGCTGGATTTTTGGGAAACAGGTTGTTAGAAAGCTGTCTTGGCTTAACTGTCAACTTGGTTTGGAGACTTGAAAGAAAACATGGAATTTGATTGAGGCATGAAGACGGAGAGCATGGAAAACTGGGTTTTCTACTCTCCTATATGGTCTTTTTCCAATCCTCGCAATGTTCTTGATATTTAATTGGAGCTTCTCTCTTTATTGGTGTAATGATTTGAGTTCGTCAATGACAATGGTGTATTCTGACACTTGAACTTTGAATGAGGAAGTTTTGGATAAAATTTGGATAGATTTTGAATAAGTTTTCCTTGACATTTTGCATGAAATTGTAACTCTTGATCATGAATATAGTTTAAAATCTTTCGAATTCGACATCGACCTTTTTAAGTATTCAAAATTGTATGCTTTTCCCCCCTCAAATTGAATTTGAATTTCCCTCAATCGCTTTTGGACTTGCATTTGAATACTCATTTCTTTGATCTTGAAATATCGTTGGTAGAATAATGATGAATATTGTAGACTTTGATGGTGAATGTAATTGAACCGTGATTTCTCAACATTCTTTCTTTTTGCAAAATTTCACGCATATCCTGACTCGAAAGTATCAATGAATGGACATCCCAATATACCAAAACTTCTTCCAATTCTGCCCCTTGACATTTAGAACTTTCTTCTTGATTTTGCACTATAGAATAAATCTCGAACGAAACTTGAAATATTTTATGAATCTCGTTTGAACCAGGAGTCTTGAATCTCAATCAAACTTTATCCCATGTTTGCACCAATGGATCCATACATAGAAACCCCGATAGCTTAAACTTAACTTTGGGATGATCTTGTATCAAGTCCACAAGAATTCTTGCAAAGCACATAACCAAATGAACCAGCCTTCTCCGAGTGATTCATAAAACTCAATTGGGAGGTGTGCCCCCATTAATTCCATGCAACTAAAACCTTAAAATTCACCTGATAACCACTAACAAAGGGAATCCCTGTCTGTGATCAAATCTCATATCCAATACATTGTTCTTGAAACGACCATTATGCAAAATCCCAACTTGTGATTGATGATTCTTGAAAAAGAACTTCTATTAGAGTATAATAACTGAAAAAGTCATGATCTTCGCTCGCACCTAGAGAGATGAACCCTAATAGCTTTGTAGCTTGACGAGAAGGAATCCAAAAAATAAGCATGAACCAAAACCCTAATTCCACAGTCTTGTACACTGAGATAGAACAGAATAATAAATCTCATTTAATCATATACACCTCAAATCAGTTGTAAACCCTAAATTCAATTGTCGATCCTTTGAACCCCAGGTGCTCTATTTTTTATGAAAATGCATGCCATGCGCATGACCTATTGGAATGATGCATATGAACACAGAGTCTAAGCCAGAATAAGAGAAATTAGGAGGGCAAATTTTGGGGTGCAACAGCTACCCCTATTTAATCGCCTTCAACCTGAAGGTGAGATTGGCGTAAGCCTTTCGAACTTTCAAGGTGGAAGAAGATTAAATACTAAAAGAACCCAAAAATTTGCGCTCCGAAGCCAGTCAAGTATCATTATATTCTTTAGTTTTCTGTATTTTCTATTTTTTTGCTTTTTGGGTTAAAGGGGTTATCAGGGATAAATGTATGTCGGACCAGAGTTAGACACATAGAAGAGAACTTGGATATTAAGGAACCTCTATTCGGAGTTAGTAGCGAACACGTGCAAGAAAGATATCAAAAGATATATGCCCAAAGTTAGTATAAAACATACGAAAAAGGCATCGAGGATACATATCTGAGGTCGGTAGCGGATACATACGAAAGAGACAGACCAAAGAAAGCTCTTACAAAGATATAAATAATACATGTTGGGGTTGGTAGCAAACATATAACAGGGAAGAGGCCAGGGGAAAGGACTCTAACCAAGGATATCGGGAATATACGTCCGGAGGAAAGGACCTATATAAGGAAAGAGGCCGGAGGAAAGGACTCTAACCAAAGATATCGGGAAAATATGTCCGGAGGAAAGGACATATATAAGGAAAGAGACCGGAGGAAAGAAATCTAACCAAAGATATTAGGAATATACGTCCGGAGGCAAGGACATATATAAGGAAAGAGACCATAGGAAAGGACTCTAACCAAGGATATCAGGAAAATATGTCCGGAGGGAAGGACATATATAAGGAAAGAGGTCGGAGGAAAAGACTCTAACCAGAGATATTAGGAATATACGTCTGGAGGAAAGGACATATAACCACGTATATCAAGAAAATATGTCCGGAGGAAAGGACACATATAAGGAAAGAGGCCGTAGGAAAGGACTCTAACCAAGGATATCAGGAAAATATGTCCGGAGGAAAGGACATATAAGGATATCAAGAAAATACGCTCGGAGGAAAGGACACATATAAGGAAAGACACCGGAGGAAAGGACTCTAACCAAGGATATCAGGAAACTATGTCCGGAGAAAAGGACATATAAGGATATCAAGAAAATACGTCCAGAGGAAAGGACACAAATAAGGAAAGAGACCGAAGGAAAGGACCCTAACCAAGGATATCAGGAAAATATGTCCGGAGGAAAGGACATATAAGGATATCAGGAAAGTATGTCCAGAGGAAAGGAAAATATAAGGAAAGATGCCGGAGTAAAGGACTCTAACCAAGAATTGCCAACACGAGCTAGACTTTAAGATTTTGCAAATATGCAAGAACTACAAAATCCCTCAGGCCAACGGCGGAGTGTAATTTTCTTTAAGAGTGGCAATCACCACACACCAAGTATGGACACTCAAATACTTGATAAGTAAGAAAGGCTATGCACCGACTCTTACTCACATTCTAGCGGCAAAAGCAAACATAGGTAAAATAACCAAAGACTTGCAAGGGCAAGAAGAAACCATAACTTACTAGGGAAATGGAGAAAACCATTGACCCGACTAGTGGTACATCAAACAGACTCTGCTGGGTAAACATAATAGTATCAACCTAGGCTTGTTGTGGAGATAAATCAAATATGAGCGCATAATAATCTGGTTACCACAGGTGAATATAATTGGCTTATACTCATGCGTGTTTGAATTTTCTAGCGTAATGCTCCATACAATGGAAATGCTACGTGTTTTGGTAAATGCAATGTAATGATGCATGTTTAGTAATGCACTGGGGAGATCACATCAATAATTGTCTACTGAGAAGACAATGAACTTCTAAATGATTATTCTTGCATATCTGATCTTCTGTAGAGAAAAACAATATAAACTTCAATGGGGCACCGAGATCCGGAATCATCAACCTTAAACGATCGATAACATTGAAGAAGTAACTTCGTGGGTGGAAATACTGCAAAAGTAAATTGCGGTTTCAGATATAATCTTGAACTCTAATCAGACTCCCAACTTCCTGGGGAACAAATTCTTTATTTTTGTTAGAAAGAAGAGAGCTTCGCTGGGGATGGATACTTTATCGCATAGAATTTCTTGATGAAGATAGCTTCTATTGGGAGTATACAAATTCTTAAATAAAAAGAATTCTATTCAGACCAAACTGGGGATAACATCGCTGGGGTAAAAAATATTCACTTGGGGAAGAAACCAACATCTTGGGACAAAACCTCCATTGGGGATATCTCAACAAAATCTTCTATCACTGGGGATGAAAGCATTACGACTGGCACTCGCGTATACCATATTTGGGAGACAAGACAATTACTCCACTAGGGAAACAAAACTAGCTCCACTGGGGAATAATACATACCTTACTTTGGCAGGTTCTCGAAATTCGACTTCGACTGGGTATAAAGACTGCCTTTTATGCTGGGGAGCCACAAAAGCTTTAGATGGCAACATTAACAACATCCATTGCACTAGGTATAGCCATCTCTGTAAGATTCAAGTCGGCAAGAAGTTCTATACTGGGGAGCAGAAATCACTTCGTTGAGGATGATGGTCATCCTCATGATGATAACATACTAGAATATCCCGTAGGTAAACATGAGTTTCTTCAAGAAACTCCGATATAGCCAAGTCGCGCTGGAGAGAGAGAGTGCAGATCTCACCGAGTAGGAGAATACATACTTCATGGGGAGAACAAGTGTGAACCTTACCCGGGAAGCCATAGACTGTCGACTTCAAGGGGATATAACAAGAATTTTCGGTTGGTGAATAAATGATTCTTCTGAGAAAACTTGGAAAGAAATAGGCTGCATTGAGAAAGAGGGATACTCGGGGCGAAAGTATGCCTTTACTGGGGAAAGTATTGAAAAATGAATTATAGTTCAGAAAAAATTTTGAACTCTGATCCAACTCCCAACCTCTTGGGGAAAAATCCAACATCTCTTTCCATGGATAAAGAGAATCTTGCTAGGAACTCAGACCTTCTGATATAAGTTCTCAATAAAAGTGACTTTGACTGGGGGATCACAGAAATTCTTGAATAAAAGAAATATACCCAAGCCACACGTAGAATACCACCGTCGAGGGTAACAATCTTCACTTGAGGAAGAGAATGGCGTTTTTGAACCATAAGCTTGAGGTCCAGCACTCCACCGAGGCATATTTCAGCACTACTTCATCACTGGGGATAAAAGAATTCTAAACGGCATCCGTCCATGCACTCTGCCCTAGAAAAACTGGAGGCTTGCTCTACTGGGCATAATAAGCATACCGATCAAAACACCTCTTCAAGAATACCTGATAGGGGGTAAGATTCCCTGGGGAGAAAAAGTACAAACTTCATAGAGACGATGAACAACAACCTCACGAGGGGGATAAATGCCAACCACATAGTCGTAGAGTATCAACTTCAATGGGATATAACAAAGGTATACAATCCAATAAATGATATTTCCCATATTCTATAAAATAAAGTAGACTGCACTGAAGAAGAAGATTGTACAAAACCTATTAAAATGCACTTCTTAGAAGATAAGCCCCCTGGAAGGGACAAACTCTTATCCAAAATGCTAACTTTAGTGGGGATTACACATGGATATCTTTCACTGGAGATAAAGAATTCTGTCTAGGAGAAAGCACGCCCTTACTGGGGATACAGGATTTCATTCTTGAGCAGAAGTGAGCATTCACTGGAGAAATTGGATCTCATTCTACAAAAATCTTCATGTTGGTCACACACAGACCTTTCCTGATTCGTTTGCTGGTATGCTTCTTGTCATAAAGTACCAACAGTACTTGCGAAAAAGAGAAATTGTAGCAATATGCCCCATGTGTGGAATGGAAAACTTCATTGAAGAGTAAAAAATTTGAACTACCAACCACTGGGTAAAAACTGCGATGCAAGATTTCAACTTCAACATGTTAACTCCGATGAGAAATGCCACTAAAGAGTGAACTTGGAGAAGATACTGCAAAAATAAATTGCAGTCCACTAAAAATAAATCATCTTGTCTTCAAACATCTTCTAAATTTATGGGGGGGGGAGATCCATTCTCCACCTACAGAGAACTAAGGATGCTTTGCTGGGGAATAAAGATCTCTGAAGAGAAACCCCTTGGAAGACAGACCTTTGTCAAGTAGCAACAAATATTTCACGGGGAGAAGAGCCCTTTTAGGAAACAACATTTCCATCTAGAACTTTGTATGGGTAATAACCTCACATGCTCTTTGTGTTGTTGCTCGTATCCTACTGAGGATAACGATCCAACTTCAACTGGAGATAATGATCTTGACTTCTGATAAAGAAACATCAATAAATGGACATAAGTCTCTAATGAGCCAAGGATAACAATCCCGACTTCCCGACATGTTTTTCAAATTCACGAGTCATTTAGCCTGCTTATGGACTTGATCTGATCAACCCTTGAAGAGGAGAAAATGCCCCTATATAATTTCTTTCCCCAGTATGTAAGGATTTTGAAGAAAACTTCCCTGAGAGGACTTTCTGATATCTGCACCAGCAAGATAAGTTGCCCCAGTGTTATGAACTTCAGAACACTGCCCCTGACTGACTAGTGTTAGAAGTGGTTTCAACCATGCTTGAGTGAATGCCTGTGCATCTATAAATTTTGAAAAGATTCTCCTTTAATCAACAAATTCTCAGAGAAATTTTTCAAATCTTGACATAATTGCCCCAGTTTGACTGCACTTTGAGGGATAAAATCCCGACTTGAATGCCTTAGATTGGCTGAATACCTACTCGACGGAGTATTCGACACGCTTGCCCCTGATCAACAGAGTCTTGACAAACCTTTTCTTAGTCTCATGCTCTGGAAGAAATGAGAAGCTCGCAGAGTTTCAAAGACAACACAACCTTAGGGTGGTTGGCTTACATCTTGAAAGTAGGCTACTTCATAACCATACTTCTCAACTTGAATTATCTCGTTCACAGACAAATACTTGAAGAAATCCTCCCCTCATGACCAACTAAAAAAATGCACCATTGCTCGACAGAGACCTCTGGACAATCACTTTTTCAATTTGCTTCATATCATTTCTCAAGCTGGTATTCTCTTACTCAACGGAGTCAATAGAAGTTTTGCCACAGATTAAGATCATTCTCACAAATGATTTACCTTTCAACGGTGTCTTGAAGAAATTTGTCCCTTCGAATAATCAAACTTCCATTTGATGCTCATTATGCAAGCTTACTTGATGTTTAAACACTTATTCATATGCAAAGAATGTTTATTCTAAAAATGGTAATTATAACGCAAAGCTCATATTTGTCTTGAAATTTAAAAACTCTTTTGAAAAGATATTGAAATATCAAAACATTTCCTACGATAGAAAGTAAAATATGGAATGATACCAACTCAAAAGTTTTAGCAAGCCTCCTAAGAGTCAGATTACCGTATTCTCATTACAGTATTGCTTTCAAATTAACCATTGCTTCAGTTAGGACTTTTAAGGGTTGTAATGTGGCCTGGTTCATGGTTTTAGAAAAAGGATTTAAGGCTAAAAATTATTTGGTGCCCACCCCTTCTCCATGATGTTCTCCAGTCCTAAATTCAGTTAAACCAATACGAGCATTCATCTCTCAAGAAGAGTTTACAATGGTTGAGGAGTCAAGCGAGGTTTTTTCGACATAGCAGTCACTCACCTCTTTCGTTATTAGCGCTTCTGGACACACGACTTTGTTATTTGCAGAGGATTTCTTTTTGTAATCCCTTTTCTCTTTTCGCACTTTTCAGTTTCCCTAACTTTTGCTTGGGCAAAATCCTTTTGAATTTGACTTTGAAATCCAGCGGGATGCCCTGACTTTTGCGTAAGCGACTTATTTTTTCCAAGTTTTGACTTAGTGGGGCTTTTTGTCTGTTTCCTTCATCATTTCATTTTGTTTGAACCAGTCATGTGGCTTTGAGTCATTCTTTGACTTGCTGAAAAGGTGTAACTGCCTTGTTGTTTGGTTGACGAGGAATAATCGTTGTGGTATCATCGTCTTTTAACCTCTTAGCGTGGGAGAGATATCCATTGGGATATCATTCTCCTTGATGCACGCTACTAATATGTGAGGGTTAAACATTGTGGTTTTGACTTTCCTCAGCCTTTTGATGGATAACCATTGTTGTATCCTTTGATGTACACTCTTAATGAGTTTTGAACGCTCGATCAGATTAACTGAACTCTATCCTGCCCCGGGTTAAATGTGAGGTTTTTATTTTTTCTTTTAGAAGAAAAGAGACTCCTACTTCAAGGCTCAAAGGGGTTAACTAGGGTCTATCTCCCTTATATCTCTGGTGTTTAGGAATTGAAACAAGGCTTGTACATCGTCAGTAGGGTTTTTATTCAAAAGCGCACCGTTTGAAATTTTTGGTATATTACTCATCATCCTCCCTCTAGAGGTACTTTTATTTATTTTCAAGAGTTAAGTATCAAAAAGCAAAGAAAAACATTAATGAGTGAATATGAATGGATTAATTCAAGACAAACATATTTAATGCACTATGATTAATATTCAAAAATAAGCAAGTTTTACGTACAAGGAAGTACTGAACAAAACAAGAAAGATTACACATGAGAATGCAAATGTAGTTTGAACATTCCATGTTGAGGAGACCGGTCTCTATATGGACTTGTCACTTCAGGAAGTACGCTTGGTGATTTCATTCTTTAACTCTTGAATGATTTATGCTCAAAAATACCCATCATGCTCTCATTAAGAATATCTTTAGGTTGCGAGTATGTAGTTCTGCTCCGAAAGGAAACTCATGCCAGTTGTGTCTGGGCCTCTTGTTATTAGACATCAACGATGCCTGCAGAAAGTGAAAATTACAACGACATGCCTCGAGCCTGGGATGGTTACCCTTGCCATTGCTCCGAATGCCCGATATTTCAAGAAATTTCAAATATTGATGTCATACGCTGTAAAGCTTTAAATGCAACGTTTATCGAAAATGTTGAACGTCTTTTGTCATTAAAATGGAAGAATAAAAACAAATTGGCACATATCAGAAAACACTTTTATTGAATGATTGGCCTGTAAATAGGCATTTACATCAGGAAGCAATTCTTAAAAAGGAGCAATTGCATACGAAGTATATAGAGCGGACAATAACGAAAATGGTAATGTGAGCGCGGATTTATCAAGTACAACTATGCTACAACTCTCATGACCTCTAAATTATTCAATAACTTGCTTTCTGAACAACTGATTAGACTATTGCTTTATCTTGAGCCGATCGACCTAATAGTCTTTTTACGCGAAGTACTTCTTCACTACATTTGCATTGACAGGGTGAGGGAAATCCTCTCCATCCATAGTCGTGAGTATCATAGATCTTCCTGAAAAGACTTTCTTCACGATAAAGGGTACCTCATAATTAGGGGCCCATTTACCTCTGGCATCTATATTGTTGGGAGGCAAGATCCTCTTCAGCACGAGATCACCAGTTTGAAAATTTTGCGGACGTACCTTCTTGTCAAAAGCTTTCTTCATTCTCCTTTGATATAACTGTCCATGGCCAATAGCTTTCAATCTCTTCTCGTCAATGAGATTCAGCTGGTCGAATCTATTCTGAACCCATTCAGCCCCATCCAATCGTACATCTTTCATTATCCTCAAATAATGAATTTCTATTTCCACTGGTAGGATTGCTTCCACGCTGTAAACGAGTGAAAAGGGGGTTTCCCCAGTCGAAGTGCGCGTGGTGGTACGATAACCGTGTAAGGTGAATGGTAGCATCTCATGCCAATCCTTATAGTTGACAACCATTTTCTGCACAATCTTCTTAATATTCTTATTGGCTGCCTCAACCGCACCATTCATCTTAGGACGGTAAGGCGAAGAATTGTGGTGCTTTATCTTAAAGCTTTCGCACAGCTCTTTCATCATCTTATTATTGAGATTCAACCCATTGTCGGTAATAATCTTCTCGGGGACCCCGTATCGACAAATGATATTATGCTTGATGAAACGAGCGACAACTTGTTTAGTGACGTTGGCATATGATGCGACTTCAACCCACTTAGTGAAGTAGTCAATGGACACCAGAATGAAGCGGTGTCCATTGGAAGCGGTTGGCTCAATCTGGCCAATCATATCAATACCCCACATCGCGAAGGGCCAAGGTGAAGTCAAGACATTCAGGGGATTGGGCGGCACGTGCATCTTATCAGCATAGATCTGACACTTGTAACAGATCTTGGAATGATTGTAACAATTGTTTTCCCTCATCGACCAATAATAACCTGCTCTCAAGATTTTCTTGGCCATGTTATTCCCACTGGAATGCATTCCAAAAGAACCTTCGTGCACCTCTTCTATGATCTTATTTTCTCCGTGTCTATCCACGCATCTAAGCAAAACTAAATCAGAGTTTCTTTTGTACAGAATATCCCCGTCGAGGAAGAACTTGGTTGCATTTTTCCGCAGAGTCTTCTTATCCGTGACAGAAGCACCTTCTGGGTATTCTTGCGTCTTAAGATATTTCTAGATATCATAAAACCAAGGTTTCTCATCAACAACCTCCTCTTCTATTTCGTAGAGAAATGATGGCTCATCCAACCTCAGAATAGTGATAGAGGGGGCCTCATTTTCCCACCTAACTTTAAACATGGATGACAGAGTAACCAAGGCGTCTGCTAAGTTGTTCTCTTCCCTCGGAATATGATTGAAAGTAATATCATCAAAATAAGGGGTCATCTTTAATACATGCTCACGATACGGAATCAAATTCGGGTGACGAGTCTCCCAATCTCCGTTGATTTGGCTAATCACAAGAGCAGAATCCCCATATACTTCCAAGATTTTGATTCGTAAATCAATGGCAGCTTCTAACTCGAAGATACAAGCTTCATACTCAGCCATATTGTTCATACAATCAAACCAAATCCTAGCAGTAAGAGGAGTATGAAAACCTTTAGGAGAAGTAATCACAGCACCGACACCATTACCCAACGCATTAGAGGCACCATCGAACACCACAGTCCATCGTGATCCCGGTTCGAGTCCTTCTTCTGGGCCTGGGATGTTACAATCCCGTATGTACATGATATCTTCATCAGGAAATTCAAACTTCATCGGCCGATAGTCATCTTCCATAGGCTGATGAGCAAGTTGGTCAGCCAATACACTACCTTTGATAGCCTTTTGGGTAGTATACTGGATGTCATACTCAGTCAAAATCATTTTCCAACGGGCTATACTTCCCGTGAGGGCTGGCTTTTCAAAGATTTACTTGATCGGGTCCATCTTAGAGATCAATAAGGTGGTATGAGTCAACATGTACTGTCTTAGTCGGTGAGCAGCCCATACCAAAGCACAGCAAGTTTTCTCGAGTAGTGAGTATCTTATTTCACAGTCGGTAAACTTTTTGCTAAGGTAGTATATTGCATGTTCTTTTCGACCAGACTTGTCATGCTGCCCCAATACACACCCCATTGAGTTCTCTAACACCGTTAGATGTATTATCAAGGGTCTACCTTCTATCGGAGGCGAGAGAATTGGAGGTTCTAACAAATATTCTTTAATCTTATCAAATTCCGCTTGGCAATCGTTATTCCACTTGTACGTCCAACTTTTCTTTAACAATCTAAAAATTGGTTCACAAGTAGCTGTAAGGTGAGAGATGAACCTAGCGATGTAGTTCAACCTCCCGAGAAAACCACAAACCTCTTTCTCTGTCTTTGGAACAGGAATTTCTTGTATAGCTCTTATCTTGCTAGGGTCAACTTCAATTCCCCTTTCGCTTACGATGAATCCCAACAGTTTCCCTGATCTTACCCTGAAAGTGCACTTATTTGGACTTAACCTCAGTCTGAACTTCCTTAATCTTTCAAACAGTTTCAACAAACGAGTGAGATGTTCCTCTTCTGTCTGGGACTTGGCAATCATATCGTCGACATATACTTCAATTTCTTTATGCATCATGTCATGAAAGAGGGTGACCATTGCACGTTGATAAGTTGCCCCGCATTTTTCAAACCAATGGGCATCACTTTGTAGCAAAATGTTCCCAAGGAGTAATAAAAGTAGTCTTCTCCATGTCTTCTGGTGCCATCTTGATCTGATTATAGCCAGAAAAACCATCCATGAAGGAAAACACTTTGGCTTGAGCAATATTGTCAACTAGAACATCAACGTGCGGTAGTGGGAAATCATATTTAGGGTTTGCTCTGTTCAAGTCCCTATAGTCCACACACATTCTGACCTTTCCATCCTTCTTAGGTAATGGTACAATATTCACGATCCATGGCGGGTAAGAAGTTACTTTCAAAAAACCAGCATCAAATTGTTTTTGAACCTCCTCTTTGATTTTCTTAGACATCTCAGGATGAGTTCTCCGAAGCTTTTGCTTAACAGGAGGACACTCTTCTTTAAGAGGTAGCTTGTGTACAACAATGTCTGTGTCTAGCCCATGCATATCTTTATAAGACCAAGCAAAGATATTTGCGTACTCACGGAGCATTATGATTAATCTTTGCTTGATACCGTCTTCTAGAGCGGCCCTAATATTAACTTCTCTTTGGACCTCTTCGGTACCCAAGTTGATCAATTCAGTAGTATCTTGGTGTGGCTGAATGACCTTTTCTTCTTGCCTTAATAATCTAGCTAATTCTTCAGGAAGTTCACAGTCTTCCTCAGCTTCTTCTTCAGCTTGATAGATTGGATTTTCAAAGTCATAGAGAGTCATAGCATTATTCTTGACACTTTTAGGGATTAGCGGAGGACACAATCTGCATGATTTTTATTTTTATTTTAGTCTAAGATAAAAAGAAAATAAATCCTCACATTTTGCAAAAAATTTTAAAGGAAAGACAGGGAGAGAAATATTTGAATACAAAAGACGTTCTTTATTGATGATAAACTTGCAATGAAAAACATTCTAGCCTTACAGTATGTCCACTATGTATTAGGAAGGACGTAGGGATTATTGCATGATAACAAATAAAAATAAAGTTACTCTTCATAACGGGTGACTTCAATGACGTCTTCGGTGAACCAGTTGGAAAGCTTTTCACCAGGCATAGTAGGACGGACCCACTTATCCATCTCACAATGGTTGTCACCTTCCTCACTCACAGCATGAGCCTCTTCATGGATAATCCCACCACTGACAAATTGAATTGGTGGAGAAATACCTTGATCCTTGAGAGGGGTAGAGACTGACCTACTTCCACCAGTAATGAAGCCTAAACCTTTCTTATTTGTCATAGTATGGAGATCCAACACTCTCCCCTAGCCTTCTGGATGACTAGACTGAATGATCATTCGTTCCTGACGATAGGATGCCATGGGGACCTCCGCCTTTTTATCCTTTTGACGAGGAGCTCTGATGACTTGTACAATCTCAAAAGCCTGACACAGGGTCTCATGGATTTCTCCCTCTACTTCAAAATAGTGTAAGGAACTTAGGTGACTGACAATATAGTCTACTTCACTGCAAACGGTGACTACTTTTCCATTTAGTACGAACTTCAGCTTTTGGTGCAGAGTAGACGTGACGGCACCAGCCCCATGGATCCACGAGCGGCCTAACAAACAACAATAGGAAGGGTTAATGTCCATGATAAAGAAGGTAGCTTCAAACACTTGAGACCCTATCTTGATTGGCAAGTCAACTTCCCCGAACACCCTCCTCTTGGATCCATCGAAAGCCTTAACACTCAAATCACTTGGTCTTAACAAAATCCCCTCACAATCCAGCTTCAAGAGAGCAGACTTGGGTAATACGTTGAGAGAGGAACCTGTATCGACCAGCACACGAGATAAGGTAGTTTTTGCAATCTCCATAGAGACGTGTAGTGCTTTTTTATGCTTCCTCCCCTCGGGGGGTAAATCGAAGTTTGTAAAACCCAGCCCATTACTTGCGCAAATGTTGTTCAGGATTCCCTTAAATTGATTCACAGATATCTCTTGAGGAACAAAAGAGGTACCCAACAGCTTCATCAATGCATTTCTATGGGATTACGAGTCTCTAAGCAAAGCAAGGATGGATATCTTTGAGGGTGTCTGACTTAACTGGTCAATGATTCTATAGTCATTCTTCTTGATGTACCACATTAACTCGACTACATCTTTAGATGTTTCATCATAAAAAATAGGAATAGGGGGATTTTTCCTCGGCTCATCGCCATTGACCATAATTTGATTGCCTTTGACCTTAGTTGCGGCGTCTTCACTACTCCCGGGCTTTTCTGGTGGGGAAAAGACTCGTCCACTGCGAGTGATTTGACTTTCACTGACAATGTCGCGTATTACGGGCTTCTCTTCTTTACACTTGTTTCCCTCAGAATTTTGAGTTGCAACCTTCTTCCCTGATAGTAGAGTTCACCACCATAACTCCAAGGCACCGCCTTGTCGCTAACGTACGGTACTGGACCAGGCACAGTGATAAGTAGTGTAGATTTCTTAGCAGGCGCTGGAATCGTCATGGGCACACAGATAGTCTTTGGCTTAACCAGAATGGTTATCACATCAACTTCATCATTATCGGTCTCAGGCTTAATGATCTTGTGATCGAATTGAAGGAATCCCTCTGTAATCAGACCCTGAATTGCATCTTTAAATAATTGACAACCCTCTTGCTGTTACAAACAAGCAACACAATCCATCCCACAACCCAAAAATATACTTTTGTTCGCCAATTGTTCTTTTACGGATAAGAGAGGTGTAATCAACTGGTCAACATCAATAACCCGATCCAAGTTTTCATCTTCAATGATGACACCGACAGTGGCACCTCCGTGAGGCGGCAGAGGTTGACTAGTAATGTTAGGTGTTGGTCCAAAATTAATAGCTTAGGAGTCCAACAGGTCTTGAACTTTGTGTTTGAAAGCATAGCAATTATCGATAGTGTGCCCCTGCCCACCAGAGTGAAAATTACACCGGGCATTAGCATCGAAGTGAGTTGGCAACTTTTCAAGGTCAATTTTCAATGTGCGTAGCTCAATTAACTTCAGCTCGAGCAACTGAGGAAACAACTCATCGTATGTCATATTAAGCGCATCAAACTTCCTAGGGGGTATTCTTGGTTTTTGCTGATTATTCTGTTGGGGTGTATATGTTGGACGTTGAGGTGGAGCTACTGGAAATGTTACAGAAGTAATCTAATGGTCATAATCCTGATATCTGTCTTTCCCCTTTTAAGGATAAACTTGGATAAACTCCCCCTCCTTTTTCTTTTGGTGACTCCCGAAAGACTTTTTAGTATTACCAGTATTACTTCCCACTGCGGTGTCTTGGATTTTCCCCAACTTAATTCTGATCTCAATTCGCTCTCCATGTGTTACCATCTCAGCAAAAGTACTCGATATACTGCAAGTTGTGTAGTATTGTCCTTGCAATGTACTACTAAACATCTCCACCATTTCTCGCTCCAACATGGGAGGTTGATCTTTTGCAGCCATCTCTCGCCACCTCTGGGCATACTCTTTAAAAGATTCATCCCGTTTCTGGGATAAGTTTTGTAGTTGGGTTCTTGTAGGAGCCATGTCAGTATTATACTGATAATGCACAACAAAAGCTTCAACCAATTCTATCCATGTATGAATGCGACTACTCTCCAACTACATGTACCATTCGAGTGGGCCACCTGTCAAACTGTCTTGAAAGAAATGCATCAATAGCTTCTCATCATTAGAATATGCAGACATCTTCCGATAGAAAGACTTAACATGGGTCTTCGGATAGGAAGTGCCTTTGTATTTTACGAAATCAGGCACCTTGAATTTCGGGGGAATCCTCACCCCAGGCACTAAGCCTAAATCAGACATGTCAAAGCCTACAGCACCCTAACTTTCAAACTTGCGCATCCGCTCTTCGAGCATATGCAACTTCTTGTTAGATTTTGTTGGTTCCTCCATACTAGTCATCCAGTTGTCCCAATTATCTTCCTCGACTGGCCTAACATGAATGCGAACAGGCCTTGGTAGTACAACAGGTTGTTCATTATTCTGATGAACAGGAGTAGGTGGGGGAGGGTTCCCCACAACTTGAATACCAGGGATGCCTTGGTTACCTGTAAGATTGTTGGGATTTGCAGGTTGACCGTTCTGAATATTCACACCGACGTTCGAATCCAGATTCATATTCCGAGTACCTCCCGGATTCTCCACCATATTCTGAGCACCCAGAACACCATTAGGATTGTTGATGACGATCCCTGGCGGATTTGCATTCAATGTCTCACTACCATTGTTCAAAGTCTCGGCAGGCCTCATAATCATGGCTCTCATTTCCTCTTGTTAACGAGCCATATTCTGAATGATCTCCATCAATTGATAACCTCGATTATCCATCCTAGTTCCCGTAGCCACAATGTCTTCTTGAATCAGTTCCATATGTCTCTTGGAAGTGCTCCGAGTATTATAACAATGAGAATTCATAGTGATTATTCTCTTCCAGGGAAAGCCCAGATCAAAAATAATAAGACCTGCCATAATCATTTATCGTAATATGATATGCATGAATGCATGGTTGTGCATGAGATGTTTTACCATTTCTAGGACATCCAAAAGTTTTATCACCCTTAGGAACTTTAAAAAACATGATAAGAGAGATAATCAGTGAAAGACACATTCAACAATAATTGGTTTTATTTAAGAATATCATTCATATGATGACAACTTCTTACAAGTGCGAATCAAAGTACGTAATGAAACATAAACTATCCCATCCAACAAGACTGGTGGTGATCTGATAACATCAAAGCAAAAGAAGAATAAAGAAACAAAAAGGACAATCAAAGAGGTGGATCTCTAATCTCTGTGTAATACAATGGTCCCCTCTGCCGGAAGTACTCTTCACCTCATTCCTTGGTTTCTTTAAATAACTTCTTTGTCTTTTCACGATCTCTTCCACGAGCAAAGCTATCAGTTACCACATCTTTCTGAAATAGTTGTCCCTCCAAGTACACACATTGCTCCAGGAAACGGTCACATTCTTTACATTCTGGAAAAGATATCAGTACGGGTGCTTCTTCCATCTCTTTTATTTTGTCTCAGAGCCTTGCATTCTCTTTCATTACTTCAGACATTTGATCTTCCTTTTCTTCCCACTCCATCCTAGCAGCTTTAAATTGGTTTCCCAACTCTTTAGCTTTTGCTTTGTTTCTGTTATTGGCCATTTGGAACTTCAAAGTTTCTCAACGATTATTTTCTGCATCTGCAAGGTCCATTTGGTAATCTTCCATAGATACAAAAGAGTCTTCCTTAGGCACATCATGCAGCAACTCAGTGGGTTGAGGATACAAGGACATTTATTTTTCAAAAGGCAACATAAAATATTTGACTCTTTCTTTTAACCAATCCACGTAAGGATTAAAAGCTAATACTTCTTTTAACCCGAAGAATTCTTTTCCTTTCCTACCAACATGTGCCCAAGAAATTTCCGCTTTCTTCAATAATTCCATAGCATCTCCCTTTTTGCAATATACAGGTTCGACCTCTTTAACCGTGGGTGGACGCCTCATGGCATATCCTAATTGGCGAAGAGCGAGTACCAGGTTGTAGTTGATAATCCCTTTCGTTCCTATGAGTGGAACATTATTGAAACCTGCATAGTTGGAGATAACCTCGATGCTATCAACCTTGAGTTTGTACCATTAGATATCGAAAGAGGTGAGTGTCATTAATTTGGATGCCCATGAATAAGGATCTTCTTTGAATGGCCCTTTGGTGGGTAATTGTGCCATGAACCATTTGTAAAGCATTGGCACGCAGCTTACCACTACTCCTTTCTTTCCATGCCTAGAGTGGATGGCATGGTAAGTGTCAGCTAATAGTGTAGGTATCGGATTCTTATTCATGAAGACACACAGAGCATCCAAGTCTACTATCTCCTTAATCTCAGGAAAGAGGATAACCCCGTAAATGGTAGCCGCCAATAATGCATAATAGGCATCCCAATGACACATGTTTTCCATTTCTTTGGCCCTTCCTGTCATGAAATCCACTGGAAGACCACAAGTGACTTTATTACGTCTCCACTTTCCTTTTATGTCGTTAAGGCTCAAATAAAGAACCTTAGCAATGGCTTCATAGTCAGGCTCAACAGGGACCTGAATGAATGGAGTATGACTAGCAACTTTTATGTGAAGAAGATGAGAATACTCCTCAAGAGTAGGTGCTAATTGGTAATCCTGAAATGTGAAACAACGTAACTCCGGATCATAAAACTGTAGCAAAGTTTGAACAGCCTTATCATCAACCCAAGAATCCAACAAAGATAGGAGATTCCCATATCTTTCTCCAAAAACACCCATTTGTTGACAATTCATGAGATCTCTGAGTTCTTCGAGGAAGGGCCAAATACTAGGACGAAATTGATAGCTGAAATTATCCCTTTTGGTCTTTATGACGATATCAGTGTTGTTTGTCATTCTTTAGAGGAGAAGAAAACTCTTGGAGAATCTTGGAAATGATAATGCACATGCAGATTAATCATCGAAATATATATTATTTAGAAGTAAATATGCTACGATGTAATCATGATGGGATCAAGGTTTCCACAATAATGGATGTTGTTGTACTGCTGTGTAGACTTATAGGTTGAAGATTTGAGAAAGTCATCAGTAGTAGTCATTAGCCAAGGTATTAGCGGGAAAAATGTGTCAATAGAACCAAGTTACCATCAGAACATAGTCACCATCGGTACCTGCAAGGATCAAGTCCCTCCCCACTCACGGGTGAAGACTAAGTCAGGGTAAGGCAAGGGTAACTTAAAAATCACTGATCCGCCTGAAAGTAAAATCATCACAATACATACGTGCATGATGAAGATACCTTCATTTGAACCTCATCCGAGCGTGGTAT
The DNA here is from genome assembly GCA_948472305.1 of Vicia faba. Taxonomy (NCBI): domain Eukaryota; kingdom Viridiplantae; phylum Streptophyta; class Magnoliopsida; order Fabales; family Fabaceae; genus Vicia; species Vicia faba. The sequence goes on from OX451739.1 coordinate 493,498,868, forward strand.
ATGACATGACTACACTAATCGGACCACATCATATACCCGTCATGCCCCCACTCTAATCCTAGTGTCCTAGTGCACTCTGGCCTGGATACTAGGCCTTTTACCTCAAGAAGTATCATCCCAACCCAATAAGCAAATAGCATAACAACAGTATTCAGCATATAGGAAATAATGAAATGCAATATATGAAAGCATATAATCAAAGCATATAAACAAATAGATACATAAACACCCAAGAAAAGAAGGTAAATAAACAAGATCTAGGATCGACTCCAGGATGGACCAGCAATAGGTCAATCTATCCCCAATGAAGTCGCCAGCTGAAACAACCGGCTCAACAATCATCAAACAATGAAGTCGCCATCGAACATTTTTTATCCCACATGAAGGGAAAGGTAAACATTGAGAAAACCCGAGGAGGGTGAAATCAAGGTCGAACGACCAAGAGATACGGGTAAGGGAGTCTGTTATGCGAGGGGAAGGTATTAGCATCCCACGCGCCCGTAGTACTCTATCGTATCCACTTTTGTTGTTCTAATAAAAGGGTGTGTAAGAATCTATGTCTAAGATGTAAAGGGAATGCATGTAAAATAAAGAAGAAAAGAATTTAGGGAAAATAAAAGTTGCGCTCGTTCGGGCCCTACCCTAATGCCTATGTATCCCTTTTAAGGAATCAGAGCAGCCATAGTTTGGCTTTAAATGTTTTTGTTGGTTTGTATTTTTTAAATGAACAATATTAATTTCGCCTTCTGCTGCAACTCGACCTTTGGAGACTTACGCGTCAGCACAGAAGTGAATTAACTTATTCTTTTGAAAAGGTTTTGAAAGAAAGGCCCAAAGGCAGAAAGAGTTTGTATTGGTTGGTGTTTTTTGCTTGTGGATAATAGTTAATTAATCTTAAGAGAGAGATATTAACCATTTCTCTACTTATTTATGAAATGATTCTTTGAGACTTGAACCATGCCAAGGCTTAGAATGGAAAAACAATAAGGTCGAGAAGAGACCCGCTTATCATTTCCCATGCTCAACAAAGGCACGATTCTCATCAGTAATTTTTAAGTTTTTTTAAAGTTTGCAAGAAAAATAAGTTTTTTGTTTTAATGTAAGGATGCAAAAGAAAGTAAAAACACCTAAGTGAGACTAGCTTAAATCTATCCCTAATGTTATCATACAATGGCGGTCCTATGGTTGAGTTTTGAGGGAATTCTACCTAATGTTAGCATGCATAGTTTTCAGTAAAAACCCTACTTATCGTGATTTCTAGAAAAGCCGTAAAGAAGCATGGTAAAGTGTGAAGGATTATGAAGGTAGTAGCGGCAACTACCAAAGTGAGAAAATCTTCAAGAGTAGATGAAAGAAACGGAGAAGCAGGGGGTACGCGTCAAGCAAGCTTCACCAAGAAATAAACAAAGTAAGAAATAATATCCAACTAAGGTAAAGGAAAACGCGTGCTGCGAATGCAACGCGTAATCAGAAATTCCTGCGTAAAGCATCACAAAATATCACATGTATCAAGACAACATATAATATGATATGAACATCTCAAGACGATGAGAAATAAGGTGTGTCGCATCAGGAACGAGCATAAGTCGTATGCTTTGATCATATAGCTACCTGTTATATTACCTGATCGAAAGCACAAAAATGTATCTTGCATAATGAATAAACGTGTCACAAATGACATGGCAAAGCGGCATGAAAATGCGGATAAACATTAAAAGAGGAAAGTATATTTTTTATTAGTTTTTATGTAAAGAAATTCTAAAAAAAACTAAAGGATTAATTCTAAAAAAACCATTATAATATTCTACTATTTTTGTTTGATTGCCTTTATTATGTTGTAAAGAAAAAATCTAGAAAATTAAAGAATTAATTCCTAAAACATTCCACTATGTTCTACTATTTTCATATTTTATATTGCTTTTATCACGTATTAAATTGACAAAAAATTACCACTAAAAAAAACTAAACCTATCAAAGAATTATTAAATCCAGGAGGGGACTGATTGGAATTTGATGGTGTATTGTAGTGAGCAATTCGGGTATAGGGCCCAAATTGCCAAGGTCTAATAAAGCTTTCTTTTGTTATTGTGTTTCTTTAAGATCAAAAATTGAGACAGGCCCAGGGGGTGATGCCATCCGGCCCAGTTCACCAAGAGTTCCATTCAACAAAAAATTTGCTTACACAGCTTGCCAAAAACAAGGTTTGGGCCTAAGGATAAAAATTTTGCGGTCCAATTGAGGTTTTTTGTACCTTATTCAGACTAAATTAAAATAAAAACAGGCCTAAGCTAAATCGGTTCGGCCCATCATCAAACCACCACCGGTCCAATTGAACCAAATAGCTTGTTAGAGGGAAAGGGAATGGGGTTCAGAGAGTGGCTATGTAGCTTCTTCCTCCTCACCTAGCTCATAGCAGCACGATTCCCCATCCCCGATGACCCTGCCGCATATCCACCAGCATCCGTCTCACCATCATCATCCTCACATCTCCTTCCTCCCTCACTATATCTCTGATTTCACACTCAAAACCTAAAAGGATCGAAAACCTAAAAGCTGAGATAATTGATTCTTAAGCTTCATCAACCTCAAAATCTTGCAAAGTGCGTCTAGCAAAGACACTATACAAAGAATTACACAGTGAATCGAAATAAAGTAGAACCTGGATCCGTAGCTTGAAGGAGATAAATTCCAGAATACCAGAGGTGAGGTAATATTACGCATCCATTAATCTTTCGTCTTCTTCTTCTAATTCTTCTCTGATTTCGCGTCTTGATTTTTGTTTTTTCAAATCTTTTTGTTAAGATGATGGTGATGAATCCACGATAGAGATTGAGACGCCAATTGTAGTCGTGATGAAGATTGGAGCTTCCTGAAGGGGATGAAAAGGATGCTTATCGGAGAAGAGTGAAGATTGATGGTTGAAGATGAAGATCCATGAAGACCTGGATTCAGAGAGAAAGTTCTCAGAGATTGAAGAATGGTTACAGTGAGGGTTGATTGTTGAAGATGAAGATGATGAATTGAGGGATCTCGTGAGATTATGAAGAGAGTGAGGTTGAAAAAAGTGATTCATTTAACTTATTTTTTTGTTATTTTATAGACTGAATCCTAAATTCCCTCTCTCCTTTTCTCTTTTTGTTTGCTGAATTCTGTTGAGAATCTGATGTGAGGTTTTCTGTTAGAGGTTGTTAGAAATAGGTTGGAAACCGTTACGATTCTGTTATGGATAGTTAGTTGGAAGTTGTTATAGGTAGTTAGTTAGGAAATTGGAGGGAGTTCTATTAGTTTCTGTTATAGTTGGTTACATTCTGTTATGGTGGTGGTTAGAGCAGTTAGTTAAAGTTTGTTAGCTACTGAGTTTAGTTGATGTTTAGTTAGGAGATCAGAATTCTGTTTTGAGAAATTGTTTGGAAATTCTATTATACTGTTTTTGTTATTTTTCTTTTAGAAGTTATGCCGAGCAAGAAAATTCTTGTTAACAATTTGGATATGTTACTCAGTCAGATTAATTTGTTGGAAGTTAATTTGTTGGAGGTTTGTTAGAGAATTCAGTTTAGGAGTGAAATTCTGTTGGGACAATACGCAGGGCTGTTAGAATAATTAAGCAAAGTTGGTTAGGTGTTTAGAAGTTAACACGGCTGGATTTCTGTTAAGATTTGGTAGTAACAGTTAGGAGATGGAAACTGTTATGCTTTTGTTAGCGGTTTTTGAACATTTCAGAATCAGTTAGAAGATTAAGAGGTTATCTAGGTAACTCGAAATTCTATCGCAAGTTAGTTATAGGGATCCAAAGAATTAGTTTTAAATTTTGTTAGCCATTAATGCACTATCAGGATCAGATCTATTTCACGCGAGTTGGACTACCTGAACAAAATTATATACAACAAAACTGTTAGCATTTAGGCTGTATAAAAAACACCACCCTTTATTAGTGCAGGAAGCTAAAAGAAAATGTTAACTTAAAATACAAAGCTGTTAACTGAAGCCCCTTAGAAAAATCTTGTCATGCTAAAAAGGGTCGGCTACAAAATCTTGAAGTTCTATTTGATGGCAAGGAAATTAGTTGAAAGTTAGTTACTAATTATTAAAAGCTAGTTAGATGATGTTAGTTTCCAGTTGATTCTATTAGATGGCTAAAAAATCAGGAAAAGTTAGAATTCTGTTGGTTTAAATTCATTCCTTATTTTTATGATGTACTGACAGTTAGCTTTCTATTATTGATGTTAGGAGTCAAGTATGTATGGAGTTTAAGAATTAGTAAATGTTGTTGGGAGTTAGTTGGAGTCCTGTTATATAGTAAGCTAGGAAGATTTACTGTTAATTGATGGTGAGTTGGAAAACTATGAGTTTTATTCTTGTTTTCCTGATTTTTTATTAGTGAACGCAGCTTAGTCATTAATATTCTATTTCCTTTGTTTTTTTTACTTTTGGTACGAACAAAATGCAGGGATAATTTACATCTTTATAGTTTCAAAAATGTGGATTATTGAACCGAGTTGCTTACTGCATTTGTGAATCATGGCAAGGCTGTTTCACTTAGATTCAAGTTCAGTGCAGACCTGAACTAGGACGGTAGGACAGGGGCTGGATTTCTGGGAAACAGGTTGTTAGAAAGCTGTCTTGGCTTAACTGTCAACTTGGTTTGGAGACTTGAAAGAAAACATGGAATTTTATTGAGGCATGAAGACGGAGAGAATGGAAAACTGGGTTTTCTACACTCCTATATGGTCTTTCGTCAATCCTCGCAATGTTCTTGATATTTAATTGGAGCTTCTCTCTTTATTGGTGTAATGATTTGAGTTCGTCAATGACAATGGTTTTCTACACTCCTATATGGTCTTTCGCCAATCCTCGCAATGTTCTTGATATTTAATTGGAGCTTCTCTCTTTATTGGTGTAATGATTTGAGTTCGTCAATGACAATGGTGTATTCTGACACTTGAACTTTGAATGAGAAAGTTTTGGATAAAATTTGGATAGATTTTGAATAAGTTTTCCTTGACATTTTTCATGAAATTGTAACTCTTGATCATGAATGTAGTTTAAAATCTTTAGAATTCGACATCGACCTTTTTAAGTATTCAAAAGTATATGCTTTTCCCCCTCAAATTGAATTTGAATTTCCCTCAATCGCTTTTGGACTTGCATTTGAATACTCATTTCTTTGATCTTGAAATATCGTTGGTAGAATAATGATGAATATTGTAGACTTTGATGGTGAATGTAATTGAACCGTGATTTTGCAACATTCTTTCTTTTTCCAATATTTCACGCTTATCCTGACTCGAAAGTATAAATGAATGGACATCCCAATATACCAAAACTTCTTCCCTTGGTGGTTTACAACTGATTTGAGGTGTATATGATCAAATCTCAAATCCAATACATTGTTCTTGAAACGACAATTATGCAAAATCCCAACTTGTGATCGATGATTCTTGAAAAAGAACCTCTATTAGAGTATAATAACTGAAAAAGTCATGATCTTCGCTCGCACCTAGAGATATGAACCTTAATAGCTTTGTAGCTTGACAAGAAGGAATCTAAAAAATGAGCACGAACCAAAACCCTAATTCCACAGTCTTGTACACTAACAAGGAACAGAATAATCAATCTCATCCAATCATATACACCTCAAATCAGTTATAAACCCTAACTTCAATTGTCGATCCTTTGAACCTCATGTGCTCTATTTTTTATGAAAATGCATGCCATGCAGATGACCTATTGGAATGATGCATATGAACGTAGAGTCTAAGCCAGAATAAGAGAAATTAGGAGGGCAAATTTTGGGGTGCAACACATAGTAGCTAGCACGTCCGCTAACTGATTCTCTTATCGTGGAAAATGTTTAAAGGTGACTTCTTCAAAGTGTGGAAGCAATGTCAACACATGTTCTTTGTAAGGTACGAGATTAGGGTGCTTCGTGTCCCACTCCCCTTTGATTTGACTTATTACCAAGGCTGAATCCCCAAAAACACTCAAGAGCTTGATCCTCAAGTCAATAGCAGCTTTGAGACCCATGATGCATGCTTCATACTCAGCCATATTATTGGTACAGTTAAAACATAATCTAGCAGTGAAAGGAGTATGACAGCCCTCGGGAGATATGATTACAGCACCGATACCATTACCGAGTGCATTGTAGGCCCCATCAAAAACCATAGTCCATCGGGATCCTTTCTCAGGTCCTTCATCCGGTCCGGGTTCTTCATAGTCAGTCACCAACATGATATTCTCATCCGGGAATTCAAAGTTCATGGATTGGTAGTCATCCACAGCCTGATGAGCCAAATGATCAGCTAATACACTTCCCTTGATTGCTTTCTGGGTCGTGTATTAGATATCATATTCGGTTAAGATCATTTCCCATCCTGCTATTCTTCTAGAGAGAGCAAGCTTCTCGAATATGTACTTGATCGGATCCATCTTAGATATCAACAAAGTAGTGTGGGTTAACATATACTTTCTCAGTCGGCGAGCAGCCCATGCCAAAGCGCAACAAGTTTTCTCGAGCAATGAGTATCTTGTTTCACAGTCGGTAAACCTTTTGCTAAGGTAGTATATTGCATGTTCTTTTCGACCAGACTCGTCATGCTGCCGCAACACACACCCCATTGAATTATCTAACACTGTTAAGTATATTATCAAAGGTTTTCCTTCAACTGGAGGCATTAGAATCAGAGACTCTTAAAGGTATTCTTTGATTCTATCAAAGGCGGTCTAGCATTCATGATTCTACTTTACCACTTGATCTTTCTTTAGGAGTTTGAAGATTGGCTCACAAGTAGTAGTTAAATGGTAAATGAATCTGGAAATGTAATTTAAGCTTACCAAGAAGCCTCTAACCTCCTTCTCGGTGCGAGGATACGACATCTCTTGTATAGCCTTCACCTTTGCAGGATCTACCTGAATACCCTTGTCACTGATAATGAAACCTAGAAGTTTACCAGACCTTACCCCGAAGGTGCACTTGTTCGGATTTAACCTCATCTTGTACATCTTCAACCTATGAAATAACTTTTGTAGATGATCAAGGTGCTCTTCCTCAGTTTGAGACCTGGCTATCATGTCATCAACATAGACCTCTATCTCATGGGGAATCATGTCATGAAACAAAGCTACCATAGCTCGCTGATAGGTTGTCCCAGCGTTCTTCAACCCAAACGACATCACTTTGTAGCATAAAGTGCCCCATTGCATGACGAAGGTTGTTTTCTCCATGTCTTCGGGTGCCATCTTGATCTGATTGTAACCAAAGAACCCATCCATGAAGGAAAAGATCGTATGCTGCGCGGTGTAGTCAACCAGAACGTCAATATGGGGGAGCGGGAAGTCATCCTTGGGGATTTCCCTATTCAAATCTCAGTAGTCCACACACATTTGCACCTTGCCGTCCTTTTTAGGTACTGGGACTACGTTAGAAACCCATTGGAGATAAGAGGTGACAGCTAAGAACTCAGTGTTGAACTATTTCATAACTTCTGCTTTGATCTTCTCTGACATTTCATGGCGCATACGATGAACCTTCTTCTTTACCGGAGGGCAATCTTCTTTAGTTGGCAGACGATGAACCACAATATCCATGTCTAGTCTTGGCATGTCTTCATATGACCAAGTAAAGATCTCGACATAATCATGAAACATTTGTATCAACCGATGTTTGACACTAAGCTCCAGATTTGCACCTATCTTAACTTCTTTTTTGTCCTCTTCTGTGCCCAAATTCACCGTCTCAAGTGGCTCTTCATGAGGCTGTATAGCCCTTTCTTCCTACTGTAACAGTCTAGAAAGTTCTCCGGGTACCTCACAATCTTCCTCACCTTCATCCTAGGCTTGGTTGATCGGATTTTCAAAGTCATAACCGACAATAACAGAATTGTTATCAATGGGATCCATAGTGGATATGGATTTGCAGTTTAATATGTGAGTGTGTGTAAGAGCATAGCTGTATAGACAAAGTAAAAAGCAGCAAAGAAAAACAGAGAGCGCAAAATTTGTATGCAATGAAATATGAGATTGAAACATGATAACCCTCACAAATAAACCATTGTGCCCCGGGTAAGACACATGGCCAAAGATTTTATATTGTTTATTACATATCCGAAAACAAGAAAGACAATTACTTCTGAATAAAAGTAATTGGTACAAGTTCTTTTGTCGTCCAGTTACTGGGTCCACCATTGGTAGTAGGGAAGATCCAGCTATCCATGTCATGGTCACCATCATTATCTTCTAAGGCGTTGACCCCATGGTTGCTGGTGTGTAGGGGAGGTCCTCCAGCACGAGCACGATGAACAGTCCTTTGAGCCCCTGAAGAGAAACCCAAACCAAACTTATCATATTTGTATGGAATGTTAGGGAGTTGGCCCCATATGGTACACCCACCTTCTTCAATAACTGCTTTGGTGTCTTTGAGAGAAGCCATTTTCAAGGGAGGTCTAGTGATCTTTGGCAGATTGGTGACAGTTTCAGTTGCAGCCATAGTCTGAGACACCTCTTCGAAGTTCTGACATGGAGTCTTGATGAACTCTCCATCCATTTACACATACCTGAAGGAGTTCAGGTGACTTACCATGTATTCTTCTTCACCATGTACCGTGACAATCTTTCCTTTCATCGGGTATTTCATCATCTGATGCAGAATGGACATGACAGCTCCCGCCCCATGGATCCAAGGGTGACCCAACAAACAAGAATAAGATGGTCTGATATCCATCATGTAGAAGGTGGAGTCAAAGGTATGAGAACCAACTTTGATGGGGATGTCCACCTCCTCGTGCACCATTCTTTTCAAACCATTGAAAGCCCTCACTACAATGTTGCTGGGTTTCAGGGTCAAACCTTCACAGTCTAATTTGTCCAGAGCCTTCTTGGGCAGCACGTTCAATGATGAACCAGTATCTACTAGAACATGGGCCAAAGTAGTGCCCTTGCATTCGATGGAGACATGCAGCGCATCATTGTGTTTTCTTCCTCTGGGTGTTAGATCAGCATCAGAAAAACCCAAACTGTTATCAGTCGTCAAAGTGGCCACACAATCATCAAATTGGTCCACGGAGGTTTCTTGTGGCACATGGGAAGTTTTAAGGAATTTCACCAAAGCCTTTGCATTAGCTTCGGAGCATAATAGTAGGGCTAACATTGAAATCTTGGAAGGGGTCTGCCCCAGCTGTTTGACCATGTTGTAGTCGCTCCTCTTTATAATCTTCAAGATTTCTTCCATTTCCTTCTTGGAAGCCTCTGGGATAGATTCTGAATGCGCCTTCGTCTGGACAGGCTCAATCAATATGTCTTTTCCATGAGTCTCGGCCGACTCGGTGATAGGGGTGGCAACTGGGGTAATCACAGGAGTTGCAGTGGTAGTATCAGCAGGAACAATAGTAAGAATGATCACAGGAATAGTAACGGTTTTTGGAGGAGAAATATCAGGGGAGAACACTCTACCACTTCTTGTTATTTTACTGGTTCCAACGATGTAGCCAATGTCGGGATCAGTATTTTCAGAAACTTGGTCTTCAACAGCCAACAGGTCTTGCTTAACATCGTGGTAATAAACCTCAGCCCCATAGTTCCAGGGAACAGCCTTGTTCGAGGAGTATGGGATTAGCCCTGGCATAGTGATGATCAGAGGAGCCAACTTCGGAGCAGATGTAATCCTGACGGGTCTTTTGGTGGAGACCCTAGGAGGATTGGCGGAAATGGTTATGATTGAAACATCCTTACAAGAAACGGTCTGGACGGGAGTCTTCTCAAATAAGATCTCTTTATCATCCATCAGGCGTTGAACACCTACTTTTAACAAATAACAACCAGTCGGTAGAGATGAACATAAATGGAAATATTTGCCACAGCCTGGAAATAAACAGGCTTTCAACAAGTTCCACTTAACAGTCTTGAGAGGAGTAACAAGTTCCTCAATAGAAGTAACAAACGCGTCATTGTCAACAGCTATAACATTGGGAATCTTAGGAGCATCAAATTCAATTTCCTTCGCCTCGATAAGGTCTTGCACCTTGTTTTTCAAAGCCCAATTGTCATTTTTATCATGACCGGGACTTTGCTAGTGGTAAGCACAACGAGCATTTGGGTTGTAGCAAGGAGACGCGGTGTTGGGATTCTTGGGAGCGTCCCTCAAGGTAACCAGATTGGACTTCAATAGATGGGGAAAAACTTGAGACAAAGTCATATTTATCGGGGTGAATTGCCTTACAGGTCTTTCTTCTCTAGGATGATTATTTCATTGTTGAGTAGCTACAGACTTGGATATCATAATAGCACCTACCGTTGGACGGTGCTCGGTTCTTCCATGATTTCGTTGATTGTAAACAACACTGGCCTCTTTTTTCCCTATGAAAGGTCTCTTTCCCGCACTTGAAGAGGCATCCTTCTGAATCTTGCCACTTCTAATCCAAGCTTCCACTCTTACTCCTGTCAAAATCAACTCAGTAAAGCCAACTGAGGAGCTTCCAATCAGATGATTTAAAAATGGACCAGATAGGGTACCCAAAAACATATCCACTAACTCCCTATCAAACAGGGGAGGTTAGAATCTTCCTATTAAGTCCCTCCACTTCTGAGCATAGTCTTTAAAACCCTCGCTCGAACCCATAGACATACTTTGGAGTTGTGTACGGGTGGGAGCGAGGTCTGCATTATACTGATACTTCTTGTAGAAAGCAGCAACCAGGTTTTCCCAATTACGAATATTGGTCCCTTCCAGCTGGTAGAACCACTCTAGTTGAGTCTCGGATAGATTGTCTTGAAATAAGTGGACCCACAAGTCCTTGTCAGTAGTGTGAGGCTGAATCTTCCTCACATAAGACAGGAGATGCGTCTTGGGACACGAGACCCCATCATACTTAGCGAACACAGTAACCTTGAACTCCTGTGGGATGAAAACCCCAGAAACCAAACCCAACTCTTCAAAATCCAGCCCAGGTACCCTCTGGATTTCCATCGCGTTTAGACGATCCTCCAGCTGCTTGTACTTATCGTCAGCAGGAGGATACTGCTCCTCATTATAGTCAGATTCATTATCAGATTCCCTTGGACCGGGGTCTTCCTCTCTTGTTTCCCCTTCTTGATTGTCTCCTTCTTTTGACGAAGATGTTAGCTCTACAACTTGCCTTAGCAGTCCTCTAAACCTCCTTCCCAAATTCACCATACCAGCTGGCTTCTTTGGATTCTTGGTCTTCTCTTTGACAATCAAGGATTTCAGTTCCTCTTGCCCCTTGGCCAGAGCCATGATCATTTGTTGAAACTGATCATTTTGAGTTTGGAGATCCTTCACTGCTTGTTCGAGAGCCATTGCTGAAATAAACAGCGAAGAAGATGAGAAACCTGCTTTGAAACCTATTTATGCGATGATATGTATGATTTATGCATGCAATGTTTTCAAGGATTTATAAGACTTAAATTTGCTTAAACAGAAAGAGAACAAACGTTAATTGCATTAAGAAGTTTTATCGGACACAATGATACCTCTTGGGCTTACAAGGGAAGTAACAAATCAAAACTAAACTCTCCAAGCAAAGAAAGACTCAAGCTTCCCACAGGCGTATCCTCTTTGGTGAAATGTAAGCATTTATACTCTTCTCTTCGTGAAGTAACCTGGTGAGCTCTAAAGCCTTCTTCTCGCTGGCGTTGAATTGGGTTTCGAAGGTATCCCGTTATTCTTTGAGTTGGATCCAGGATTTCGGTAGCTCCTCGAAATCAGTTGGCATGTCAGGATGAAGAACAATGTAAGGAGTGTCTCCCTTAGCAATTGGCTCCATAATCACATGTAAGACGGCGGGGTAAGGCATCATAAGACATTGAGCACGAGCTCGCACCCATTTGAGGTAAGGCTCAAGAGGGATGGAATTCTTATGCCCTAGTGTCTTTCTATCAACTCTATTTACCATGCCCTAAGCTTGAATGAACCTCTTACGATAACCCTGAACATCATTCTCATAGTCAAATATGATTCCTTGGACGAGTGCATCGTGAGGACCATCCCTTCTAGCATAACCAAATTGTCATAACGCTAAACAAGGATTATAAGTGACTCCTACCCTAATACCTAAGAGAGGGACATTAGGGAATTCCCGACAGCGATCAATGATGGTAACATTCTCCAATGATTGAGAACACCAATGAATATCCGAATGTGTAAGGGACATCAACCTATAGGACCATCTCATACCCTGCTCATTTTTCAAAAAAGACCGAGGTAGGTGCCAAATAAACCACCTAGCCAATAGAGGAGTGCAACACAGAAGGGTCCCTCTTATGTTTAGAGTGCGAGTATGCAGAGAGTGTAGAATATCCCCAAGTAAAGTAGGCACCAAATTATGAGATAAAAAAACCTTAACCGCATTCACATCTATGAGTTGGTCTGGGTTAGGAAATAGTACCATCCCATATATGAGAAGGGCCAAGACTTCTTCAAAAGCTTGTAAATCTAGGGTATCCCAAAAATGGTGAGCTTTCTCAAATAAAAACTTAGCTAGAAATCCTTGGACACCTCTTCTGGTTTCCCAATTCGCCACTACATTAGACCATTGTAAAGACAGAGCTTGAGCAATCTCTTCAGGCTTTGGGTCTCTTTCCATACCGTTGAATGGTAACTGATTAAGGATGGGTACCCCCAATAACTGAGAAAATCCCTCCATAGTAGACACTAACTGGTAATCAGGAAAAGTGAAGCAGTGATGTAACAGGTCAAAGAACTGAAAGAGTGATCGGGACTTTATGAGTCTATTGGGATACTAACTGCAAGTATACAGTTTAGTCGTTCTAGTTTTAAATGATTATCAAACCCACAGAGACTGAGGATCAATCGCATATGATCTAATGCTACAGTTTGTTTAACTAAGCGATGAATATTTGATTTTAGGGGGGGAATAGTTTAATTAAAAAATAATAGTAATAGTTATACCGGTATGTGATAGTCGGACTTCGGGAATTCGGTGAATCGCTTGGCCTATAAAGTATTTCGGTAAAAACTAATTGTTTAAAAACCTGAGACATACACTCTCGTGTTCATGAAATAAGTTATGCTACTAAACCTAGTGGATGCACTTTAAATTTAATAACACTTTTGGAAAACAATTTGGGTTTAATTAATTTATTAAAACACTCTCGTGTATTTAAAAATTAATGTTTCGTTACCACTATCTGGGTTGAACCCCAGCTCTCGCATACAGGTTCTTGCCTTAATTAATTTCCCACTCTCGTGGCAAAATCGTGTTAATTATCCTCTCACTCTCGTGACAAGGGTAGTTAAATTAAACATGGAAATTGGAAACCATAAATTGTTTTATAAATGTTTTTGGCCAAGGTATCACTGAATTCTTTCGGTACTTAAGAGTCACATACCGATACAAATAATTTAGCCAGACATAATATATTTAATAACTATGCAATTCAAAATATAATCCATAAAAATAATTGGCATAATACAAGAATAAATAAATATTAATTGCAATAAAAACCTGGAAATAAGGTTGCTATGGTAATCTTGGATGTTACAATATTCCTTGCAGCTCAATCGAAATCAATAAATTGTGTTAATTCTTAAATGAAGAATTAACACTCTAAAACTAATGCTTGAAATAGTGCTGGAAGTAGAAATTACAGTACGTAGAAAATGATCAAAAACAAGGAAATAGAAATAATTGCAAAAAGTAGTAATTTTGTTCTGGGAGAATTTCTTCGACCTCCTCCCCTTTGCACTACCACACATATGTATAGGAGAAAATATAGCAGTTGAAAGAATCCTGGGAAAAGGCTTGAGTGGAGGAAATATAGGATGCATGGTTACTGAGTGGAGGGAATATAGGAGAACACTTCTGCCCTCATGTTGCCCACGTCTCCACCAATTCACAATGTTCATCTTTACGCGCGTGACGGTCGTCACAGGTGGGTGAAGGTCGTAATGCGATTGAATAGCGCATTACGTTCGTCAATGATGTGTGACGAGCGTTCTTCTAGTTGGGGATGCGTTACGGTCGTCACAGGGTGTGACGGTCGTCACTGCTTCAAAATCTCTAAACTTTGCAGATTTGGTTCTTTTCTCTTCTGTTTATTGTCTAGCTTCCTTCATGTAGTCCTTTTTCATTGGTTTGAGTTGACAAATGTTGTACCTGTGAAAAGACACAAAAACTCGGGATAATCGGGAGTTAGACGACTTAATGTATTATAAAATCGGTAAAAAGCGTAGTAATTATATGATACTATTTCTCGTTATCAAATCCCCCCATACTTAAACCTTTGCTTGTCCTCAAGCAAATAGTCATTCGCAAGGTCGGACAAGTTTTGTCAAGCGCATATGCATGACATACCTTGGATTTTTAAAGCAATTTCGGGAAATCTTCGTCGGTTCGGCCAATACTTGAGTGAAACATTGAAGATACGCTAATGACACAAGCAATAAGCTTAGTCATAGGCTTCCATTTCAAACGAGCTATCCGACAGTTCCGTTATAATTCTGCCTGGAGTTCCTCGTATCTATTTCACCCGGTTTCGTTCTGGCGCAATCACATTAAGCCATTTGTCTTAGCACGCACGTAGTGGAGTAACCGGTTAGTGACTTTGATCTTTTAGCACGGGGTCTGGTACACGCATGTGGCAACCCTACATATGTTATCCAAGTTGGAGGTTATGGGGGATCGGGCCGTAGCACACCCTACCGAGTTCAGAACCAGATACCTCTGAACCAACCAACACTGGATTCCTTCGTTATTTTCTCGACTCTTATATGTGACCGTATATTTTGGTGCACAAAATTTCTTTTCTTTTAGCAGCGAGATAGGAAGGATATTTTAATGATCAGGCATCAAACACTTATATTCATCGATTCTCCACGTGGTTTGTGTCAAGACGGTGCTGACTGCTAGTATAAACTACTAGGGGTTACTATAGAACTAACAACTCCAGATATCGATATAATGGTTATTGAAACGGATCGCGTAAGTAGGAAGTCTACGGTGTCATAACCGTATCGATCTTGTTATGTCGTTTTCGGCTTCCTCGACTGGGATTTCGTTAAAATAGGTTTGTCGGGCTAATGCAAAGATAAAAAATTTTGGTATGGCTAAATAAAGTGAAGAATTTAAATCGAGACATATCATAAACATTACTAGTTTATAAAGGATGGAAAGGTACCTCTCCCACACTGAATCCGACATTTTCCTCAATGTTGAGGTATATAGGCGGGGAAGTACAATTACAAAAATAATAAACTACATAAAAAATAAAGAAAAAACTACTGGTGACCACGTCCTCTACTCCTGGTGCGAGAGCGTCTGGTAGGAGTGGCTTTTGTGTCAGTATCTTGGAAACCAAGGGTGCTGACGTCCAGCCTTAAGGCGTTGAGCTCTGACAGGGCCTCATCTAACCTCTCATTCATGTTCCGCTGCCCAGTCAAGATCTGAGTGTTTTGAGCGCATAAAAACTCATATTGCTCATGTTGTCTTCTTTCAAGCGCTGCGCTCATTTGATTTTGCATATGAATGGCGCGGAGAATGTCTTCAAGATTAATAGGAGGTGGTGCAGATGAAGGTCCTGGAATGTCGTGGACGGGAGGAGCACTATCCAACTCTTCTTGCATTTCGTCTACGGGGGCTGCAGGTTGGTCTTCATGAGTAGGTGCACGCCCCGCAGGAACTGCAGGATCGAACAACCAGTTAGCTCAGTTTCGTGGATCGATTCGGTCCCTGCAAGGCAAAATGATGTTCTGATAAACAGTGTTCCTGATCACAGGGTGGAATCTGCCATCCTCCCATTCATAAATGAGATGTGCGGCCTTGCAGTGATCCAAAGTTAGCAAAGTCGGTGCCATGGAAGGCATAGTCGCGAGAGCAGCACCATAGTTCAGACCTATGGCATGTGAAGTGACCAGCCCACCGAAATAAAAGGGTTTTCCGCCTCTAGCACAAATAGAGCGGATGTGAGCTAGTAAGAACGGGGTGGCGTTGATCTTTTGCCTTGTGAACATGCAATGCATAAAGAAGAGCTCCTTGGAGTTGAGCTTGTGGTTGCTGTCACGGGCGAAGATTGTGTTGCTGAGGATGCGGTGGAAATAGCGGATGGTCGGATTATGAATGTGGGTGGCATTTAGGTGGTCGTAGGATCCGACACGGATATTCGTCAAACTGTGCCATAAGTTGAAGGCTTCCTCACCAAAATTATCCGGCACCCGGAGATGGACACCTTCGTCCGAACAGAAGCCTAAAAGCAGCGCGTTGTCAGTTTGGGGCAACTCGTGCTCAATGTCAAACATGCAAAATTTGGCCAGGCCTGACAGTTGGTTTGTGGCACCTGGCGGAGTGATGTAAACAAAGGAACTCAAAAACTCAAGAGTAAGAGTTTCATAAATCGGTCTTGGTTCACGGTACAGGTTCCATAAATCCACACTCTTCAACAATTGGCGGACACTGTCAAGTAGTCCCAAACTCCTCAAGCAGTCAAGATCAACATACTGTGTAGGTTGGAGACCTCGGCGTTGAAACTTCTAAAATTTGATCCGTTAAGTTTCTCCTTGTTCGCCGGATCCGAAAGTGAGAGCGGGAGCTTGTTGGTTGTTGGCCATGGTGTTTGTAAAACGGATTGAAAAAGGTTTGGAATAAGAATGGGGTAGTGGGTGGATGGTATTTTTAGTGTTAGAAATTTGTAAGTTTGAAGAAAAATGGAGTGGAGTGGGTATGTAATGTGATTTTGCAACAATGGAGGAAATGTGGTTAAGAAGACAATGGTTGAAAAGGTTCTGTAATAGCCATTCTGATATATTGTGCGCGTGACGGTCGTCACGAGGGTGTGACGGGCGTCATATAGAAAAAATGCGCGTTACGCTCGTCACCAGGGTGTGACGGTCGTAACACATTCAATGTCATTAATGAGAAGACCGTTACGAATGTTTATATAATTTTTTTATTATTTTCTTAATATTCTAAGTTTGAAATATTCTAATAATTATAGTTTTGAAATATTATTTACTAACACATAATGAAATAATATTTGCGTGACAGTAAATTAAAAGAAATAAAAAATGTACTGAAAATGAAATGAATGAAAATAAAATAATGGAAACTTGGTACTTGATAAATAATTGAATTAATCCATAAAAATTGTTTCGAAATAACTTAGATAATAAAAAATGATAAAATGCTAGAACAACTAGAATCCTCCCCACACTAAAACCAAACAGTGGCCACACTGTATGTACAAATGCGAGAGAAGAATAAATCAAGATAACAACGGCAACTCTAGCCACGGGGAGTGGGGAACATATGCTAGTGCATGAAATCCAGCTGGTCGGTCACCAAATCCATGAAAGCGATGAAGTCCACTCGGAGAGATGTAAGCTCGCCCTGCATTTCAGTAATTTCTTCATGCAAAGAGTGCAGGGTAACAGTAGGTGGAGGCGGGTGGGATCTCTAGAGCCTGGGTGGCGGTCTCAGTAGAAACTACCTGTTGCTCCCATGGATCAGGGAACTGATGGTATCCCGGTGGTGTGGCAGGGTCTTCATCATCGTGAGAGGTGTTGGGTACTTCGTAAATGTCAACAGTGGAAGGAGACGAAAGCGGTGTAGCAGGATGGTGGAGGTCAAAAAGCCAGTTTGCTCTATTATGCACACTAGTGATAGGGTTCAGGAGCATAAACTGGTGGACAGTCTCATGATTAATTAACAGCTCAAATTCATCCGGCCCAAGATTCCCTATAAAGCTAGTGTTGAAGCAAAATTCAATGTTCATCGGCTTTATTCCATAATGCGGGGCTGATCCTAGCATAGGCCTTCGGAGTCCAATTGCATTTGATATCATAATGACTAAGCCACCCAACAGGATTGGTGCATTCGGAGTCTGGATAATACGCTCCATGTTAGCTAGCATATAAGCGGCACCGTTGACCGGACGGCTCTGAGAGGCACAGTATATAATGAAGAGCTCATCACGGGACACGGATGTAACATTCTGCTGTTTACCAAAAAAGGTTATGGGCGATGATCTTATGAAAGTACCTGATAGCCGGGTTGTGGATGCACTCAGAATAAAGGTCAGACGGCTCTGGATGGTTATTGCCAGCAATGCTACCCCAGAAAAAATCAAGGTCAGAATCAAGCAATAGCTCCTCCTGGGTCATATAACATCAGGGCCAAAAGGAAATCCCAACAGGTTGGCAAACTCTCGAAGGTTATAGCGGTAGTCCATGTCAAACAGCCGAAAGGTTATCAACCCACGGTTGAACCCTAACCCATGATTTGGAATGTAGCTCAGGGTGCTCAGGAACTCAAGGGTCAGCTTCCTGTAGGTATAATACCATCTTCGGATAGGAGTAGTGTCCCAGCCAATCTGGTGTAGCAAATACATGACACTCTCACGAATGCCAAGAGCAGTCATAGCATGGTCATCAGCGTAGATTGTAGGGCACATTTCCCGCTCAGCCAGATCCTCAAAGCGTCTTCTCTGGTGCCTGCTTCTCAAGGTGATATTCATGTAGTTTACGCGTGCCATGAAGCTAAATATGAAAGCAAAAGAATTACCCCCCTGAAAATATTTAATAAATGTTTGAAAAACTAAGTTAGTATTTTCAGGTTAAAAATGCCAAAGTTAAATCAAGAAGAAAAAGAAAGTTTAAAGGAAAAATAAAAATAGAAGAAAATAAAAAGGAGTAAGAGATGCAACATGAAAGTTTTAAAGATTAAGAAAAAGAAAATAAAATTAAAAACATATTAAAACAATAAAAGTAATTAAAAGAAAACATGGGTTGCCTCCCACAAAGCGCCTTTGTTTTATGTCGACGGCTTGACAGATAATACCTATTCAGTTAGGTATCGGGGTAGGTGGCTCACTTAACTGAAGGTAATCCGAATAGTTGATATTTCCGACGTTAAAGTAGTGCTTTAAGCGTTGGCCATTGACTATGAATGGGTCGATAGAATTTCCTTTAATTTCTATCGCACCACTTGGGAAAACTTTGTTAATTTCGAATGGTCCTGACCATCTGGAACGTAATTTTCCCAGGAAAATTTTCAGTCTAGAGTTGAATAGGAGTACGATGTCTCCTTCCTTAAATTCTTTCCGCGAGATACGCTTATCGTGCCATTTTTTTGTTCTTTCCTTATAAATTCTAGCATTTTCATAAGCGTCTAAACGCAATTCTTCTAATTCATGGATATCTAATACTCGTTTCTCCCCAGCAATCTTGTAATTTAAGTTAAGGGTTTTAATTGCCCAGTAAGCTTTATGTTCTAATTCTACTGGCAAATGACAAGATTTTCCATAAACTAATTTAAACAGCGTTGTTCCGATAGGGGTTTTAAAAGTTGTCCTATATACCAAAAGAGCATCATTTAACTTGGAGGACCAATCTTTTCTGGATGTGGCTACGGTTTTCTCAAGGATTTGTTTTATCTCCCTATTTGACACTTCCACTTGTCCACTCGTTTGAGGATGGTATGGTGTGGCTATGCGATGTTTAACGCCATATTTTGAAAGTAGTTTTTCGAAAATTCTAGAGATAAAATGGGAACCACCATCACTGATTACTAGTCTTGGTACACCAAATCGTGGGAAGATAACATGCTTGAATAGTTTAAGTACCACTCGTGTATCGTTTATGGGTGCAGCGATGGCTTCAATCCATTTTGATACGTAGTCAACAGCTACCAATATATACTTATTTCCAAAAGATGCAGGGAATGGTCCCATGAAATCAATTCCCCATACATCGAAAATTTCTACTTCGAGAATCCCTTTTTGCAGAATTTCGTCGCGTCTAGATATATTTCATGTGTGTTGACATCTATCGCAGTTTATAATTGCTACGTGGACGTCTTTCCATAAGGTAGGCCAAAAGAAGCCAGCTTGAAGTATTTTTGCACAAGTTTTCGATGTACTAGCGTGTCCACCATAAGGGGCGGAATGGCAATGGGAAACGACATCGTCTATTTCATCGTTAGGAACACAGCGACGGTAGATACCATCGGCGTCTCTTTTAAAGAGTAAAGGTTCATCCTAAAAGTAGTGTTTAAGATCATGGAAGAATTTCTTCCGCTGTTGGTACGTTAAATCAGGTGGTAGGACACCGGCAGCTAAATAGTTGACGAAATCAGCGTACCATGGTAATGTGGTGTTGGTACAAATGGCTTTCACTACCGCAGTTGTTAAAGGTTCATTGTGTTGATCTAAACTGTCGGTAGGAGCTATCTCTAGTTTAGCAATAAGGCGTTCATAAGGGAAATCTTCGTTTATGGGAACACTCTCGGTTTGGATTCTATCTAATCTTGATAAATGGTCTGCTACCACATTTTCAGTCCCTCTTTTGTCTTTTATTTCCAAGTCAAACTCTTGTAGGAGTAAGATCCATCTGAGTAGTCGCGGTTTGGCGTCTTTCTTACTTAGTAAGTATCGGATCGCAGCATGATCCGTGTAAATAATGATTTTGGCGCCCACTAAGTAGGAACGAAATTTATCCAATGCGAATACAACAGCTAAGAGTTCCTTCTCCGTAGTGGCGTAATTCATTTGTGTGGGATTGATTGTTCTGCTTGCGTAGTAGATAGCGTGAAGCTTTTTATCTTTGCGTTGTCCTAGGACTGCGCCTACAGCATAATCGCTCGCATCGTACGTTATTTCAAATGGTAGGTTCCAATCAGGAGGTTGCATAATAGGTGTTGAAATTAAGGCTTCTTTAAGCGTCTCAAATGCGTTTAAGCATTTATCGTCGAAAATAAACTCAGCTTCTTTCATTAATAATTCAGTTAGTGGCTTAGTGATTTTAGAGAAATCTTTTATAAAACGTCGGTAAAAACCAGCGTGTCCTAGAAAACTTCTTATTTCTCTAACTTTTTTGGGTGGTTGAAGGTTTTTAATAATTTCAATTTTTGCTTTGTCGACTTCAATCCCTCTCCTTAATACAATGTGACCCAACATAATTCCTTGTCTCACCATGAAGTGACATTTTTCCCAATTGAGCACTAGGTTGACATTGACACAGCGTTTCAGTACTAATTCAAGATTTGATAAACATCCGTCAAAATTTTCTCCACAGACAGAGAAATCGTCCACGAATACTTCCATAATTCTGTCTAAAAAGTCTGCGAAAATCACCATCATGCATCGTTGGAAAGTTGCAGGTGCGTTACATAGTCCAAATGGCATTCTTCGGTATGCAAAGGTACCATAGGGACATGTGAACGTGGTTTCTCTTGATCATCAGGATGAATGGGAATTTGGAAGAATCCTGAGTATCCGTCAAGATAGCAGAAATGGGAATGTTTGGTTAAGCGCTCGAGCATTTGATCAATGAATGGTAATGGGAAATGGTCCTTGCGCGTAGCTTTGTTTAGTTTTCTGTAATCAATACACATTCTTCATCCTGTTTGAGTACGTTGTGCTACCGATTCGCCTTTCGTGTTTGTTATAACCGTAACACCTCCTTTCTTAGGTACTACGTGAACTGGACTGACCCAGTTACTATCTGATATTGAGTATATGATGCCTACCTCTAGTAGTTTCTGCACTTCTTTCTTAACGACTACACTTAGGATAGGATTTATTCGTCTTTGATGTTCTCTAGAAGTCTTGCAGTCCTCCTCTAACATAATGCAGTGCATACAGAGAGAAGGGCTTATTCCCTTTAGATCTGATATGTTATAGCCTAACGCGGTTGGATATTTCCTTAACACACTAAGAAGTTTTTCGGTTTCGATCTTCCCTAATTTGGCATTAACTATAACTGGTCGTTCGAGTTCTTTATCTAAAAATTCATACCTAAGATCTCCAGGTAATGTTTTAAGTTCTATACCAGTTTTCTTATCAGTTGGGGCAGGATCGGGTGTTAAGGCGAAACATTCGCTTAGGTTGACATCTAGATGTTCTTGTTTCCACTCATCATCCTTGAGGATAGTCGGTGTCGGAATTTTCAGCATCTCAGAATAGGTGTCTTCTTGGCTTTCTAGTTCTTTGACACATTCATCAATAATATCTAAGAGACATCATGAGTCGTCTATAGCAGGGGCTTTGAAGAATTGGGAAAGAATGAATTCTACTTTTTCTTCTCCTACCTTGAAGGTAAGCTTTCCTTTCTTAACGTCAATGATGGCTCCTGTAGTAGCTAAAAATGGTCTTCCTAATATGATGGGAATGTTCGAATCTTCCTTGATGTCCATTATTATAAAGTCAGTCGGTATGTAAAATTGTCCTATTCGGACAGGGATGTTTTCTAGCATACCAACAGGGAATTTGACTGATCTATCGGCTAGTTGTAGGGACATCTTGGTAGGTCTCATGTCGCCTAGTTTGAGCTTCTCGCAAATAGTTAAGGGCATTAGACTAACACTTGCTCCTAAATCGCATAGAGCTTTGTCTATCACAGATTTTCCAATTACACATGGTATGGAGAAACTACCAGGATCTTTTAGCTTTGGAGGCATGTTATTTTGGATTATGGCGCTACATTCGGCAGTTAGCATAACGGTGTCGTTTTCAACGATTTTTTTCTTATTAGACAATATTTCTTTTAAGAATTTAGCATATGACGGCATTTGGGTTATAGCTTCTGTAAACGGAATAGTAATGTTTAATTGTTTCAGAAGTTCTACAAATTTCTTGAATTGCCCCTCGTTCTTGGATTTTGCAAGTCTTTGAGGGTATGGAATTGGTGGTTTATATGGCAGTGGAGGTACGTAAGGTTTTTCTGAAACCTCTCTGTTCTCATTCGCGTCTTCCTCTACATTCTCATATTGATCTTTCGACTTCTCTACTTCTTTTTCAGGTTTCTGATACATGGTCGGGTTTTTGAGTCTAGGATCTACCGGTCCATCAAGGGCTGTCCCACTTTGTAATGTGATAGCATTTGCATGTCCTTTAGGATTGGGTTATGGCTGTCCAGGAAATGTACCAGCAGGTGCGGAAGAACTAGCTTGGTGTTGTGCTACTTGGGAGATTTGGATTTCTAACATTTTATTGTGAGTTGCTAGGGCATCTACCTTATTTGCTAAAAGCTTCAATTGTTCACCGGTGTGAATGTTTTGATTGAGGAATTCCTTGTTTTGTTGAGCTTGATTAGCGATAAAATTTTCCATTAGGATTTCAAGGTTAGATTTCTTAGGAATGTTAGGAACATTAACAGCGGGTTTTGATAACCTGGAGGTACAGCAGGTGCTTGGCCAGGTGCATATAAAGCGTTATTGCTCTTGTACGAGAAGTTAGGATGGTTCTTCCAACCAGGATTATAGGTATTATCATAAGGATTACCTTGAGAATAATTTACCTGATCAACTGATATTCCTGCTAAGATTTGACATTCGGTTCCAACATGACCAAGGACTCCACAAACTTCGTAGTTTGGGGTAATTGCAGCCACAGTTACTGCAGGAGGTAAGGTCAAACTTTCTATATTTTGGGTAAGAGCATCTACCTTAGCATTAACTTTATCTAGGCTACTAATCTCGTACATCCCACCTTTGGTTTGAGTTTTCTCCACAGATGTTCTTTCTCCTCCCCACTGATAGTGGTTTTGAGCCATATTTTTAATGAGTTGGTTAGCTTCGTCATAAGGCTTGTCTATCAGTGTACCACCTGCGGTGGCATCTATAGAGAGTCTTGTGTTGTACAAGAGTCCATTATAAAATGTGTGGATGATCAGCCATTTTTCTAGTCCGTGATGTGGGCACATTCGCATCATATCTTTGTAGCGTTCCCATGCATCGAATAGCGATTCAGTATCCTTCTGCCTAAATTCGTTGATTTGGGCTCTTAGTGCAGCAGTCTTACTTGGGGGAAAGTATCATGCTAAAAATACAATCTTAAGTCCTTCCCACGTAGTGACGGAATTTTATGGCAAGGATTGCAACCAAGCCCAAGCTCTATCTCTTAGCGAGAAAGGGAAAAGACGTAATCTTATTGCATCTTTACTAACACCATTTGCTATAACTGTGTCGGAAAATTGAACGAATTTTGTAAGATGTTCGTTTGGATCCTCGGTAGGATCTCCAGAGAATTGGCGTTGTTGGATAGCTGATATCAATGATGGTTTCAACTCAAAATTGTTTCGATTTATTGCTGGAGCAGCAATGCTGTTGTGGGGTTCTTGTTGTGATGGAGCTGCGTACTCCTTCAGTGGACGGGTCCTTTGTTCTTCGGCCATGTCTAATTTTGGATTAGTTTCGGTTTCAGAGGAAGAATTAGAATCTGTTTCAGAATCAATCTTGATTTTGGGTTTGGGTAAAGGAATATCGTGATTTAAACAGTAATCCTTGACTGCACGTCTTATGGAAAAGATGCGTTCAGGTTCGTCCGTCGATTTGTCAAGTGGTTCGCCTTGTGAGCGAGTCCTTGGCATACAAATCGAAAAAGGGTATTTGTTGCCTAGTCTAAACGCGCAATAGAAGAATCGTAATTAATTGACTAATCAGTCCCCGGCAACGGCGCCAAAAACTTGATCGGGACTTTATGAGTCTATTGGGATACTAACTACAAGTATACAGTTTAGTCGTTCTAGTTTTAAATGATTATCGAACCCACAGAGACTGAGGATCAATCGCATACGATCTCATGCTACAGTTTGTTTAACTAAGCGATGAATATTTGATTTTAGGGGGGGAATAGTTTAATTAAAAAATAATAGTAATAGTTATACCGGTATGTGATAGTCGGACTTCGGGAATTCGGTGAATCGCTTGGCCTATAAAGTATTTCGGTAAAAACTAATTGTTTAAAAACCTGAGACATACACTCTCGTGTTCATGAAATAAGTCATGCTACTACACCTAGTGGATGCACTTTAAATTTAATAACACTTTTTGAAAACAATTTGGGTTTAATTAATTTATTAAAACACTCTCGTGTATTTAAAAATTAATGTTTCGTTACCACTATCTGGGTTGAACCCCAGCTCTCACATGCAGGTTCTTGCCTTAATTAATTTCCCACTCTTGTGGAAAAATCATGTTAATTATCCTCTCACTCTCGTGACAAGGATAGTTAAATTAAACATGGAAATTGGAAACCAGAAATTGTTTTATAAATGTTTTTGGCCAAGGTATCACTGAATTCTTTCGGTACTTAAGAGTCACATACCGGTACAAATAACTTAGTCGGACATAATATATTTAATAACTATGCAATTCAAAATATAATCCATAAAAATAATTGACATATTACAAGAATAAATAAATATTAATTTCAATAAAAACCTGGAAATAAGGTTGCTATGGTAATCTTGGATGTTACAATATTCCTTGCAGCTCAATCGAAATCAATAAATTGTGTTAATTCTTAAATGAAGAATTAACACTCTAAAACTAATGCTTGAAATAGTGCTGGAAGTAGAAATTACTGTACGTAGAAAATGCTCAAAAACAAGGAAATAGAAATAATTGCAAAAAGTAGTAATTTTGTTCTGGGAGAATTTCTTCGACCTCCTCCCCTTTGCACTACCACACATATATATAGGAGAAAATATAGCAGTTGAAAGAATCCTGGGAAAAGGCTTGAGTGGAGGAAATATAGGATGCATGGTTACTGAGTGGAGGGAATATAGGAGAACACTTCTTCCCTCACGTTGCCCACGTCTCCACCAATTCACAACGTTCATCTTTACGCGCGTGACGGTCGTCACAGGTGGGTGACGGTCGTAATGCGCTTGAATAGCACATTATGTTCGTCAATGATGTGTGACAAGCGTTCTTCTAGTTGGGGATGCGTTACGGTCGTCACAGGGTGTGACGGTCGTCACTGCTTCAAAATCTCTAAACTTTGCAGATTTGGCTCTTTTCTCTTTTGTTTATTGTCTAGCTTCCTTCATGTAGTCCTTTTTCATTGGTTTGAGTTGACAAATGTTGTACCTGTGAAAAGACACAAAAACTCAGGATAATCGGGAGTTAGACGACTTAATGTATTATAAAATCGGTAAAAAGCATAGTAATTATATGATACGATTTCTCATTATCAAAGTGCACCTTTAACATTTCTTCATCAGGGTTTGAAGTGACCAAGTTGAGAAGTCGGCCATGTCTTTCAGTGAAGGGGGAGCTTTCAGGAATCCTTGATTCTAATTCCTTGAGTTGAGGAGGTACCCTCACAATATTGAATTGGATAGTGTTCCTGCGAGCAGATGTCATGTCCTACAAAACAAGACAAAGATAAGCCCTAGAAAATCCTTGAAATGGTTAGTATGACATGCCATGTTATGATGTTATGATTATGCTAAGAAATCACAGATATAGAAAGCACAAGTAAATCACACAAAGATCTTAGGTTTAAGGCTTGCATGGGTTTTAAGGTAATAACCTCTTGAAGTTTTGATTGGTTCAACCTGTCCCATAAATAGTAACCAGGTTCTAAGGGGTCTCAATATCACTGACTTGCCACCAAACAAAACTCGGGAGTCAAATCTCAATGAGTTTAGTATCGAGTATCAATTGACTTTGGGGATACACCAAAGACGGCTATCTCACTATGTCCTAATAGCCAAGTTATTCAATTAAGGTTCTATGGTCAGTTGATGCTTCATGACACCATGCAGCGACCCCGTATTCTCCTTGATTAACACAAGGGCTACCGATACCCACCAAAGTGTCGCATCAATGTAGCTATCACTTCAACCGTGTCGGTATACCGCGCATAGTTTCCACGATCTATTGCTACTTACCTAAAAGGTTTCCTTAGATCTGGGTGTAGGATCTATAGTAACCCAAACAATACCCTTAAAAGTAAAGGAATCAAAAGACAAAGAAAACAAATTAGCAATGAACTAGACCCTAAGGTAAACCCCACTTTTATTATATTCCCCAACAGAGTCGCCAGTTCTGTGATACGGTGGCAGAACCGACTGTTTAATACTGGTTTTGCGTCTGTGTTTGCAAATGTTGTGCTAAGTAAGAGTCGTTGTAATACAGTGGGAGAACTGACTTGGGATGTTTTGCGTTTGATCACAAATGTTGCGGTTAGCAAGAGTCGCCATCGACTTTTCTTTTATCCAAATAAAGGAAAGGATGAAAAGAACAGGAAAGACCTTTGAGATTATTTCTTGAGTTCGTGGGGTAGATTATGAAAAGGGAAGGTGTTAGCACACTTTTCATCCATAGTTATCTATGGGCTCTTAGTTTCTTGCTATATCACTTGCTTTTGTTTGAAAATGTGTTTTATGGTGATTTTTGAAAGTATTTTTGAAAAGGCGCCTTCGTTTAGGCAAACTTTGTAATGGTTCTCATTTTGTAAGAACGTATACAGAGTTTTGGACTTTTGCAAATATTTCATGTTTTGAAAGTGTTTGGTGTTTGTTTTGAAAATGTTTGGTGTGTGTTTGTTTTGAAAGTGAGCAAGCAACTAAGAACGTTTCTACCTACTCAAAAATCTTTTGTTCATTTCTCTCCTTTCTTTTGATATTGCTATCTTACCATTGATTGGTAAGAAGCCTTATCTTTGGATGTAAGGGGACGGGCGTGGGTGTTACCCTGGAAAATCTTAAGGAATTCAAGTGCATGTGATAAATGAAAATACTCTCATAAGTTAAAACGCACCCTCCAAAATAAGGTTTTTTTGGGAAACAGGAGCCAATATGTGAAAAGTTGGTTTTTATTAAGTCAGAGTTAATGCTGGCAAGGAGCCATGTTGAAACTGTCGAAAATTAGATCACATCGACTAGGAAGAAATAATAGAATGTGTCAGGAGGATCGAATTGGTTTGGTCGACCAAAAGGATAAAAGAGAAGGACTTGGTCAAAGGTCGTATTAGTCGACAAAGAAGGGTATCTTGGACTTAGAGAAACATGATTATTCTCTGCCAGAAAGAAAGCGTCGAAGCAAGGAAGAGGCGGTTTATGTTCAAGAAGCTTAGAGGAAACATGGGCAGTTACCAATAACCCACGACGTGTTCAAGCGCCAAATAAGTGGAACTTTAAAATTATGAGTGATTACTGGCAATCCACCACGCGTTTTGAGCGCCAAAGAGGTGGAAACATCTAGTGAGGCAGTTATCTCAAGATGTTAATATTAGCCATAGATTTTATTTAGGTAGTTACTTTTGTAAATACTATAAATAGGTAGATTGTTTGTAATTTAGGGGTGTTCACTTGTACTCTCAAATTACTTGGCAAACTCTCTCATTCCAAGCGTCAGGAAATCAAGAGTGAAGAGTGCTTGATGTACGTGAATCACCATATTTATTTCAATGCAAACCTTTTATTTTTCAGTTATATCTCTTGAGTGTTTTATATGTTTTTTCTTTGCTATCGAGCAACATCTATGTGTTGTATTCTATTTTGCATGAACAATTCGACATTATCTATGGGTCATGAGTCACCTGTCAGTTAGTTTAGTGAGTCTCATTTTGTATGAATATATTTTATCGGTCACAAGTTACTAGGAAGACGATTAAACCATAGTGTGGAAAACCATTGCACCTGTTTCCCTAGTCAAAAGAAAGCCGTTTCACTTGACTGGCATTTCGATGGAATAGGTGTAATAACAAAAATCTTAGCACGCGTCTTGAGATCAACTGGTTGATCTCATAAGTTACCCTCAATTTTAGGACTCTGGGAGGACCAGCGGTTGTTTACCATTTTCCACAGTAAACAGTGGGTCATCGTATAGTCATGATAGCAATGTTGTGAGATATCTTAGCATTACTCTTTGAGGGACTAAGATCATTTGTAAGGCAACATTTGTAGCGTCATCGAAGGACTATGATATTATATTTCGATTGTTTCTGCTAAGACATCCCACATGCATAACATGACCATTTTTTAGGCAACAAGTGGAATTAACCTTAGGGGTGCATGTTTGAATAGTTTGTTTGATTTGTATGCCTCTAATCTTTGATTAGGGTTATCTACTTGTTGATTTTTATCTTCCCATACAAATCCTAATTAATAGCATTTATATGAAAGCGATAAATTGTAGAAAGTAAATTTACTATGCTATTACATCATTAGGGGGATGGGGTATAGAAATTTACAAATGGGGATTGCAAGAAGTTTAAACCTAATTATCTATTACAACCATATTGAAACTTGAATAATGTACAAGAAATGAAAGGAATATAATGTACAAGGATATAAGTGGAAAGAAATCGATTTTTGTTTAGATTTTGTTAAGAAAGAGCCTTGGTTTTAACCTAATTATCTAAAATAAAATATTAATTAAAGTAAGTAAAAATGAACCCTAGTTTAAAAGAAATAAAATTAAACAAGAAATCATTTTTAGGATTTTTTTTAGAAAAGGTTTTAAGTTTAATCAAAATAGTATGGGAATTAATTAATTAAAAGAAAACCTAAATTCTAAGTTAATTTTAATTAAAAAAGAAAATAACTAAACCTAAATCTAATTATTAATTTATTAAGAAAAATAAATTAAGTTTTTTATAAGAAAAATGTTTTGTCTTTTTGTTTTTTAATAAAGAAAAAAAAAACCCTAAAAGATGCTTCTTTGAATAAATCATGAATAATGAAAATAAAAATATTTTTGGTGATATTTTTATATATTCATAAAATATACCTAATAAACTAGTAGTGTACAAAAAATTAGTTCAAAAGGAGTTAATTTGATGGGTTAAATAAATTGTTGAATTTTGTTAGAAATGTAAAATGAGTCAAGTGATAGATAAGATTTTGGTCCTACCAAGGCTTGAACTCAAGACATTTAGGTTGCTGGCTCAAAAGAATACCACTAGGTCAGGCATGTTTCCTTGTCAACCATGCGCTTGCATAATATTATATGAGATGATTGCTTCCTGAAATCACAAAAATCACAAAAATAACACAAAATATGCAAAAAAAAGGGTTCACTATGGTTTGAACCCGCGCCCTTAGGATAAGAAGTGACATAAAACGCGCATTGCTTGCCACTGGGGTGGCTGTTACATCCATTAGGAAAACAACAATCATTAAATATACAATTAACTTAGATGTAAAAATTTGAAAATGGACAAGCCCTCCTTCTTCTTCCTCCTGCACGCTAACAATTACTGTGATAACATATATTTTCTATTTTTTCAAAAAAACTCTAACTTCCTCATTTCTCAACCAAATTCAAAAATGTAAAAATGAAACTTGCTTAGAATTTCGCAAGGATTTCAAATATGTAATTAGTTTTTATTTATTCCCTCTATAACTCACTAATTTCTTCCAAAAAATTCAGTTTCAAAATTCTCATCCCACAGTCAATTAAAATGAAATTTAAGGATATGGTTAGCTTTATATACATGATATATATATTTTATCTTTTGAAAGTAAGTACAAATGATGCTTGTATCAAGATTTCAAAGTAAGAAAAACTTACCTCTTGATGCAAAAATTCAATGGCCTCTACACGACTTCCAGAAGCAATATGATGATTGCTTTAGCTTCCTGGGACCTTAGTAAGTATGTTGCAACTTTTACTTTGCCTTGAAAGTGTCTGGATTGGTCTACTCAAGTCAAATTACAATGGTGGATTTTAAAAATGATGGATGATTAAAATGATGTTACAGTGAGGAAACATGGGTATGGATAGTTTCTATATGATATATATGAAGTGTTTGGATGATTTGTTTGGACAATAGTTGCAAGAGTGATGAATTTCAAAGTTAAGGTTTCAAAAGTTTAAAAATGGTTATTTTTGGTCAATTAGGGTTTGAGAGTGTGTGCGAGGGCTTAAGGGCTTGTAAATTCGTTTGTTAGCTTGCAAATAGTGTATTTACTTATACGCAAAAGGTTTTGAGACTTGAAACAACTCAAAATTTGAATTTACATGTTTAAGCTCAACATGTGATTTTTTGACAAAACAAGTTTCTATGCCTTGTACTTGGTTCATAGTGTTGTTAACCACTTTAAACATAATCCCTATGACTTTCTGGATGGAGTGTACTCAAAGAAAACAAGTTAGGAGCTCAAGAAACTGACTTTGTACATAAAGCTTGCTTTACAAGAATGGATATGTTACTTTCTCCCCAAAATGGAAAATTGGTTTGGACAGAGCTTGAAACAGTTGGATAAGGGCATAATAAGTTGTGTAAACCATTAATTATGGAGTGAAAAACAAGTTTGATGCTTGAAAAGTGAGGATTATGCAGCATGGCTATGGATTTGGTTCATGTTCATCACAAAATATGTCTTGCAAAACAAGTTTGAAACCCTAACTTCTTGCCTTCGATTCTCTTAGATCAAGTATGGTCTTGATGGGTTATTGGACATTTTGGAAATCTTGTAACATACCCTACAACCTTCATGTTGGACATTTTTGAAAATTCAATTTGGAACTAGGTGAAAAGTTGTCATGAAGTTAGGTCAAAATCCTGACTAAAATACTCAAAATTTCACCAAGTATTTTAGTTTCATGGACATGTCTTCATAATTTCATAAATTGAAATACAAGCATTTATAGAAAAAGTTCTGCCCTAAAATGTTTTAGATATCATTGAGATATACAACTTTCATGTTTGAAGTTTCCCTTGAATCATCTTGCATCATGGTGGAAATTTGGCACAAAGTTATGAAAAAATGTTAACTTTCCAACACTTAGAAAAATTTCTAAGTCCTAGAATTTGAATTTTCAAAGATAACTTTAAATTTTAAATTTCTTGATGAACAAACTTCATATTTTGACATTTCTTTATGAAATATTATTTTCGAAACTTGATTTTTCTCAAAAAGTCAATGTTTGACTTTTCAGTGTACAGTTGACTTTTCATCAATTGACTAAAATTCATCTGTCAATCCAATGATCTTGAGAGGTGATTTGAACCATTAAATTAGGTCAAGATGGTTCATTTGAATCCTTTAGATCATGTCTTAAACCAGTAAGTTATTTTCTTGGTCAAAAGTCAAGAACTAAGCTTTCTCAATCAAAACCCTAATTTTGACAATTTTTTCCTTTTGGTGTTCTGATCAAATTTATTTAATGAATTGTGATCCAACTTGATCAATTGACATATATGAGTTCATAAAGTTGATATGGATCAAAAAATTTGAAGTTTGACTGCAAATTGACCCCAATTGACTTTTTCCCTAATATAGTTGATTTTAGGTCAATTGATCAACTGACTGAGCAAAAATGTGATCCAAAGCTTGAAACTTGACATGAGAAATCTTGGGAATCCAAAATGATCCATGAAAGTAATATAAGGCATTATAAGTTCAATTATATTTGTGCAAACTCAAACCCTAATTTTGAGTTGTCAGTGTTGGAGGAGGTGTCTTGAGCTGATCAAACCTTGTGTAGTCTTGAATCAATGGAGATCTTATGAGAGATTTCTTGAGAAATGAGAGGGAAAATTTTGGGGTACAACAGTCGCCACCGACTTTTCTTTTATCCAAATTAAGGAAATGGTGAAAAGAATAGAAAAAAACCTTTTCGAGAGTTTTCTGAGTAAGGGGGTAGATTATGGAAAGGAAAGGTATTAGCATCCTTTCCATCTGCAGTTATCTACGGGCTCTTAGAGGTTTGCTCATTTTGAAATACTTTTGTGCTTTGTGTGTTTTGAAAATGTTTGGAAAATGCCTTAGTGTGGCGATTTGCTTTTCGTTTAAATCTTGTATCAGTCCTCAAGAGTGTTAACAAAGCAAATGTTTTGAAAATTGCTTTTGAAAAGTAGTATTTGTGTAAATGCAAAAAATGTTTTTTTGAGGAAACTTCTAACAGCTATCTACTTTTATACTCGAAAAGGGTAGTTCTTTTCCTCCTATCATTTAGATAGTGTTATCCTGCTATTAGTGAGTAGGTAGCCCTATTGTTGGATATATAAGGGAAACTTGAAGGGACGTTACAGTCACAAAGGAAACTTATGGAGACGCTTTAGCAATTTTGTTTAGAGACTAGATCATTTATCAAAAGGCAACTGTAGGGTCATCGAGGGACTATGATCTTTTGATTTATGGGTCTTTTCTAAAGAGTTCCTACCTCATGACTGTTTTATTTCTGAAGGTAACCAAAGTGGGGTTCCCTTGAGGTGTATATGTGCAAGTGTGTTTAGTTTAAGTATTTATCTTGTGAGTTAGGTTTGCTAATGTTTGATTTATGTCTTTTTCATACACGCCTAGTTACTAGCAGTTAATATATATACAGAAATGTAAAGTATAGAAATATAAAGTGTGGGAATATAAATCCTATGTTATTACATGGCTTTGTGAGAGGTACATTATAAAAATGCGAGAAATAAAGTCCTAGTTACTATTACAAACTGGGAAGCAATTACAATAAGATGAGAAAGAAAAATGCGAAAATAAATAAGTACGCAAAAAATTAAAATGGACATCTAAATCCTAAGGGGAAGAAATATTTTTATTTGTTTTGTTTTATTTTTAAGAAAATATAATCTAAGTCTGTTTAATTTTAATTTCAAGAAAGAAGTTAAAATGATTAATTTATTTATTTATAAATTAATTTGATTAATAAAAACTATCCTAATATTTTTTGTGATTTTGATTTAAGATTAATTTAAATAAAAAGGATCAATAAAGAAATAACAAAAAAGAACAAAAATAAATATGAAAGAGTGAGGGGATCCTTCGATCCAGGGAGAATCATGGCTTCGATTCAGAGGAAGAAAGTTGCCTTCGATCCAGAGGAAGGTGGATTTCGATCCAGAGGAAAAAGGGTAGCCTTCCATCCAAGGAGGGATGTTTTTCCTTCGACCCAGGGAGAGATAATTGTCTTTCGATCCAGGGGTGGATGTTGTGAGGGCACTGAATCTGCAAAGGTATGTTAGCAAAAATGAAAAGCATGACCTAGGTGCCAATCCCAGGTCCTTCGATTCTGCATGCACTGGCCTTTTTATGCTAGAACTACAGCAAGCATTAGAATCAAAACAAAGGCAGACCTGGGGTCGAGCCCAGGTCTTTAGTCTTAAATAACAAGTCAAATGAAACTATAAATGTTGATGTGTCATGCAAATGTAGAGATTAATCTTTTTACCAATTCTTACCAATGGTTGATGGATGAATCTATGATGATGGGTATGGGTAACCTTGTTTGAGGATTACTTCGATTTGGCTTCTGGACATGGGTACCTTTGTTTAAGGGTTGCTTCGATTTGGCACTACTAAATATGGGTACCTTTGTTTAAGGGTTGCTTCGACTTGGCACTTCTGGATGTGTGCTTGCTTAAGGGTCTGGTGATGATTGGAGCAGCTTTTGGAGACCTCCAAGAATGTGTTTGCAATTTCGTATGACTCCCTCCCTAGTTATGTTCAGCCCCTTTTTCGCATATGCATGTGGTTCTTTATATAGATGGGGTGGAGGGGATAAGAGAACAAAGGTTTAAACAGCCATAAACAAATGTTTTCAAAGCCATGAATGATGTTTTGTAACTGTAGCCAAAAACATGGGATCTTGTCCTCTTTTGAAATTTGAATGAATATGGACAATTTTGGATTTCGAATACCTTCAGTCCCTATCCTTCGATTGTACCTCTAATGCACCCTTCGAATGGGCCTTTTGAATGTTTATTTGAATGGATCCTTTTGTGTACCCTTCGAATGGGCCTTTGGTTGCCTCCTTCGACTGGGTCTTTTGAATGGACCTTTTGTGTACTCTTCGAATGAGCCACGAAGGTGTGTCCTTTGAATGGCTCAAATCTCACCCTTGGGGTTTCTTCGATTGAGCCCCTCTATTTTCCTTAGCTACTTGATTCGAATAACCCACACAAAGATTTCATTCTGGCCCATTGAAGCCTCCTTTGTTATGAGGCTTGGGCTGGGCAGCATATAATCTCTTTCCAAGCAAGCAACTTGAACCAAGCCTCCTCAAAAGGCAAAAAAGGTTTGTTTCTAACAAATGTGTCCTTCGAGTGGACCAATGGCATGTCCTTCGAAGGCACCATTGGTGTGTCAATCTTGTGCTTATGAAACGGAAGCAGACATGAAGAGGGAACCTTTTGCCTTGTGAATTGAAGGCAAGTCTGGAGAAGCCCTTTGCCTTATGAATTGAAGGCAAGTCGAAAGGGGCCTTTGCCTTGAACGAAGTTAGCATGCAGAAATTCATTTCCTGGTGAATTGAAACACACTTGTAGAGGTTTCTTGCTTTGTGCGCTGAAGGCACGCACATAGGGAGTATTTTCCTTGTCGAAGCAGGAATCAAGCCTACTCCAAAGAAAACAAGTGCTCTAACAAAACATGAATTAAGCTTGCATGTAGGTAGCAATTGCATTGTAAATCAAGCCAGCATGTAAAACCAAAAGGTTCAATCGAAGGAGCACCAACATGAAGCCCTTCCTTTCTGAATCAAAGGAAGTTGTTTCTAAGGAAATACATTTCCAATTGAAGCTTGTATACAGCAAGCAAGCAACAGGCCAAGGCTTCAATCGAAGCCTGGAAATTTGAAGAAATCTTGGAGGAGGTTAGGTGTTCAATCGAAACCTATCAAGATGCCAATTGAAAGACCCTTTGAGATGCCAATTGAAAGACCTCGTTTATCTTCAAAATTTTGTTTTTTTCTTTAATCAAGTGCTTGTAATCACCCATATAAGAAAAAATCTTAGAAAACATGAGAGGGCAAATTTTGGGGTACAATAATTTATTTCTAGACTTGGTTGAAATTCCTGGAAGCTTCAGGTAAATGATTTGAGGCTTGGTATTGATTGAGAGTGGCTGGAAATTTTGATACGAGTTTGAACCTTTCTTTGAAAATTTGTGATTTTGAAACCTTGCTTATATGGCAGTCACTTTGTGTCTTTTTCACTTGAGTATTGCATGTATTTATAGAGGAATGAAATGGATCAAAACAAGGCAAGGATCTTGTATCATTACGTCACAATTCATTGCAAAGAAAACACATTGAAATCTTTCTCAAATTGTTTTAAAAACATTACAAACTTGAATATTCTTGTTCCCAACATGTTTTCACGGTTGTGGCAAGCTCTTATGAGGTCTTGGGCTTTCTAGAAGATATCTAAATGAAGCCCACACGCCCTTTGGTCCATCAACTCATATTTTATTTTATTTATTTTGACTTAATTTGAATAAAATCAAAATAAATAAAATAAAAAAATAAAAGTAATGTATAAATGGACTTAGAGGTCCTCTACATGTCATAAACATATTTAAACCTCAAAATTTAGGCCCATTAGTCCAAAAGTTCAAAATTTCTCAAATGAAGTTTCACGCATTTTTCTCAAAATTGCCCAACTTGCACCAATCATAACTCTCTCAATTTTCATCTTTTTAAGGTGATCTTGGACTTTTTGGAAATATCAAGATGTCCCCTACAATCTATATGTTTATAATTTTTTTTAATTTGAAGACTTTATCTTGATGTAAGTTTCCTTGACAAAAAGTGTCTTTTGTTGACTTTTGAAATGACCTGTAATGTATTGGCTTATATATCTCAAATGATGCATTTTTTGGACTTGAGCTAAGAGAGACAAAGTTTTAGGGAATTGAATTTACTTTAAAATTGGATTTTTTTAATACATTTATGATAAATCATGTAAAAGTTATACTTGGTCAAAGTGTAGTTGACTTCTACTAAGGAAACCCTAATTTGGCAACTTTTGACTTTTAATAATTTGAGGGATTTTCTTGAGGAATCATGATCAACCCTTGATCAAATGATGGATATCACTTAAAAATTCCGATGTTGACCAAAAATATTGAAGTTTGACTGCATGTTGACCATAATTGACTTTTTACCCTATACAATTGATTTTCCATCATCTTAGCAATTGACTTAGCAAATTTGTGGTGCAAGGTTTGAAACTTCACATGAGCATTCTTAGGGACATATGAAGAGTCATGAAAACTGTGATACGGTGGCAAAACCGACTATTTAATACTGGTTTGCGTTTTTGCGTTTTTTGTTCATAAAATGTCAAGGTAAGCAAGAGTCGCCACCGACTTTTATTTCATCCAATCATGGAAAAGGGAAAAGAACAGAAAAAACCTTTTTTTTCGAGATATTCTGAGTACGGGGGTAGATTATAGAAAGGGGAGGTGTTAGCACCGTTTCTATCCGTAGTTATCTACGGGCTCTTAGGTACTTGCTCATTATTTTTCAAATTGCTTGTGTGTGTTTGTCTTGAAAATGTTTACTTCGTGATAACCCTTGTATCAGTCCTCAAGGATGTGACGAAGTTTGTTTTGAAAATTTGTTTTGACAGGTGTTTGTGTGAAAAGTTTTCATTGAGCAAGTACTTAAGATTCTACCTACTCGAAAAAAGATTGTTTGTTCTTATTTTCTTTAGACAGTGTTATCCTACCATTAAGGAGTAGGTATCGCCATTGTTGGAGTTGTAAGGGACATTCAAAAGGGACGTATGGTCACAAAAGCAATGTTAGGACATCTTAGTAACCATCCTAGAGTCCTAAAGATCTTTTCCGAGGCAACAATCGAAAGGGTCATTTTTTGATCTTTTGGGACATAGAGGATAGCCACTAAAACATCCTATGCTTTATGATCGTTTACCGAAGGTAACCGGAGTGAGAGTATACCCTAAGAGTGAGCATATGCAAGTGTGCTTTTTCAGTTAATGTTATCTTTGCACATTATGGTTTTCTAACTATTTTAATTTTTCATGCAAATTGTCTTTCGCATACAATCCTAGGCATACACCTAGCAGTTTGATAGTTGTGGAAATTAAAAGCGGAAAATTAAATCTAATTATTACAAGGCTTCAGGGAATGGGGATTAAATAACCAAAACTTGGGGGGAAATTAAACAGTAAATAAAACCCTAGTTTAAAAGACTATTACAACCTCGGAGCAATTACAAAAATATAATGAAAAGTACGTACGATAAACGTAAATGCGAGAAATTAGGGTTTTGACCCTTGACAACCAAATTGTTTTTAATTAAAGAAAAAAATCTTTTTTTGTCATTTTTATTTAAGGAAATAAAGAATAAATTGCAAAATATCCTAATCACAAATTAAGTTTTAATTATGAAAAATCATTAAATTAATGGAAAAAAACAATTAACTTATTTTTGTGTTTTTATTTTGAGAAGGAATTAAAATTAAGAATTAAACCTAATTTCTATTTGATTTTAATTATGAAAAAAAGATTTAAGTTAACCTAATTAAACTAATTAATGCAATTAAATATTTTATGAAAAAAAAAAGACTAAATCTAATATTGTTTGTGATTTTCTGATTTTTATATTTTGATTAAAAATGACTTTTTGGAAAATAAATAAAATAAATAAATTAAAACAATAAAACGAATTGAAATAAAATAAAAAAGAAAAGATTGGGCATGTGCGGTAGAATGCAGACCGGGGGGTGCATTGCCAAATTGTTAGGCCCAAATTGGTTGGCCCATGTTCCTTGCATGTGATCCCATGTGGATTAGCTTCAGAGAGTGCACCATGGGCTGCTGTGGTTGGACGCTGGATCTGGACCAAGGGATGATCCAAAGGGTAGGATTTGTGAGCGTATGATGGACGCATGGAATGGTGGTGTACTGAATCTGCAGTAAATTGTTAGGAAAATAATAAAAGTGTGAATTAATAATTTAAAATCTAACTCTGATTAATTTATAGGTTAATTATGAAATAAAATCAATATTGATTAAATCAAAACAACTTTTATGTCAAAAATTATTTTAATTAATTAAAAGCCTAAAACTAATATTTAATTATTTTTTTGTGATTTTATATGTTAATTAAATTTATGATAGAAAACAAATCCAGTGAAAGATAAATAAATGAAAAGGGTTAGAAAAGAAAATAGTCAAAAAACTGAAAAATGCATGGGGTGGGTGATGAACCCATGCCCCTTGGGTCACAGTTAGGCGCCTCATCCACCAAGCCAAGCTATTGTTTGTGATTCAAACCTGTTCTACGTAACAACAAGAACTCATTTGGAAAGTTAATAAACATTAGCAATGCATGAAATTAATTATATGAATGTTTGAAAGAAAAGCAAATCGGAGAAGATGAGTATGCTTGTTTCAAGCATCAATGGCCATGACTTTCGACCTATTATTACCCTTAGATACCTCAGGAATGATTTGTAATTGATGGCTTGGACTGAAAGTGGGTGGATTTTCGGTTTTGACTTTGCACTAGTTTTGACAGAGTTTGAGGTTTTTAGAGAGTGTTCTTGGGCAGCCAATTTCGTGCTCCCTAGTGTATGAG
Source organism: Vicia faba (assembly GCA_948472305.1). NCBI lineage: Eukaryota > Viridiplantae > Streptophyta > Magnoliopsida > Fabales > Fabaceae > Vicia > Vicia faba. The sequence continues at coordinate 493,537,906 of OX451739.1, forward strand.
GGTGTTGTGTTTATATAGAGGAGGAATTTAGGTCAAAAATAATGGAAGAAATCTCATGGTATCTTGAGGAATTATGAAGATTTGATTTGATTTTGGCCTTGTATGATTTCTTTCTAAAATAGCTCCAATCATGACTTTTCAATCTAAATCATCATTGCACGAATTACATGCCACGCTAGCTGTATATGGACTCATAATGTGCATAAAAAATCCAAGATTTGATTTGATTTTATTATTTTAACATTTAAATTGATTTATTTTGATTTAAATGAATAAAATATAAAAATAAATAATAAAAATAATAAAATAATAGGTGGATAAGCTCAAGGGTCGTGAGTCCCATTAGAAACAAGTTTCAAGCAATAAAACATGGGCCCCTTTAGAAAAATGCAATTTTGATCAATGTTGACTTTTGACAAAAAATTTCAAAAATGGTAAACTTTGACAATGCATATCTCTCTCAATTTTGACCCTAGGAGGGTGTTCTTGGACTTTTTAGAAAGAATAGGATGTCCCCTAACCAACCCTTTTGGTTTCATCTCAATTGGATCTTCCATGTTCATGTATGAAGCTTTGACCCAAAAGGTGTTTTTGTTGACTTTTCAAAAGGACCTATAATGTAGAAATTCATATCTTTTGATGAGTGCATATTTTGAACTTGAAGGATGAATATGAGTTGTAGGGAATTGCATCCTATTCAAAATTAGCTTTGGATGGAAAATTTCTGATAAAGTATGAAGAAGTTAAGCTTGGTCAAAGTTGGGTTGACTTTTCTTGCAAAACCCTAATTTAGCAACTTTTGAGTTTTGATGAATTTGGAGCATTCCTTGGGGAATCATGGTCAACCCTTGATCAAATGATGAAATTCACTTCAAAATGTTTATGTTGACCAAAAACTTGAATTTTGACTGTATGTGGGTCACAGTTGACTTTTGACCTAATAAAGTCGATTCTCAAGCATCTGAGCAGTTGACTGAGCAAACTTCTTGTGCAAGGCATGAAACTTGACATGTAGGGTCTTGAGAACATATTAAAACCTTGGAAAGCATTTGATCCCTTTATGTTTCACACATCTTGATGAAAGTGGAAACCCTAATTTGAGGTATACTGCCTTAGGAGAGAGTTTGTCTAGTCAACTCTTGGGCAATCTTGAGCAAATTGGAGATCTCAATGGACATGTATTGAGTAAAATGAGAGGGAAAATTTTGGGGTACAACAACTTCCCCTGTTCAATCTTCTTAAACCTGAGGATGTAGATTGGATGTCTTCCTTTCGTGATCTGAAGGTGGAAGATGATTGAACACTAGAGTGCCCAAAAATTTATGCTCGCATGTAGTTGCACTCGACTTGTGACACGGGAATGGGCTTTCAGATGCCATTTGGAGGTTGATGATATAAGATTACCGGAGATGGGATTAAAGATGCCATCCTGGATGCGACGGAGAATCGTCGGAGATGGGATTAAAGATGCCATCTAGATAATGTGGATTTCCTGAGATATTCCTTTGATGAGAATCCCTGCTCCTGTTGTTGAGGAGGAATCTATTGAGGAATGTTGGTATTTATCTTGGGAGAAATAGAATTTTAGGAGCTTTAGTTGTCCGTTACTCTACTGGGGAATTAACTTTGGAGGTGAACTGCATATCTTGTCAGTGTATAGGCTGCATCGCGACCTACTGGTGAAAGGTGAAACCGATCGTGTTTGATCAGGTCCAGGTCTTACAGTGTTGTGGACTGCCGTCTGGAGATAAGAGAAAAGAAACCTGGATGGTAAGGTTATGAGAAGGAACCTGGATAGTAGGGCTTATGGGAAGGAACCTAGGTAAGGTTGTTTCGTGAGGAGTTTGGGTAAAACTGCATCTGAACTGAGAAGGAACCTGGGTAAGGTTGCTTTGTGAGGAGTTTGGGTAAAATTGCATCTGAACTAAGAAGGAACCTGGGTAAGGTTGCTTTGTGAGGAGTCTGTATAGAGCTTTAGGAGGAACTTGGGTAGGGTTACTTCGGGATAAGTTCGTGTAAAACTTCGACAGGAACCTGGGTAAGGTTACTTTGGTCTAAGTCTATGTAAAACTTGAAGAGGAACCTGGTGAAACAACTGGCTGAAAATCATCAAACAATGAAGTCGCCATCTAACATCTTTTATCCCACATGTAGGGAAAGGTAAACATCGAGAAAACCTGAGAAAGGAGAAGTCACGGTCTTGCGACCGAGAGATCGGGTAAGGGAGTCTGTTACGCGAAGGGAAGGTATTAGCACCCCACACGCCCGTAGTACTCTACGGTATCCACTCTTGTTATCTATCTTATGGGTTTGTTTAATCTATGCTTATTGTTTATTACTGCTAAAGGGAGAATGCATGCAAAATAAATGAGAAAATAATGTAGGGAAAATAAAAGTTGTGCTCGTTCGGGCCCTACCCCGATGCCTACATATCCCTTTTAAGGAATCAGAGCAGCCGTAGTTCGGCTCACATGTTTTTGTTGGTTTGTATTTTTTTAATGAACAATATTTAATTTCGCCTTCTGCCGCAACTCGACCTTTGGAGACTTACGCGTCAGCACATAAGTGAATTAACATGCTCTTGTGAAAAGATTTTGAAAGAAAGGCCCGAAGGCAAAAAGAGTTTGTATTGGTTGGTGTTTTTGCTTGTGGATAACAGCTAATTAATCTCAAGAGAGAGATATTAACCATTTCTCTACTTGTTTATGAAATGAGTCTTAGAGACTTGAACCATGCCAAGGCTTAGAATGGAAAAACGATAAGATCGAGAAGAGACCCACTTATCATCTCCCCTGTTCAACAAAGGCACGATTCTCATCAGTAACTTTTAAGTATTTTTGAAGTTTGTAAGAAAAAGGAAGTTTTTTTTGTTTTAAATGCATATGCAAAAAAGTCAAAGGGAGACTAGCCTATTTCTAAACCTAATTTTATCATGCATTGTTAGACCTAAAGTTAGAATTTTGAGGGATTTCTACCTAACGTTCGCATGCTTGGATTTAGAATCCTAATGTCCAATTTTAGTCCAATTAAATTGAAGATTAAATTTGAACCAAAATCACTTAAGGGATCATGAAATAACATACAAGCAAGTATCAAAGTATTGCATACAAAAATCGCCAATGAAATATCTGGCATAATGAGCAAAACTAAAGATTAAAATTGTCTATAAAAAAGTAAAAGGAGAAGTAAATTCCTAACTTATTTCTAAAATGTCTTATAATTTTTTTTTTACCATTTTTATTATGTTTTTTTTTTGTTAAAAAAAATCATGAAAGCAAGAATAATAAAAAATATAAAAGAAGGTAGGGGATGGGGATTGAATTCAGGGGGTGCTGCAAAAGTAGGGCGCTAGGCCCAAACTAAATAAGTCCAAATCCGGTTTTTATTACCACTCCACTTGATTTCCAAAAAGATGAAACGGGCTCAGAGATGACTTGGCCCAACAATAGAGTCCAGCAGGCATTGTTAAACAGAAAGCTAAAATGGGCCAGATTCTGTAAAAAAAAACACAGACTCAACGGACCTTAATTCGGTTCTTCTTAGTAGCACAAGCCCATTCTCTTTCAAAAGAACAAAAATTATTGATATTGCATAAAAAACATCAGAAAAATAAAATGCGAAACAATGCATTTTAATTGGTCTTTACGACCTTTCATCTCCATTCACAAGCAAGCTCATGCCTGCGCCGCTTTCCTTCTTCCCTTACCGACGCGATCTTTGGCAAATCGGCGTTGTCGTCGTCCTTGACCCAGCCTCTTCTCAATACAACCTAGAAACTCCCTCTAAATCCGAATCCCTTGCTAATTTTATCAATTTATCTTTGTCCATCCTAAATCTAACAACAAAAACCTAAACCCTAAATTGCTTCCGATCAAGATTACATGGTGGATATGGAGTGTAAGACCCGGATCCATGGAGTTATAGTTCACTAAGCTTTATACTTCACGAATATGATAAAGACCAAATGAAAAGATTATAAAAAAGAAGAAGATCGGGGATTACCTATTGAAGACGTGTCGGTGGTGCTTAAGAAATCCAGAGGTGAGGTAATACAATCGTCGTTCTTCTTGATCTTTCTTCCCTGATTTCATGTTCTGGTTCTGTTCTGTGAATCGTGAATGTGATGTGTTTACCGAAATTTTGTTGTTGCTGCAATCTACGATTTCAGAATGAAGGAGCGAAGAGTTTATTGCACACGTGAAGGCTGATTGTTGAAGATGAAGATGGTGAATGGAGGGCTCTTCTGAGATTATGCAGAGAGTGAGGTTGAGAAAAGGTGAAGATGAGGGAGCATTTATTATGATTTTTGCAGAAGTTGGAGCATGAATCAATCAAGGTCAGCTTTTCTGTTATATATACTATTAGATCTGTTAGAGAATTCTGTTAGAAGTTAGTTAGAACAGTTGGGAAATTGTGTTTGAGTTTGTTAGGGAAATTGGCTTAGGAAATCAGATAGGGATTTCTGTTATAGATTGTTGGGTTCTATTTAGAAGTTGGTTATAGGATTTAGGTGGTTAGAAGTTGGTTACATGATAAATTTGTTAGAGATTGAAGAGTTAGTTAGTTAGGAATTAAAATTGGAGGGAATTTTGTTGGAAATTTCTGTAAGAGTTGTTTTGTTGAATTCCTGTTATAATTGTTAGAGCTGTTAGTAATAGTTGGGAAATTGAAGTTAGTTATAGGTTGATTATATGTTAGAAAGTTAGTTACATTCTGGTATCTGTTAGTAAGGTAGTTAAATGGTTAGAGGAAGCTTTTTTGGTTGTTAGTTTTGTTACTGAGTTAGTCGGTTTATGAAATTCTGTTATGGCAGTTATGAGGGGTTAAGGGTAGTTATAGGGCCATTAGTTTGTTTTGAAACAGTTAGGGAAAACACCGTTGCATTGATATATTCCCTCTTCTGATTTTTTTACTTAATGCGGGGCTGGGATTGATTGTCAAATTAAATTCTTCTTACGACATATGTACTAGAGATTCCTTTACTATGCTTAATTTGTTTGTAACGACCAGTTTTCTTTGTTGCAGCATAAGCATCTGTTCCGTCCGGCAGCATGCAAGAATTATCGCCATGTATGACATAGTAAATATTGTATTCATGAAAGAGATGATTCGAGAAATTCTCAATAATTGCATAAGGAGCATCAGTTATGGTGAGGAGACTTTAAAGATTGCAAACAAGCTCTTAGGATTTAGAATGGGTTTTCATGTAACTCAAATTCTGGTTTTATAATATGCTCTTCAAATTTCATTTGAATTACACAAATTGGCTTGCTCTTAGATTTTCTGGTGTACCTTCACATATGCTACAGCCCGTCACAGTATTCGCTTGAATTGTGAGCCTTGGCACAGCGCGGCCTCAAGCATGTAATGCAGGCCATGGATGAAACTGAATTGCCTTAAGCATGACTAAGATTTAGAATTCTTGGAGCATAGCATAAAATATTAGGCATTGGACTTTAAGAACTTATCAGGATTTTTTTGTAATTGTTTTCTTTGTGGATTCTTAATGTAATGCGATGAATAACAGAAATTATAATGAACTTGGATGAATGTTACTTATGTATTTTAAATTTTTTCTTGACGTAACATTCTTGTGATGAGAACTTAAAAATGATACTTGAATCCTAATGGCTTTCAAATGAGGAATATTGGATGATGAATGATCCTTGTGCCCATTCCTTGAACTCCAAACAAACCACACACTCGCGCCTTAAGGAAAGTTGATTCAACCAAAGTAACCACTTGAATGGATTTTGAATGGATCTTACCTTCCCCTTAGCACTTAAGTTCTGAGATTTCCTTGACTTATCATATAAAATGAACCGTGATACAAGATGAATGAATTGAACTTGTGTTGAGTACTTGAATAAAAATCCTGAATCAAATCATGAATAAACCCTGAGTCACTTTGCATGAATCCTTCAATAAAAGCTTACTTCTATTCAAATCCACTCATATTATGGACAACAAATGACAATGATAAGAACGGTAATCGCCTTGGTCGAGAATAAGTCCACAAATTCATATCTTATGCCATAAACCATACTTCACAATTCAATCCTCAGCCCTTGATGACTGGTTATCTTAACTCAAAATTAATGTCCTGAAGAACATCTTAAGGATGGACAATAAGGCTTGAAACACAGAAGAAATCGCTTGACATGAAATAGCCGCATAAATGAAAACCCCATCACTTGCTGAGACCGGATAAACAATTATGTCCTGAAGAGAAAGAAATCCTTGATAACCATACCTCACGACTTTGATTCCTCAATTCAAATGGATAGAGAAAACATCCAGATGAAGCATCTTAAAACCCTGTTTCGACCAAACTTGAATTGGTTAACTGGGGAATAAATGAATGAATTGAACTTATGTTATTAAGCCTGGTCAAATGATAAACACGCTCATATGAGAATATGCCTTTATTCAAAGATCATGTATGCTAGGTCACATCCTTGAATTCTTGACAAAACCATGCAGCTTGACATTCAGACGAAGAGAATAGCTTTGTTACTTGATAGAGAAGAAGTTCAAACTGAATCATGAACCAAAACCCTAATTCCATTGTCTCACACACCAAGAAGAAACAAAATGATCCGTCTTATTCAACATATACGGCTCAAATAAGCTGTGAACCCTAGATTCATAGATGCTAATCTTTTGAACTTCATATTCTCTTTTGAATGCAATGCATGCTACGTTAGTGACCTAAGGGAATATATGTGAATGAATGCGAAGGTCTAAGCCAAATAAAAGAAATTAGGTGGGAAAATTTTGGGGTGCAACACCTGGGTAAGGTTACTTTGTGATAAGTTCGTGTAAAACTTCAGAATGAACTGGGGTAAGGTTACTTTGAGATAAGTTTGTGTAAAACTTCAGGAGGAACCTAGGTAAGGTTACTTTGTGATAAGTTCGTGTTAAACTTCAGAAGGAACCTGGGTGAGGTTACTTTGGGATAAGTTCGTGTAAAACTTCAGGAGGAACCTGGGTAAGGTTACTTTGCGATAAGTTCGTGTAAAACTTCAGAAGGAACCTGGGTAAGGTTACTTTGTGATAAGTTCGTGTAAAACTTCAGGAGGAACCTGGGTAAGGTTACTTTGTGATAAGTTCGTGTGAAACTTCAGAAGGAAATGTATGAGAAAGTACCCGTGTAAGATTTTTCAGGATAAACCCGTGTGAAGCTGCATTTAGGAGAAACCCATGTAAGATTGCTTCGTGACGAACCCGCGTAAAGTTGAATTTGATCGCGCATATAATTAGTATGTCTAGTTTTAGGAGCTAATCTTGAACTTGCTGGAAGTTATTGATGATAACCATCTTTCTTGAAAAGGTACATGATTAATCGTATATAATGCTTGAAATGCATTGTATGATGATGTTCTCAAAATAAATGAGACTGTGTTGTATGAAATGTGTATGCACACATCATGATATATGAACATGAAATGCTATTGTGACATATCTGAGTGGGAAAATAAATCCCTTACCGCTGCTGGAGAGTAACGGAAATTGAGTTCATGACCGTCATAGAAAAAGTGGTTCTTCTACTTCCGTTGGGGATGGTGAACCGGAGATGACTATGTTGGGGATTTTCCCCTTGTTTACGGATATTCTACCGAGGAGAGACTCTGCTTGAGAACAACTCTGCGGGGGAATAACTCTGTTTGAGAGAGGAGATGCTTTGTTGGAAGATCTTGCCGATTCAGAGAGATAAACTCCGTTGGGGGATGAACTTCCGTAGCCGGAGGAATAAACTCTGTTAGGGATTAAGCTTCTGTATTCATAGAAATAAACTCTGCTTCGGAGACAACTTTACGAACTGCTTTCGATTATGAAATTCGGTCGGGGAATATAGATGTTGATTCTCTAAAGGAACTTTGCTAGGGAACGTATCTCCTATTTTAGGAAGCCGATGTCAAAGCTTTAGTTGCCTCTACTCTGTGGGGAGTGTAGATGTCACAGGGTCGTATGCTGAGGATACAACAATGACTTCGCATTAGGACTTTTCTTCCCCTGTATCTGCTGGAGAAAGTGTCTGCGGAGGCCTTGTGGATTGAGTGTTATCCCAACTTATGAGGTGCTTGGTAACTGCCGATCGGAATGATAAGTCTTCTACTGATAGGCAAGTGACAAGATAATGGGACATAGTTGTACGCTTTAATCCCTAACTTTTGCCTGGACTGTCTTTTCAGATTTTCAGTCCACCGGGATACCCTTTTTTTCCCAAGCCGCCTTTTCAGGTTTTCGACTTGCCGGGTGTACAGATCTTTTTAGTTTTTATTCCCTAGTTTTTGCCCGAACCCTTTTGGTTCGCCGGGATGCCCTTATTTTTTCCTAGGCTAGTCAACCTAGCGGGTCTTTGTTCATACGCAGTATTTTCTGACTATGTCCACGCTCTCAGGGTGTAGGGATTTGTCACTGTCAGTAGTGTTGTGTTACCACAATACCAGAAGATGTTTGTTTAATCGTACAGGATTCGTTGCTAGAATTCATGCCCAATGCCCCCAAGTGATTCAGATGGAGATCTGCCCCTGAATATTTGGCATCTTTGAGAGATTCCTTGAATCTTGACTTGACTGCCCTAGATAATGGACAATGATCATGTCGTGCCCCTTGGTTGGAAGTGTTTTTCCACTTGAGGTGATCCTTTTTATTGAGAAGGTTTTTATTCACTACATATTCGTCATGCGAATTTCTCTGCTGCTGAACAAATAGTAATATGCAAGCAATGTTATTTTAAGAATGCAAAGCTTACGTCTGTCTTGAAGTTTTGAAAATGCAGTTTTTTTTTAGAAAAAATAGAATTTTGAAAAGATGTGATATCAACTCAAGATTTGTAACGGACCTTCAGGAGTCAGGTTACCTTTTGTAACAGTATGCTTTCAAACTAACCCATGCTTCAGCTAGGACTTTTAAGGGTTATAACGTGGTCTGGTTCACGGTTTAAGAAACAAAGGATAAAGGCTCAAATTTTATTTGTACCCACTCGTTCTTCGTGATGTTCTTCGATCCTAAACTCATCTAATTGTGCATTTAGATCTTGTTTGAGTCTTTGCTCTGATATTCCAATGATGGTTCAGATACTGACAGTTTATTTTGAATAGGCAGTCATTTCTTTTTTATTGAGGGTTTGTAGGACCTCTTTCTTTTTTATTTTATTATCCCTGTCTTTTGCCTGAACTGTTTCTTTTTGTGATTACAGTCAGCGGGATGCCCCAGTGTTTTTTCGTAAGCCTCCTTCAAAGGTTTTGATTTAATGGGCTTTTATTTCGAGAGATAATGACTGCCTATCTTGATGATTATAGGGAACCATCACCGTCTTTTGTTTCGGAAGGACGTCTTTGATGCCACTCATTGTGTACGAAGCGGAAGATTGTGACTAAATGCGCCTCTGAATTAACTGAGAAAACTACCATGCCCCAGATTATGATTAAGGGTTTTAATATGTGTGAAAAGAAAAACTCCTACATCTTTGGCTCGAAGGGGTTGACTAGGGATTATCTTTCTTATAACTCCACTGTTTAGGATTTGAAACAACGCATGTACATTGTCAACAAGGTCTGTTCAAAAGCATACTATAGAGATTGTGGTATCGTTTTCGTCATCCTCCCTCTAAAGGCTTACAGTTTTTTAGTCGAGAGTTGAATATCACGAGAAGGAAATATAAAGCAATTTAAGCATCATGAAAACAAATTAATTCAAGACAGACATGTTTAATTCATTGATGAAATAATAAAGTTTGTCATGACAATAATGGTTCGAATAAGCAAAGAAAATACAACTTCATAATTTAAATGAACAAAGATGCTTTCAATCCTAGCCATGTTTTGGAAAGGGAGCAGTGATCATGTTGAGATTCTCAGGAGGGTCGAATTCGATCTCCTTGGCATCAATCATATTCTGAATCTTGTATTTCAGCGCCCAACAATCGTTAGTATCGTGCCCCGGGATGTCAGAATGATAAGCACACCTTGCCTCCAGATTTTAGTTAGGAGAGGAAGTCTTCGGGTTCGGATGAGGGTTTATCACTGTAATAAGATTCATCTTCAACATGTGTTGCAATGCTTGTGACAGTTGCATGTTGATTTGGGTGAACTGCCTTTGAGGTCTTTCCACCCTTGGCGGATTGTTTCGTTGTTGTGGTCGTTGTGTGCGTGCCGAATTAGAGATCAGCACTGCCCCCACAGATTGGTGGTAGTATTCCTTGCTACGCCCCTTATGGACGTTCACAGCATTGGCTTCCCTCTTTCCACCAAATAACTTCTTCTTTGTACTCGAAGAGGTATTTTTCTGGATCTTGCCACTCCGGATCCCAGCTTCTACTCTTTATCCATTCAATATCAGCTCGGTGAAACCAGCCGAGGAGCTACCAATCAAGTGATTGAAGAAAGGACCAGACAACGTACCAAGGAACATATCCACCAACTTCCTATCAGACAACGGGGGTTGAACTCTCCCAGCCAAGTCTCTCAATTTTTATGCATAATCTTTAAAACCTTCACCGACACTCATGGACATACTCTGGAGTTGAGTACATTGGGAGCAAGATCGGCATTAACTGATACTGCTTGTAGAAAGAAGCAGCCAGATCTTCCCAGTTTCGGATATTTGTTCCCTCTAGCTGGTAGAACCATTCATGCTGAGGCCCTGATAGACTATCTTGAAAGAAATGAACCCACAGATTTCTATCAGCGGTGTGGGGCTGGATCTTTCTGACATAAGAGCGAAGATGGAGTTTTGGGCAGGACACACCATCATACTTAGAAAAAACTTGGGCTTTGAACTTTTGCAGGATGAACGCTCCTGACACCAATCCCAATTCAATGGCACTCAGACGGTCTTCCAATTGTTTGTATCTATCCTCAGCAGGAGGATATTGCTCATCATTGTAATCAGTATCATTGTCAGACACTATAGGACTTGGGTCTTTCTCTTCTTCTTGATTCTCCCCTTCCTTAGATGAAGAGGTCAGGTCTACTTGTCGCTTCAACCGCTCTCTAAACCTTCTGCCTGTATTCAGAATACTGGAAGCCTTCTTCTTTTTCTTCTTCTCTTTCAAAATGAGGGCTTTCAGATCCTCCTGCCCCTTTGCCAGACTGATGAACATTTGTTGGAACTGGGCGTTCAGTGCCTGAAGGTCCTTAATGCTTTTTTCGGAAGACATTTCTGCTGAAATAAACAGCGAAGAACATGAGAAACCTGTAATGGTACCTACAATGATGTGTATGATAATGGTATGCGCATGAAATGATTTCAAAGACTTCAGGAAATTTAAATTTGCAAACCAAAAATAAACAAAACTTTATTAGCGGAATTTGAAGTTCAAATGCCTTTTAGGCGTTACAATTAAAAATAAACAAATCTAAAACTATAAAAGACATCAAAATTCCCATGGATGCTTCCTCTTTGCGCCGAGATAACCACTCAGTCCTTTTTCCTCATGCAGTTTCTTTGTGAGCTCTAAGACCTTCCTCTCCTGAGCATGGAACTGATTCCTATAAGTATCTGGCACCTTCATCATCTGAATCCAAGACCTTTGTAATTCCCCAAGATCATGGGCATATAAGGATAGAGAACTGTGTAAGGAATGCCTTCTTCAGTAGTGGGTTCCATAATCACTGGTAAAACAGACACATAGGGCATCATAAGCTTCTGGGCACGAGCTCGTACCCATTAGAGGTAAGGTTCCATAGGAATGGAAGTTTTTGGCCCCAAAGTCTTAACGCCAGATCTGTTTACCATGCCCTAGGCTCGTGTGAACCTCCGACGATACTCTTGAATATCCTCCTCATAGTTGAACAAGATTCCTTTGATTAGTAACTCGTGGGGACCATCCCTTCAAGCATGACCAAATTGTCGCAGAGCTAAACAAGGACTGTAGGTTATACCCCCTCTGATACCAAGCAGTGGGGCATTAGGGTACTCCCTGCAGCGGTTAATGATAGCAATGTTTTCCATAGATCGAGAACACCAAAGAATATTTGTATGGGCGAGTGACATTATTCTTTGTGACCAAACCAGACCTTCTTCATTCTTCATTATGGACTTAGGGAGGTGAGAAATAAACCACTTCGACAGCAATGACGTGCAGCACATAAGAATCCCTCTTCTCCTCAAGGTACGAGTATAGAGAGTGTGCAAAATATCTCCGAGCAAAGTAGGCACCAGGTTGCGAGAGAGAAAGATCTTGATAACATTCACATCTATGAATGCGTATGGATTAGGAAAGAGAACTAAACCATAGATAAGAAGAGCCAAGACCTCCTCAAAAGCCTAAAAATCCATATTATCCAAAAACAGTTGGGCTTTGTCTAACAGAAACTTAGCTAGAAAACCCTTGACTCTGCTTCTAGTTTCCCAATTGGATACCACGTCGGCCCGTTTCAGGTGCAAAGCTGAGGCAATGACTTCTGGCTTAGGAACTTCTTCTAGACCTGTGAAGGGTACTTGTTCAAGAATAGGTATATCCAATAGCTGGGAGAATTATTCCAAGGTAGGCACCAACTGATAGTCTGGAAAGGTGAAGCAGTGGTGCTTGGGATCAAAGAACTGAAGGAGTACACTCATCATCTTTTCATCAAAGTTTGAAGTAACCAGGTTGAGAAGTTGACCATGTCTCTTAGTGAATTTAGAAGTTTCAGAAACCCTTGATGCTAGCTCTTTGAGTTGGGAAGGTATCTTCACAAAGTTGATTCGGATAGTGTTTCTACGAACGGAAGCCATGATCTGCAAAATAGAACAAAGATAAATACCCTTGGTCTTTGAAATGGTTAGTGCAATAAGCATGAATGCCATGTTATGATGCATGATGTCATGATAAACCACAGGTATAGCAAACACACTCAAGTCACACCAAGTCCTGAGGTTTAAGGCTTGCATGAGGTTAAAGGAAGTACCCTCTTGAAGTTTAGTTGGTTCAAACTTGTCCTAAAAAGTAACCGGGTTCTTGAGATTCTCAATATTACTGACCATCCTTTATCGGGCATTATTTCAGCTCTCAATCTTTTCTTGCAGCCAAAATATCCCGAAAGTCTGATCTCAATGAGTGTAGTATCGAGTATCAACCAGTTCTCAGTTCTACATTGAAGTCGGCTATCTCACTACTTTCTAATGGCCAAGTTTGTTCAAATAAGGTTCTAAGGTCCGTTAGTGCTTCACGACACCACGCGGCGGCCCCGTATTCTCCTCGTTTCCCCACAAAGGACACTGGTACAAACCAAAGTGCCACACTAACACAACCATCGCTTAAACCATACCGGTCTATGCCGTACAGTCTCCATGATCTATTGTTGTTTACCTAATGAGTGCCCCCAGATCCGGGTGTAGGATCTATAGTAACCCTAAACAAACCCTCAAAAGTAAAGCAATCAAGACAATCAAGAGAAGCAATTTAATGACCTATATCCTAAGGTAAACCCCACTTTAGTTTAAATACCCAGCAGAGTCGCCAGTTCTGTGATACGGTGGAAGAACCGACTGTTTAATACTGGTTTACATTTTTGCATTTTTTGTTCGCAAAATGTCGCGATAAGAAAGAGTCTCCACCGACTTTTATTTTATCCAATCATGGAAAAGGGAAAAGAACAGAAAAAACCTTTTTTTGAGATATTCTGAGTACGGGGGGTAGATTATAGAAAGAGGAGGTGTTAGCACCCTTTTTATCCGTAGTTATCTACGGGCTCTTAGGTACTTGCTCATTTTTTTCAAATTGCTTGTGTGTGTTTGTCTTGAAAATGTTTACTTCGTGATAACCCTTGTATCAGTCCTCAAGGATGCGACGAAGTTTATTTTAAAAATATGTTTTGACAGGTGTTTGTGTGAAAAGTTTTCATAGAGCAAGTACTTAAGATTCTACCTACTCGAAAAAAGATTGTTTGTTCTCATTTCCTTTAGACAACACTATCCTACCATTAAGGAGTAGGTAGCACCATCTTTGGAGTTGTAAGGGACATTCGAAAGGGACGTACGGTCACAAAAGCAATGTTAGAACACCTTAGTAACCATCCTAGATTCCTAAAGATCTTTTCCGAGGCAACAGTCGAAAGGGTCATTTTTTTATCTTTTGGGACATAGAGGATAGCCACTAAAACATCCTATGCTTCATGACCGTTTACCGAAGGCAACCGGAGTGAGAGTATACCCTACGAGTGAGCATGTGCAAGTGTGCTTTTTCAGTTAATGTTATCTTTGCACATTAGAGTTTTCTAACTGTTTTAATTTTTCATGCAAATTGTCTTTCGCATACAATCCTAGGCATACATCTAGCAGTTTGACAGTTGTGGAAATTAAAAGCGGAAAAGTAAATCTAATTATTACAAGGCTTCGGGGAATGGGGATTACATAACCAAAACTTGGGGGGAAATTAAACAGTAAATAAAACCCTAGTTTAAAAGACTATTACAACCTCGGAGCAATTACAAAAATATAATGAAAAGTACGTACGAAAAACGTAAATGCGAGAAATTAGGGTTTTGACCCTTGACAACCAAATTGAATTTAATTAAAGAAAAAATCATTTTTTTGTCATTTTTATTTAAGGAAATAAAGAATAAATTGCAAAATATCCTAATCACTAATTAAGTTTTAATTATGAAAAATCATTAAATTAATGAGAAAAAAACAATTAACCTATTTTTCTGTTTTTATTTTCAGAAGGAATTAAAATTAAGAATTAAACCTAATTTCTATGTTATTTTAATTATGAAAAAAATATTTAAGTTAACCTAATTAAACTAATTAATGCAATTAAATATTTTATGAAAAAAAAGACTAAACCTAATATTGTTTGTGATTTTATGATTTTTATGTTTTGATTAAAAATGATTTTTTGGAAAATAAATAAATTAAAACAATAAAAAGAATTAAAATAAAATAAAAAAGAAAAGATTGAGCATGTGTGGTAGAATGCAGACTGGGGGTGCACTGCCAAATTGTTTGGCCCAAATTGGTTGGCCCATGTTCCTTGCGTGTGATCCCGTGTGGATTAGCTTTAGAGAGTGCACCATGAGCTGCTGTGGTTGGACACTGGATCTGGACCAAGGGATGATCCAAAGGGTAGGATTTGTGAGCGTATGATGGACGCATGGAATGGTGATGTACTGAATCTGCAGTAAATTGTTAGGAAAATAATAAAAGTGTGAATTAATAGTTAAAAACCTAACTCTGATTAATTTACAGGTTAATTATGAAATAAAATCAATATTGATTAAATCAAAACAACTTTTATGTCAAAAATTATTTTAATTAATTAAAAGCCTAAAACTAATATTTAATGATTTTTTTGTGATTTTATATGTTAATTAAATTAATGATATAAAACAAATCAAGTGAAAAATAAATAAATGAAAAAGGTTAGAAAAGAAAATAGTCAAAAAAGTGAAAAATGCATGGGGTGGGTGATGAACCAATGCCCCTTGGGTCACAGTTAGTCGCCTCATCCACCAAGCCAAGCTATTGTTTATGATTCAAACATGTTCTACGTAACAACAAGAACTCATTTGGACAGTTAATAAATATTAGCAATGCATGAAATTAATTATATAAATGTTTGAAAAAAAAGCAAATCGGAGAAGATGAGTATGCTTGTTTCAAGCATCAATGGCCATGACTTTCGACCTATTCTTACCCTTAGATACCTCAAGAATGATTTGTAATTGATGGCTTGGACTGAAAGTGGCTGGATCTTTAGTTTTGACTTTGCACTAGTTTTGACAAATTTTGAGGTTTTTAGAGAGTGTTCTTGGGCAGCCAATTTCGTTCTCCCTAGTGTATGAGGGTGTTGTGTTTATATAGAGGAGGAATTTAGGTCAAAAATAATGGAAGAAATCTCATGGTATCTTGAGGAATTATGAAGATTTGATTTGATTTTGGCCTTGTATGATTTCTTTCCAAAATAGCTTCAATCATGACTTTTTCAATCTAAATCATCCTTGCACGAATTACATGCCATGCTAGCTGTATATGGACTCATAATGTGCACAAAAAATCCAAGATTTGATTTGATTTTATTATTTTACCATTTAAATTGATTTATTTTGATTTAAATGAATAAAAAATAAAAATAAATAATAAAAATGATAAAATAATAGATGGATAAGCTCAGGGGTCGTGGGTCCTATTAGAAACAAGTTTCAAGCAAGAAAACATGGGCCCCTTTGGAAAAAATGCAATTTTGATCAATGTTAACTTTTGACAATTTTTTTCAAAAATGGCCAACTTTGACAAAGCATATCTCTCTCAATTTTGACCCTAGGAGGGTGTTCTTGGACTTTTTAGAATTCTTAGGATGTCCCCTAACCAACCCTTATGGTTTCATCTCAATTGGATCTTCCATGTTCATGTATGAAGCTTTGACCCAAAAGATGTTTTTGTTGACTTTTCAAAAGGACCTATAATGTAGAAATTCATATCTTTTGATGAGTTCATATTTTGAACTTGTTGGATGAATATGAGTTGTAGGGAATTTCATTCTCTTCAAAATGAGTCTTGGATGGAAAATTTCTGATAAAGTATGAAGAAGTTATGCTTGGTCAAAGTTGGGTTGACTTTTCCTACAAAACCCTAATTTAGCAACTTTTGGGTTTTGATGAATTTGGAGCATTCCTTGGGGAATCATGGTCAACCCTTAATCAAATGATGAAAGTAACTTCAAAATGTTGATGTTTACCAAAAATCTTGAATTTTGACTGTATGTGGGTCACAATTGACTTTTGACCTAATACAGTCGATTCTCAATCATCTGAGCAGTTGACTGAGCAAACTTCTTGTGAAATGCATGAAACTTGACATGTAGGGTCTTGAGAACATATTAAAACCTTGGAAAGAATTTGAGCCCTTTTTGGTTCACACATATTGATGAAAGTGGAAACCCTAATTTGAGGTATACTGCCTTAGGAGAGAGTTTGTCTGGTCAACTCTTGGGCAATCTTGAGCAAATTGGAGATCTCAACGGACATGTATTGAGTAAAATGAGAGGGAAAATTTTGGGGTACAAAAAAAACCATTTGAGGCATTATAAGTCAATTTCCATTTAGAAAAGCAAAACCCTAGTTGTAGGCTAATTGCTTAGGAGAAGACTTGTCTGATCAATTCCTTGAGTAATCTTGAGCAATTGAAAACCCTAGGAAGATGAGGAGACCTCTTGAAATAATTTGATTTGAAAATGAGAGGGAAAATTTTAGGGTACAACATATATCATGGTTAACCATAACATAATTGGTCTTGCACATGTCTCTCATCCCATATAGCTGCAAAACATCTTAAAACCACTATTGGTTAGGCTACTGTGTGCCTATAAACTTATGCACATGGTTGATGAATTTTAGAGAATTAGGATCCTGCAGAAAAATAAATCATCATCAAAAACTTTTAATATTATAACAAACATAATTTAAAAATAATGGATTCAACTAAATTTCATCTCCTCGTGCCTGACATGTCTAGAAGTATGGTCTGGGTAAAAAGACAGCAGTGACAACTCTGACGGGCCTCCTCCAAACCCGTATGGTTCCTCTCCTGCCTCTAGGGTCAGGGGTGCCTCAGGTACCTCTGTTGTCTACTGTTCTTGGGGTGCCTCAAGTACCTCTAGTGTTGAATGAACTCTTTCACGGGCTTGATGTTGGTGGAAGAAGCTTTGAAGTTGGTTGAATAATTTGAGAGAATGTGAGTTGATAGAATTTAAGAAACTTGAATGGTTTAGAGTTATTTTTTTAGAAGAGAGGAAAGAGAAAGGATTCTGGCATGATTTTGAACATATAGTGTTCAGAGATGCATCTCCGTAATATACACATAGATGTATTTCCGTGATTTTTCCCATTGACTTTGGGCCTGAATTAAAAATGTATTGCGTTGGAGTGCGTCCAGAGATGCATTTTTGAAATCTAGGGAAATTATTATATTTTCACGAGGTGTGCTAGTAATCCATAAGGTGCATTAAGAAATTCCTTTAATTTTTTAGTGGTTTCTTGTATATTTTCCTTTCTTTGTACCTTAAATGTTATTTTGGTTTCGTGGGATAGTTGGGTATTTCTTATGCCCTTCTTTGTTCCTATTTTTCGTTTTGATCTTCTAAAATCATTGTAATATACTCCCTCCGTCTCAAATTAAATGTCTTTCAAAAAAATGAAAACATTTCTCCTTATAAATGAATTTTATCTTTTAGGTTCTATTTTCCATTATTTATATTCATTCACACCTTTAAGATAACCAACGAAGAAACATTCCACAGTTCTAGCGGAAAACTTTTCTTTATTGATATACAAAAACTTTTATATTGGAGTGTTATAATTTTGGGTCACAACTGTAACATTTAAGGTGTTAGTTTTATTATTCTAATTAGTCAAAACTTAAAGGGGTCTAATTAATATAATATTAAGTTTATGGATAAAAGCATAAATATCATGAAAGGTAATATTATTGTGTAGATATCCTAAGTATAATATGGTGGGAGAACTGACTTGGATGTTTTGTGTTTTATCGCAATTGTTGCAGATAGCAAGAGTCGCCACCGGCTTTTCTTTTATCAAATAAAGGAAAGTATGGAAATAACAGGAAAAGGGAAGGTTATGAAAAGAAAAGGTGTTAGCACCCTTTTCATCCGTAGTTATCTACGGGCTCTTAGTTGCTAGCTCGCTTTGAAATGCTTTGTTTGAAATGTGTTTGTGATTGGTTTTGAAAGTATTTTTGAAAGTGCCTTCGTTTAAGCGAACTTTGTAATGATTCTCGTCTCTACAAGAATGCATACAAAGTGTTGACTTTTGAAAATATTTCATTTTGAAAGTGTGGGTGTGTTCGAAATATGTTTTTGAAAATGGTTGTGAGAAAGAAACTACAATCGTTCTACCTACTCAAAAATTATTAGTTCTTTTCCTCCTCCTTTAGATATTGCTATCTTACCATTTATTGGTAAGAAGCTCTATCATTAGATGTGAAGGGACAAGCGTGCATCACCGTACAGTCATAGAAGGAAACATTGTAAGATACCTTAGCGATTTGTTGTAAGGGTCTAAAATCGTTTATTGAAGGCAACATCGAAGGGTCATTGAGGGACTATGATCTTGTATTTGAGGGTCATTGCTAAAGTATCCCATGTTCGAGGGGCATGACTGTTTTTATCTTAGGCAACAAGTTAGGTTAGCCATAGAGGTGCAAGTGTGCAAGTGTTTTGATTTCATGCATTTTTGTCTTTGAATTAGGACTTTCTACTTGTTGATTTTATGTCTTGCCATACAAACCCTAATTACTAGCCTTTATATTGAAAGCGGTAAATTGCAGAAATGTAAAGTTCTATGCTGTTACATCATTTGAGAATAGGGATACAAATTTACAAATGGGGGAGCAAGTAGACAAAAAAACCTAATTTACTATTACAATCACATTGAACTTGAATAAATAATATACAAGAAGGTGAGATAATATACAAGAATGTGAGATAATATACAAGGAAAAGAGAATTATTTTTGTTTGGATTCTTTGTATAAAAGAGTTTATCTTAATTAAACTAAAAAGAAAATAGTTAATTGAAACTAAGTTAATTTAAATTAATTTAATGAAAGCTAAACCTAAGTTAATCTTAAGAAAAGAAATGAAATTAACTAAGAAACATATTTTTAGGGTTTTTATGAAAAGATTTTAACCTATTTAATTAAAACTAAAATGGATGAAAAGAAATTAATTAATTAAACTCCTAAGTTCTAAATTAATTTTATTAAAATAAATTAAGTCTAATATTAATTTAATTAAGAAAAGAAATTTGTTAAAAGAATGTTTTTGGTCTTTTTGTCTAAAAGAAATAAGATAAAAATATACTAAATGTCTAATTAATAAATATAAAATACTTTTGGTAGTTTTTGTGATTAATAAAAAATAATAATAATAATAATAATAATGATAAATAAAAATAAAATAAAATATAAAATATAAAATTAAAGTCAGGAGGGTGTAAAAATAAAAAAGGGTGGTTTGAGTGAAGAAAATAGTTTTTGTTTGGCCCAAATGTATTTTTGTATAATCAGTAAATAAAATTTAAAAAAAATATATGGGTTGTGTGGCTGTTAGCATACAGGGGGTGAAAGGAAGTAATTCAGGCCCAGAAGGGGAAAGCCCAGGCGTGCTAGAAAACAAAAAAAAAAAACAGAAAATATAAGGAAAGATAGCAAAATGTGACACTAGGGCTCGAACCTAGGTCACAAGGGTCATAAGCGCACGCTCTCTACCACTGGGGTGGCTATACATCTGATGTTATAAACAAAACCATAAATATATATTATAAAACAAATCCTAGGCCTGTATCATCTTCAACCTCGCACCAGAAAATTCCACAAGATTTTCAAAACCTGTAACTTCTTCATCTCTCAACCAAAATGGAAAAATGTAAACATGAAAGTTGGGTAAAATTTCATCACGAATCCAGAAATGCAAATAACTAAAAGCTATAGATCAAATATGAATGAGAATTTCTAATGGTACCAAATTTTGACCTAACTTTTTCAGGAAGTTCAAACTTGAAATTCACACTACTCAGGAAATATAATTGAAATCATAGGGCATGGCTAGCTTCAGGGCTATGATGTCTATATGAAGATTTCAAAAATCATAAAACATACCTCAAAATGGATTTCGTGTTTTGAGTTTGGGCTTGTTTCAAGGTGCTGCAATGATCAGGTTAGCTTCCTTGAGTCCATAGGAAGCTAATGCAATGCTTAGCTTGAATGGAGAATGGCTGAAATGGTCTGGAGAAGTCCAACTGAAATGCTCTATTTTTGGTTATGGAAGATGAAAAAGATGGTGTTACAGTTGGAAAACATGGATTAGGATAGCCTCTATATGTGTATTAAAAGCTTTTTGATGGATTAGAAGTGAAAACGCACGAGTGGATTTGAAGATTGAGTTTCAAAGTCAGAAATGACAAGTTTTTGTGCTTGTGTTGCAATATCTGGTTTGATGGAGAGTGATGGTGCTTAAGGGCTTGGGAATTCGTGTTTTATCTCATAAATAATGTCTCTATTTATAAGCAAGAAGCTTGGATGCTTGGAGAAGTCAGAAATCAAGAATCACATGTTTGTGGATTTGTCGTGTTTTTGAAGCAACATTGATGAACATGGTTCCAATGCTTGTACCAGGCCCTCTAGAGTGGTTAAACACTTTAAACATGTTTCTTCTGGCCTAGTAGGTTAAGAGTGTGCAGAAGAAACAAGTTAGAGGCTCAAGAAATTGACTTTGTGATTAAAGTGATCTTTACAAGAATGGAATGGTTACTTTCTTCCCAAAGTGGTAATTTGGTTCGGATAATGCTTGAATCAATTGGATAATGGCTATGAGTTATTTAAACCATTAATTATGGAGTGAAACACAAGTTTGAGGCCTGCAAAGAAAAGATTATGTAGCATGGCTATGGATTTGGTCAAGTGTTCATCACAAAATTGACTTGTAATTCAAGTTTGAAACCCTAACTTCATCTCTTAGATTCTCCTAGATCAAGAATGATCTTAATGAGTTCTTGGAAATTTTTAAAAGCTTGGAACATCCTCTACAACCTTCATGTTTTTAGTTTTTGAAGAATCAATTTGTAACTATTTGGAAAATTACCATGAAGTTAGGTCAAATTTTCACTAAGTGTTTTAAGAAAAAGTGCATGACTTCATGAATTCATAACTCAAAATGAAAGCATTTCTAGGAATTGATCAGTAATGAAAAGTTGTATATATCATCAAGATCTACAACTTTCATGTTGAAAATTTTCTTTGAATCATCTTGCATCTTGGTGAAAAGTTAGCATGAAGTCGTGAAAATAGTAAGACTTAAAAACACAAAAATTCTAAGTCTTCAAAAGTTTGAATTTTTAAGATGAATTTTGACTTTCTTTATTTCTTGATGATAAAGTTTCAAAATTTTTAATGTCTTGATCAAATGTGATCTTTGAAACTCAGTTTTGATCAAAAAGTCAAAGTTTGACTTTTGGTGTATTAGTTGACTTTTCATCAGTTGACTGAATTTCAACTATCAATCAATTGATCTTGAGAAATGAATTGCGATATGAAATTAGGCCAAAATGATGCATTTGAATCCTTGATATCATGTTTCTAACCAATAAGTCATGTATTAGGTCAAAAGTCAAAGATTAGTCGTTCTCAATCAAAACTCCATTTTTGACCATTTTGCCCTTTTAGTGATTTGAACAATTTTCTTGGGGAATTGTGATCCAAACTTGATCAATTGATACACATGACCTCAAAATGTTGATATTGGTCTAAAATCTTGAAGTTTGACTGTAGGTTGACCACAAATTGATTTTCTACCCAATATAGTTTATTTTAGGTCATCTGATCAATTGACTGAGCAACTTTGTGATCCAAGACTTGAAACATGACATGAACAATCTTGAGGGTCCATAATGATCCATGAAAGTCATATGAAGTATTAGAAGTCCAATTGTCCTTGTGCAAACACAAACCCTAATTTGAGGTATCAGTTTTGAGGAGATGGCTTGACCCAGTCAACTCTTGTGCAAGCTTGAGCTTTTGAAGATTTTTGTGAGAAATGTCTTGAGAAAAGAGAGGGAAAATTTTGGGGTACAACAGCTGCCCCTGTTCAATCTTCTTAACCCTGAAGAGTTAGATTGGCGGGTCCGTCATTCGTGACTTCAAGGTGGAAGATGATTGAACACCAAAGTGCCTAGAAATTTGCACTCGACTATGTGTTAGTTAATTGTGTCGGGAATGGGCTTAAAGATGCCATTCGGAGAAGTGATGAAGATTTTGTCGGAGATGGGTTTACAGATGCCATCCAGAGTGACTGTTGATAGAAACTGGAGGAAGCATCAGAATAAATATTGGGTCGATTTATACTGAAACAACAAATGTATTTTTCCTGTTTTCAATTGGAATAAGTAAATATAACCCAGAAGAGGTCTTTGTTTGCCTGTCTTTAACTGGAAGAAGTAAATCTAAACCAGAAGAGGTTTGTTGATTTCCTATATTTAACTGGAAGAAATAAATCTAACCAGAAGAGGTTTATTTATTGCCTATCTTTAACTGGAAGAAATAAATCTAACCATAAGAGGTCTGTTGAATGCCTATCTTTAGCTGGAAGAAATAAATCTAACCAGAAGAGGTTTGTTAAATGACTGTCTTTAACTGGAAGAAATAAATCTAACCAGAAGAGGTCTTTTTCTACCTGTCTTTAATCTGGAAGAAATAAATCTAACCAGAAGAGGTCTTCGTCTTCCTGTCTTTAATCAGGAAGAAATAAATCTAACCATAAGAGATCTATTGATTGCTTGTTTTTTAATTGGAAGAATTAAATTCAACCAGAAGAGGTCTTTTGTCTTGTTGATTGATTTTTTTTCCTGCAAGGAAGAGGGTTAGTTGCATGCAGGTGTATGCATGGTGTTGTACCCCAAAATTTTCCCTCTCATTTCTCAATATATTTCTTACAAAGATCTTCAATGCCTCAATTTTGCGCAAGTATCGACTAGGTCAAATAATCTCCTCAACACTGATGCCTCAAATTAGGGTTTGAGTTTATACAAAGGCAGTCGGATTTCTAATGTTTCAAATGACTTTCACTAGATCATTATGGACCCTCAGGATTACTTCTGTCAAGTTTCAAGTCTTGGATCACGATTTTTCAAGAAAGTCATTCAATTTATCAAAAGGGTAAAATGGGCAAATTTAGGGTTTTGACTGTAAATGACTGAACTTTAATTTTTGACCTAATACCTAACCTATTTGTTGGAAGCATGATCTCAAGGATCTAAGCGCCCCATTTCGACCTAATCACATATTTCAATTCATCTCCTGAGATCAGTGGATTGATAGACAAAATTCGGTCAACTGGTGGAAAAAGTCAACTACACACTAAAAAGTCAAACTTTAACTTTTTGACCAAAATTGAGTCCCAAAAATCACATTTCATCAAGACATCCAAAATATGAAATTTGATCATCAAAAATCTAACTTTGCAAGACTTGGATATACGTGTTAATTTCATTGCTTCATGACATATTTTCACTACAATTCAAAATAATTCAAGATGTCATTAATAATTCAAGTTGTTACAAATAATTCAAGTTATTACAAAGTGGCATTTTTGCAAGAGTATAAATCCTAGGTTTGGTCTTGTTTGAACTCTTCCCCTTTGACTCAAACTTTGCCACTATGTTGCCCACAAACATGCTTTGTCTTTGTTACAATCTTCATAAATTGGTCCACAAACCAGATTTTGTATCATGCTACAAACAATGTTGTCCAAGCCTCCTGTATTGCCCACATAACAGCCCAAAACAATGTCAAAAGATAGTATGTTATACTGCTATAAAACAACCATGCACCAAACTACCACAACACTCCAAAACTGCTACAAAAACAGCCATGTGATGCTACTATCAACCCAGTCCAAGCCTGCATTATCTCAGCCCCATGTTTGCATGAAACTTTCATATGAGAGTTGCATCTAAAAGGCAATGATGCAGCATACCAAACTGTTCCAATTGTTATTTGTTTCCCTCCTAAAATCCAAGCAAAAACTTCCTCTATAAATAGACTATTTTCATAACATACAAGGGTTTGGCTTTTAGAGAGAGAATACAGAGTTTTTGAACAGAAAAAACAACATTCCTTGTAAGCTTTGCTCATTCAAAAAACCAGCTTTCCGTTTATTCAAAATAGAACCCCAATCCACTATTCCATCTTACAAACTCTCCCATAGATCAAACACCTTATCACATAGATATTGTTAAAACACTAGAATAGTTTCTGTTAGTGCTATTATCTTCACCCTCCAAACACAAAAATAGTACTGTACAACTTGACTGAGTTAGTTTAATTCAACAGTTTAGGACAGTTTCCTGGAGATTCATTGGAGCCATCACAACATCTGGAAAAGTATTCAGACTTAAAACACCAAGTGCAGTCCCATGGTAAGTCTTCTTGATTCTACATTTTTTCATACGTCATTGATGCTTTATTTTTTGAAGAAAAAAAATGTAGTAATCATTTCCCCTTTGAGCTAATCATTTGCTTGTTTATGTTTATCAATTACATACTATAAACTGACCCATACAGACAATAAAATAATGTTTAAGGTAAAAAACCGTAGCATGAGTCTACACATACCCACATGGGTCGACTCATTCTAGTGAAAAAACAGGGTATGAGTCGACACATAGCCTTATTCATCGACTCATACTATTATCCAGGCCCCAAAACAGAAGGATGAAAGGTGCACGAGTCGACACAAAACACGTATGTGTCGACACAAACAGGTGCATGAGTTGACACATCCCATTATGCATCAACTCATACTGTGTTGGTTTGGTTTTACAGAGGCAAGGAAAGTTAGGTGTCGATGCATAGCAGCATATGTCGACACATAATAGTTCAAAATGCAATTTTTCCTTCTTTTTACACTATTTTTACATTTCCTTCATTGTTATTCGATATGGTTGTAATATTTAAGTTTCCACATCATCCCCATTTATAAATTGTACCACCACTCCCCTAATGATGTAATTGCTTATGATTTTAATTTCCGCAGTTTACCGCTTTAATATAAATTGTTAGTAATTAGGGTGTGTATGGTAAGATAGAATCAACCGCTATAAAACCCTAATCTCAAAGATAAAAATGCATGCAATCGAACACATTATTCACACATGCACCTCTAGGGTAACCTCGCTTTGTTGCCTCGGAAAATAGTCATGTCCCTCGAATATGGGCGTTTTAGCAAAGACCCTCGATAAAAAAGATCGTAGTCCCTAGATATCCCTCGATGTTGCCTTCGGTAAACGATCTAGTCCCTTATGAAAAATTCTAAAACGTCTTGTAAGTTTCCTTCTATGAATATACAATTGACCCACGCCCATCCCTTCACATCCAATGATGGGGCATCTTACCAATCAATGGTAAGATAGAAACATCTAAAGGAGGAGGAAAAGAACAAAGGTCTTTTGAGTAGGTAGAACGCTCATAATTGCTTGCTCACAAATCAAAACCATTTTCACACTTACACTTTCAAAACATATCCAAAAACAAACACCTCTTTGAACTATTTTCAAAATCAACACTTTGTATACATTCTTATAGAGACGAGAATCATTACAAAGTTTACCAAAACAAAGGAGTTTTTCAAAATACTTTTAAAAAACCCACCACAAACACATTTGAAACAAAGCATTTTTTTCAAAGTGATCTAGCAAGTGTGATACGGTGGCAGAACCGACTGTTTTTGTTACTACTGGGTTTGAGTTTTTTGTTCATAAATGTACGGTAAGAAAGAGTCGCCACCGACTTTTATTTCATCCAACAAAGGAAAAGGGAAAAGAACAGAAAAAACCTTTTTCGAGATGTTTCTGAGTATGGGGGGTAGATTATAGAAAGGGAAGGTGTTCGCACCCTTTCTATCCATGGTTTTCCATGGGCTCTTAGGTACTTGATCATTTTTGAAAATTGATTTCGTGTGTTTGTGTGTTTGAAAAGTTTTTAAAATGCCTTAGTGCGGCGTTTCATTTTATGGTAACCCTTGTATCAGTCCTCAAGGGTGTGATAAAATGTTTTTTTGAAAACTTTAGTTTGGAAAATTTGTTTGAAAGTGTGTGTGTAAAAATTTGTTGTTTTGAGCAAGTACCTAAAAGTTTCTACCTACTCGAAAAAGTCTGTTCATTTTCTTAGTTCCTTTAGACAGCTCTATCCTACTATTAAGGAGTAGGTAGCTCCATCGTTGGAGTTTAAGGGACAGTCGAAAGGGACGAAAGGGACAATTACGATCACTAAAGCAATGGTTTGGAAACCTTAGTAATTACCCTAAATTCCTAAAAGATCTTTCCGAGGCAACATTCGAATGGGTCATTTTTTATCTTTTGGGACTAGAGGACAACCACTAAGACTCTCAATACTTCATGATTGTTTACTGAAGGCAACCGAAGTGGGGAAAACCCTAGGAGTGAGCATGTGCAAGTGTTTATTTTTTAGTTTATTTATCTTTGCACAATTAGGATTTTATACTGTATTAATTTGATTTATCTTTTGCATACAAGCCTATTATCCATACATCTAGACAGTTTATAGTTGCAGAAAATTAAAAGCGGAAAAGTAAATCTACGATATTACAAGGCTTCGGGGAGGGGTTACATAACCAAAAAAAACTGGGGATTGAACAGTAAAATAATAAGCAGTAAAATAAACCCTAATTAAAAGCTATTACAAACTCGAAGCAAATACAATAATTGGAATTAAAAATAAAATATTGCACGTGCGACGATTTAAAAACGGGAATCAAAGTCTAAATTCAAAGGAAATCAAATAAAATATTTTTGTTATTTTTTTATTGAGAAAATTAAAGTTTTGCAAATTAACCCTAATTTTCTAATTGATTTTAATTATGGAAAAAAGAATTTAAATCACCCTAATTAAATTAATCTAATTAATTAATGAAATCAATTAAAAAAACCTAATTTTAATGTTTGATGATTTTATGATTTAGTAAATAAAAATGTTTTTTTGAATAAATAAAATAGAATAATAATAAAAATAAGAAAGAAAAAACAAAATTAGGTTTGTTGTTGGAAGTGAACTGGGGGTGCAAAGTTGAAATTGCCAAGGCCCAGATTGGTTGGCCCATGTTCCTTGCGTGTGATCCCATGTGGATTAGCTTCAGAGAATGCACCATGGGCTGCTGTGGCTGGATGCTGGATCTGGATCAAGGGATGATCCAAAGGGTAGGATTGGTGAGCGCATGATGGACGCATGGAATAGTGATGTACTGAATCTGCAATAAATTGTTAAGAAAAATAATAAAAGCACACGCCTGGGATCGAACCTAAGACGTTTGCTTCATAGGCACGCTCCTCAACCATCTACGCTAGTTGGACCATTTGTAAATATAATAAAAAAAATAAATTATAATGGAAACAAAGTGCCTTGCCCAGAAACACGCGCCAAATTCAAATGAGCTAGTGTGTGGCAGCCACGTGATCGTCTTCCTCCCAGAACTATTGTTTTTGGTATTAGACTTTTACCTACGGATAAAACCGTCACTAAAGGCTATAGTGATAGTTTTTATTCGTAGCTACATCCCTGTAAGATTCAAAAACATAATATACGCAAAATAAATCCTATCTAAAGGCATAGGTCGACTGGAAATCATGCCCTAAGTCCATTGGTACCGATAATCTGGTCCAATTTTCCCTAGAGAAGAAAACCCCAAATTAGAGCTTACGAACCCTAGCCATGGCAAATTCTTATACCTTCACTTAAGCTCAGGTTAAAAAATCCAGAAACATTGCAAATATGATGATAGACACGAATATATGATCAAAACATGTTTATGATGGGTAAATCAATAAATTCGAGTTTGGATAAAAGAGACAAACCATGATGATGTAAGGGCACGATTCTGGACGTTTCAGGCCTTGTGGGTGATGGGAATAGCTTCCTGAGTATGCATGGATGATTACCGAAGACTTGAAACTCCTTGAATTGGCCTATAGAGAGGGATCCGATCTGCACTTTTTCCCAAAATTTGAAACTTTTTTTCTTGCTGTTTTACACGACCAACCCCCCTTTCTTCATGCCTTGGGAATGTTATGTACTTATAGTGGAATGAATTAGGTTAACAAAAACTGATCATATCTTTGCAAATTATGGAGATTTGATTTGATTTTTTGCCTTGTATGATTTGTTTCTAAAATAGACCAAATCGTGATTTTTTTTTCAATCCAAATAGCCCTTGCACGATTTGGATGATTTGCTAGTTGTTCATGGACTCATAATGTGCTCATAAAATCCAATCTTTGATTTTATTTGATTATTCTACTATTTAAATTGATTTATTTTGATTTAAATAGATGAAAAAATCAAAATAAATAATAAAAATAATAGAATAATAGGTGGATAAAGGGGTCGTGGGCCATCTTAGGAACAAGTTTCAAACAAGAAAACATGGGCCCATTTGAAAAAAAAAATCAATTTTGATCAATGTTGACTTTATGCACATTTCCAAAAATGGCCAACTTTGACAATGCGTATCTCTCTCAATTTTGACCCTAAGAGGGTGTTCTGTGACTTTTTAGAAATCTTAGGATGCCCTCTAAACAACCATTTTTGGTTTCATCTCAATTGGATCTTCTATGTTCATGTTAGGAGCTATGACCCAAAAGGTGTTTTTGTTGACTTTTGAAAAGGACCTATAATGTTTGAATTTATATCTTTTCATGAGTGCATTTTTTGAACTTGAGGGTTGAATATGAGTTGTAGGGAATTGGATTCTCTTAAAACTGAGCCTTGGATGAGAAATTTATGATAAAGTATGAGAAAGTTATTCCCGGTCAACATTTGGTTGACTTTTCCTGTAGAAACCCTAATTTAGCAACTTTTGAGTTTTGATGAATTTGGGGCATTCCTTGAGGAATCATGATCAACCCTTGATCAAATGATGGATTCACTTCAAAATGTTGATGTTGACTAAAAATCTTGAAATTTGACTCTATGTGGGTCACAGTTGACTTTTGACCTAACATAGTTGATTTTCAGGCATCTGAGCAGTTGACTGAGAAAACATGTAGTGCAAGGCATGAAACTTGGCATGGATGATCTTGAGAACATATTAGGGCAATGGAAATAATTTAGGACCCTTGGAACTCAAACATCTTGATGAGGAGTGAAACCCTAGTTTGAGGCTCATTGTCTTAGGAGGAGGATTTGTCTGGTCAATCCTTAGTCATCTTGAGCAATTGAGAACCTCTAGGAATATGCTTTGTAAAAAATGGGAGGGAAAATTTTAGGGTACAATAGCTGCCCATGTTCAATCTTCTTAAACCTGAGGATGTAGATTGGCTGGTCTTCCTTTCGTGATCTGAAGGTGGAAGATGATTAAACATTATAGTGCCCAGAAATTTGCACTTGCATGAAGTAATATTGATCGGTGATATCGGGAAAGGGCTTATAGATGCCTGTTGTACCCCAAAATTTTCCCTCCCATATTCTTCAAGAATTGCAAAGAGCAAGCTTCAAAATCTCCTCAAGGGTTGCACAGTTCAAGGGCCTCCTAAACAGTCAAAAACTAGGGTTTTGGTTCTGACAAAGAATTGAAGTTTCCAAGGGTCCAATCAAGTCCCACATGCCTACAAACATGGTCAAGCATCCTCATACCAAGTTTCAAGACTTACAGCACAAAATTGCACAGTCAAAAACCCTAATTGCCCTACAGTCAACTGCAGGGGCAAAATGGTCATTTGACAGTCAAAAGTTCAAATTTTTGGTCAACATCTCATTTTGAATCCACAAACATCATTTGATCAATGCTTGATCATGATTCTCAAATCTTGGCTCAAAAAGTCTCAAGATGCAAAAGTTTCCATATTTGGACAGTTGAAAAAGTCAATTGTAACTTGACCAAGGCATAACTTCCACATGGTTTATCATAAAAATTCCATCCAAAGATCATTTTGAAGATGAATACATTTCCTACAACTCCTCTTCACACTTCAAGTCCAAGAAATGCTCTCACAAAAAGTTATCAATTTCAACATTATAGGTCATTTTCAAAAGTCAACAAAAAGGGACTTTAAGTCAAAGGCCATAACTTGAGATTGGTAAATCAAAATGACATGGGACCAAATACATTGGTTAGAGTACTCAAAGACCTTTCCAAAATGTCCAAGAACCTGAGCAAAGCTTAAAAATTGAGCAAGTTATGCCTTGTGGAAGTTGGGAAATTTTTGGATATTTTGAAAAGTCAACTTTGCTTCAAATGTCTTAAAAATGCTAATGGGCCTCTTTTTCTTCCAAGAATCATTGTCCAAGGCATGCGCATGACCATTTGTCCCAAAGGGAAGTTTTTTATCATTTTTATTTATTTATTTGGATTTTTAATTATTAATAATTCATTTAATTAAAATAAATATGTGAAAAATATCAAAGCAAGTCAATCAAATCTTTTTGTGCATAGGATAACTTCAGATTTTCGTGCATTATTAGATAGGGAAAGAATCCATATGATTGAACATGATTTGGTAGCAAATATGCATGAAAAGATTGGAAAATTATGGCATAAAAAATCAAATATTTTTTCATCAATTCAAGGATTCTTTGGATCAATTTCTCAACCCTAATCCTTCACACATATATATTGATGCAAACCCTACTCCTAATAACCTCCCAGCTGCGCCATACCTCCATAACCAAACTTGAGTTTTTTTGACAAAATTCCAAAACTGAAAACTAGGTTAGAGTGCGATTCAAGCCAAAATAACTATACCATTGTCTTGCTGAGACATCAAGGAAGGTGCCTGGATCAATATCATAGCCTGAAACATCAAGAATTGGTATATCAGAGTCAAGCTTTTCACGAAAATTTCCATAATCGAATCATGAATTTCATGCATTTTTCGTGTGTTTTCTTTATTGATTTACATTGAGTGATTGATTCTAAAGCTAACTGCATATTTTAATTGAGTTTTTGTGCCAAATTAGAGGATTCACCATTGATACAGGCTAGGGTTCTTCAAGCTTCGAATTGGGTACTTTTGAACACGGTAAAATTGTGACTTCCCAATACCATGATCAAAACCAGGACACTTGGACGAATCGATTGCCATGGTCGCGCCTAATTTCTGATCCAAGATGGCCTGTTCGCTATTATTAGAAAACGCATATTTTGGGGGGGTTTAAAACCCCCGCTAACCTTTTCATGTTTCAGGGAAAAAACAAAACGAGGAAGAAGACAGTGAGGTGTAAGGCAACGATTGGAGGATTTGAATTTTCGCGCTAATCTGTCCACTAATTCTTGTTTTATTTCATATTATTTATTAGTTATTATATAATCAAAAGCGTGTGAATGGCATAGTGGTGGAGAAAGCACTTGGTAACCAACAGGACCTGGGTTCGATCCCAGGTCC
The DNA here is from genome assembly GCA_948472305.1 of Vicia faba. Classification (NCBI taxonomy): domain Eukaryota; kingdom Viridiplantae; phylum Streptophyta; class Magnoliopsida; order Fabales; family Fabaceae; genus Vicia; species Vicia faba. The sequence goes on from OX451739.1 coordinate 493,569,800, forward strand.
CCCACCCCTTTCCATATTATTTTTCCAAACGTGTTTTTGTGCAGTTTCACTATAAGGGTGTATCATACATCCACCATATCAAGCCTTCCACGTGCTTACCAAGATCAATCCAAGGAGCATGATCTGAAGAACATGATGGGCAGGAGTCAACGCATATGCATGCTACCCTGGAAAGTCAATAGGGCCAAGGATAATTGGGCCTGAATTGCTAAAGATACACCTCCAATTGGGGACAGAACCCCCCAAGGTTTGCTATTTCCTTTATATTTTCTTTATTTTTTATTTGATTCAATTACTTTTTTTTATTAATACCTTTAATTTAATTATTTTCATAAAAATATAAAAACAATAGAAAAATCAGAAAAGTCATAAAAAAATCAAAAAAATATATTTTATTTTAATATTTTGTAAATAAATCTCATCAATTTAATTTAGCTTTTTAAATCTAGGGTTAATCTCAATATTTTTCAATAAAACCTAAAATTGGTAGAATTAGGGTTTGTATCAATTTTTATCCTTTTTCTTTTCTTTTCACCATAATTAATTATTTATTTTTATAAATCAAATTGCATTAATTAAATTAGGTTTAATGGTAGATAATTGTCATATTTTCTTAATAAATAAAAGTTGTAGAATTAGGGTTAATTAGTTAATTTCATTTAATTCACATAAAAACCATAAATACCAAAAAACTAAAAAATAATTTCTTTTTCCTTAATTGAATTAATTTGTAAATAATAATTTAATTTCATTAAAAAGGGTCCAACGCCCTCGCTTTCAATTTCAATTCAATTCGCGCATTTTATTTTATTGCTTATAATATTAATGTAATTCTCCTGAAGCCGTGTAAATTAAATTTCTCGCACTTTACTTTATTTCTTTATTTTCTGTCAAATCGGGTCCTGGATTTTATTTTGGCGATGTGGACCCGCGCCTTTGTAATAGTTTAGAACTTTTAATTTCCGCATCTTTTTAACTGTTAAATAAATGCATGCAAGAATGAATGACAAAAATAAAAATAACGCGTAGATCACCCTAACATGACAAAAGACAAAAATATCTGAAAACGACACACAAATCACACACCACCCCTAGGGTACGCCTCACTGTTGCCTTGCCTCGAAAGGTGATCGTCGAGTAGAGGATGTCTTAGTAAGTCCTCATGATCCGGGAACCTGGCATGAGGGTAGCTTCTAAGGTATCTTCCCATTGCTCCGGTGATCACCATGCCCCTACAAACTCGAATTGACCCGAACACCTCCAACAGTGGTGCTACCTACCTCTCAATGGTGGGATGGCACTACTTTAAAGGACATTTACACAGACGAATTCCTTAGGGTAGGTAGACAACTCTAGATACTTGCTCTAATTTCAAAACAAATCAAAAATACTTTTCACACCGACACCTTTTCAAAAAGCTTTCGAAAGCAACTTTTCAAACACTCTTGAGGACCGATACAAGAGTCGAACTGAAATTTTCAAAGAAACTTTTTAAAACCCACAGTTGAAAAGCAAACAAACCATTTTTGAAAACACAATGAGCAAGTATCTAAGAGCCCATGGATAACCATGGATAGAAAGGGTGCTAACACCTTCCCTTTCTATAACCTACCTCCCGAACCGAGAGCAATCTCTTTAAGGAATTTTTCTGTGCTTTTGTCCTTTCCATTTGGAGAAAATAAAAGACGGTGGCGACTCTTGCTTCCGCGACATTCCGCGAACCAGCTTTAAACAGTCAGTTCCAGATCCACCGATCACAGAACTGGCGACTCTGCTGGGGAATTACTCAAAGTGAGGTGTACCTTAGGACTAAGATCACTGTGTTTTCAATTGCTTTGACTTGTTTGCTTTAAATTGTGGGACTGTATTGGGAGTTCTATAGATCCTAACCCGGATCTGGGGATACCTTCTTAGAAAGTAGCAACAAGGCTGTGAGGGAACTGTGCGGGGTATACCGACATGGTTGAAACAGTCTGCTACGTTGATGTGGCACTTTGGTGTGTACCGGTAACCCTTGAGTTCAGTCAAGGAGAGTACGGGGCCTCCATGTGGTGTCGTGAAGCATCAACTGACCTTAGGAACCTTAATTGAACTATCTTGGCCTCTTTAGGGTAGTGAGATAACTGACTTTGGTGCAGTCCGAGGTTGGTTGATACTCGATACTACACTCAATTGAGGGTTGCTTTCCTAGAATATTTCGGTCGCCAGTTCAGTGGCTAAATCGAAACAATGAACAATGAAAGCAATCCAGTGATATTGGGGCTCCTTAGAACCCGGTTACTTTTGATAGGACAGGTTTTGAGCCCACCAACTTCAAGAGGGTAATACCCAGACCCCATGCTGGCCTAAACTCTAAGGGTTTGTCTTGTTTGTCTTGTGTGCCTTACATGTTTGCTTTTGTAAATATTTGTGGTGTGTCTAATCATAGCATCATGACATCATCCAGCATCATATGCATTGACTAACCATTTCAGGGGTTCGAATCTTCATCTTTGTTCTTGTTTTGTAGGACATGGAAACTGTTCGCAGAAAAACAATTCAAATCAGCCTTGTAAGGATCCCTCCTCAGCTTAAGGAGCTTATATCCAGGATTCCCGAGAGCTCTTCATTCAGTGAAAGACATGGAAGACTCATCAGCTTGGTCAATACCAACATTGAGGAAGATATGATAAAGGTCCTGTTCCAGTTCTTTGACCCTCTGCATCATTGTTTCACTTTCCTGGATTATCAACTGGTACCTACATTGGAGGAGTTCTCCCGGCTCCTGAAGATACCTATCCTTGATCAACTACCCTACAACGGTACAGAAAAGGAACCCAAGCTTGAAGAGATTGCTAAAGCCTTGCACCTACAATCATCTGACCTCAAGGGACATTGGGAAGTTAGAAGTGGTATCAAAGGGTTCTTAGTTAGGTTTCTGTTTGAAAAGGCCCATGAATGATGGAACTCCCTTGACTTACAAGCTTTTGAAGAAGTTGTGGCCCTCCTTATCTATGGTTTGGTGTTGTTCCCTAACCCAGATCAGCTTATAGATATCAGTGCTGTCCAGATCTTCATGTCCAGGAATCCTATACCTATGCTGCTGGGGGACATCCTTCACTCATGTTACACTCGAACCATGAGAAAAAGAGGTGTCCTTATGTGTTGCACTCCTCTCCTGGGAAGGTGGTTTATTTCGCACCTTCCACAATCAGTTTTGAAGAATTAGCGGGGTTTGAGATGGTCACAACGGTTGATGACTCTTACACATGCAGATATACATTGGTGCCCTCGGTCCAGAGAGGATGTCACCATTATTGATCGTTGCGGGGAGTACCCTAATGTTCCTTTACTTGGAATCAGAGGAGGTATCACTTATAACCCATGTCTGGCTTGGAGACAGTTTGGTTATGCTCAGAGGGATGGTCCTCATGACATGTTAATTCCTGACATAGTTTTTGACTTCGACAACGATGCACAAGGACTTCGCCAGAGACTTATCAGAGCCTGGAGGATGCCAAGTAGGATAGACAGTAAGACACTGGGGCACAGGAACTCCATCCCGTTGGAACCTTATCTCAAGTGGGTACGAGCCTTCTCCCAGAAGTTAGTGATGCCTTATCCTCATATGCTCCCGGTGATTAAAGAGCCAGTCTTGGAAGGAGAAGTATCCTACACCATTCAGCATCCTGACATGCCCACGTCCTGGGAAGAGATGCAGAAGAGCTGGATCCAGCTTAAGGAAGAACGGAATTCTCTTGAGACCAGTCTACATGCTAGTGAAAAGAAGGTCCTGGAGCTCACCCGCCTATTGCATGAGGAGAGGAATCTCAACACCTACATAGCTCCAAAGAGGATGTGTAGTGTCTTTTGGGATTGATTTGCTTTGTAATTTGTGCCCACGAGGCTTTGATGTACTGAACAATTATTTCCTTAATGATAACGTGTGTTCTTTTTTGTCTACAACAAATTTGAACTTTCGAACCCTTGAATGCATTGCATAAACACATATCATTCATCATGTGCATAGCAGGTTTTCTTCTTTTCAGGTTGCTTACCGTTATTCGATGTTTATTTCAGCATCATGAATCCTGACTCATCATCAACCGAGATGTCCATCAAGGCTCTTCAGGCGCAGAATGCGCAATTTCAGGAACTAATCATGGGTTTGGCTCAGGGCCAAGAGGAGCTGAAGGCTCTGCTCCTGAAGAAGGAAAAGAAGAAAAAGAGAAGAACCGTTCTTTTTAACTCAAGCCGAAGGTTTGGCAACACTCTGCAAAATGAAGAGGCTGGTTCTTCCATTGGCAAGGGTACTCCTCAAGGGGAAAAAGGTCCTAGTCCGGTAGTCTCCGACAACGAGACTGATTTTGATGAAGAGCAATATCCTCCTGCAGAAGACAGATACAAGCAGTTGGAAGACAGGTTAAATGCTATGGAGATCCAACAAGTACCTGGGCTGGATTTCGGAGACTTGGGTTTGTCTACTGGTGTGATTATTCCTCATAAATTCAAAGCACCATCCTTTACCAAGTATGACGGGGCGTCTTGTCCCAAGCTACACCTCAGATCGTATGTGCGGAAGATTCAACCATACTCAGTGGACAAAAACTTGTGGATCCACTTCTTCCAGGAGAGTCTTTTAGGGACTCATCTCGAATGGTTCTATCAGCTGGATGGGACCAAGGTTCGTAACTGGGAGGAGTTGGCTACTGCTTTCTATAAGCAGTATCAATATAATGCCGACCTTGCCCCTACATGTACCCAACTCCAGGGTATGTCGTTAGGGTCAAGCGAAGGTTTTAAAGAGTACGCTCAGAAGTGGAGGGATCTGGCTGGCAGGGTGCAGCCTCCGTTGACTGACCGGGAGTTGGTAGACATGTTCTTGGGGACCCTATCTGGGCCATTTTTCAACCATCTTATTGGTAACTCGTCTGCAGGGTTTACTGATCTTATTCTGACTGGAGAGAGAATAGAGGCTGGGTTGAAGTCTGGTAAGATTCAGAAAGGGGCATCTTCAAGTTCTGAGAAGAAACCCTTCAAAAAGGAATCCAGTGATGTATATGGGTCCAGAATACAAGAGAAGTCTGAGCGTCGCCAATCTATCAGTGCGGTAATGATTGCTAAGCCTGCTGCCGCTCCTCAGCAAACCAATCCTCAAAGGGCTGAAAGACCCCGGAGAGAGTTTACCCGTTTGAGCATGACCTTATCGCAGATCTTGCCGCAGTTGCTGTCCACCAACCTAGTGACTGTCAGAGAGGCCCCAAAAGTTGTGAACATTGCCTCTCCCAAATACAACCCAAATGACCGCTGTGCTTATCACTCCGATAGCCCGGGGAATTCCACTGATGACTGTTGGGCCTTGAGGAATAAGGTGCAAGACCTTATCGATGCAAAAGATATACAGTTTGAAGCGTCTGAGAGGCCGAATGTGGTGACTGCTCCTATGCCCCAGCATGGAGTAAATGATGTTGATGAAGATGTATACGCCGTTTCTGTGGATGATGTGGCTACTCCTTTAATGACTGTCAAGAGGAACCTACTGCTGGCCGGTTTATTTCCGGGTTGCAGTGAGGGTTGCCTGTTCTGTGTTGTTTCTCTATCTGGTTGTCCTTTGCTGAAGTTGGGCATCCAAAGCCTAATGGACAGCAAAGAGATTCTATTCAAGATGTCCGCTGTTCAGTTGGTTCCGGTAGAAGAAGTTTCCGTGGTTACAATCTATAATAATCCAATCAAGGCTCTCCCAAGGAAGCCTGTTCAAATCATGACTGTCGCACCTGTTGTTATTACTGTTCTGGGGCCTCTCCCCTACGTGTCTGATAAAGTTGTCCCCTGGCACTATGGGGCAGATGTGTATGTGAATGGAATCAAACAAGAGTTCAACGCTGGCGCCAGTATCTGCGATATCACTGGTCCAGCCAAGGTTACCCGCAGTGGCAGGCTCTTCTCGCCTGACATTGCACCACCCGTTATTCAAAGACCCCTCCTTATAACACCTACAAGTGTACCTATTCCTGTTTCTGATCAAATTGTTTCCCCTGCTGCCGAGTCATCCAATGCTCGGGGCAAAGGGATTGAAGATGAGCCTGCCCGGATGGAGGCACCAAGACCTGTAACTTCTGAGGCCTCCCAACAAGAGATGGAGGAAATTCTAAAAATAATCAAGAAGAGCGACTTCAATGTGGTGGAACAGCTGGGGAATACGCCCTCCAAGATCTCCATGCTCTCCTTGCTCCTGTGTTCGGAGGCCCATGCTAAGGCCTTGATCTCATTTCTCAAGACGGCCCATGTGCCACAGGAGACATCTGCAGTCCAGTTTACTAATTGTGTAGCAAATCTGACAGCGGACAATGGTTTGGGTTTCTCGGATGCTGACCTTACTGCAAAGGGAAGGGACCACAATGATGCCCTGCATGTCTCTATTGAATGCAGGGGCACTACTCTGGCGCACGTGTTGGTGGACACTGGCTCTTCCTTGAATGTGCTACCCAAGAAGGCCTTAGACCGTTTGGATTGTGAAGGCCTGGAGCTGAAACCTAGCAATATTATCGTCAGAGCCTTTGACGGTTCCAAGAGGATGGTTCATGGAGAGGTTGACATTCCTATTCGTGTGGGTTCTCAAGTATTCGACTCCACTTTCTATGTGATGGATATCCGTCCATCTTATTCTTGTCTACTGGGTCGACCTTGGATCCACAAAGCTGGGGCAGTGACCTCTACCTTGCACCAGAAGCTCAAGTACCCCGTCAGAGGGAAGATCGTCACTGTGCAGGGAGAGGAGGAGTATATGGTGAGCCATTTGAATTCCTTCAGATATATTGAGATGGACGGGGACTTTATTGAAACCCCCTTTCAGCATTTCGAGGAGGTACCTCCAATCTTGGCAGCAGCGGAAACAGTGGTCGAAGAGGATGTTCCCTTGAAGATGGCTTCCCTAAAGGATGCCCGGGCTGTGGTTCAGAAAGGTGAATGTACTAACTGGGGCAGGCTTCCTGACTTTACACAGAAAACTGACAAGTTCGGACTGGGTTTTACTGCAGAGGGACAGAAATCTATGCGGAAGGCAAAGACCAGAAGACCTCCTGTGCTCATTACCAATCCAGGAGTGAATGTTGTTGGGGAGGATAATGAAGTGGATGAAGCTGAGTTCAATAGCTGGATCTACCCGACAACTGATGGCGGATTGACCAATTGGATTGCTAAAGACCATACTCCTGTTACTTTTGTTACGCAGTAATAAACTTCTTTGTTTTGTTATTTGTAATAAACAATTAAAACTCTATGGCTCGGTGTCTTACCCGAGGCACCGTGGTTTTATTTGTGAGGGCATATAAATTGTCATTTCATATATTATGAATAAAAATCTTGGACGTTTCCTTGCATTTCAAATCTTATGCTCATTTTCTTTCTTTCCTTCCTTTATATATTTCAAAACAGCTGTATTTACACACACTCACTCATACAGGTTTCAATCCACTCTGGATCTCACTGGTAACGACTCTGCTACTGCCAGTTATGACTTCGAAAATCCGATCAACTTAGCCGAAGACGAAGGTGAAGATGATTGCGAAGTGCCTGGCGAGCTTGCAAGACTGTTACTTCAGGAAGAGAGGGCAATTCCACCACACGAAGAGCCAGTGGAGACAATAAATCTGGGTACTGATACAGACAGGAAGGAGGTAAAGATTGGTGCTAACCTAGAGCTCAGCGTGAAGCAACGGTTGACTCAGATGCTACATGATTATATGGAGATCTTTGCCTGGTCCTACGAAGACATGCCCGGGTTGGATACCGATATTGTGGTCCATCACTTGCCAACTAAGGAAGACTGCCCTCCGGTCAAGCAAAAGGTCTGTCGTATGCGTCCAGAGATGTATGAGAAGATCAAAGCCGAGGTTATGAAACAGTTTGATGCCGGGTTCCTTGCAGTGACTTCTTACCCTCAGTGGGTTGCTAATGTGGTGCCGGTACCAAAGAAGGACGGTAAGGTCAGAATGTGTGTCGACTACAGGGATCTGAACAGGGCCAGCCCCAAGGATGACTTCCCCCTACCTCACATTGACGTCCTGGTTGACAATACTGCTCAGCACAAGGTGTTCTCTTTCATGGATGGTTTTTCGGGGTATAATCAGATCAAGATGGCTCCTGAAGACATGGAAAAGACTACCTTTGTTACTCAGTGGGGCACCTTCTACTACAAGGTCATGCCTTTTGGACTGAAGAATGCTGGGGCAACCTACCAACGTGCCATGGTTGCTATATTTCATGACATGATCCACTATGAGATAGAAGTGTATGTGGACGACATGATCGCAAGATCCCAGACTGAGGAAGAGCACCTAGATCATCTGCAGAAATTGTTTGACCGTCTGAAGTTGTACAAGCTGAGGTTGAACCCGAACAAGTGCACCTTCGGGGTAAGATTTGGAAAGTTGCTAGGCTTCATTGTAAGTGATAAGGGTATTCAAGTGGACCCTGCCAAGGTTAAAGCTATTCAAGAGATGCCAGTTCCTAGGACAGAAAAAGAAGTCAGAGGCTTTTTAGGACGCCTGAATTACATTTCTCGGTTCATCTCGCACCTAACTGCCACTTATGAACCAATCTTCAAGCTACTGAAGAAAGATCAGGTAATACGTTGGAATGATGAATGTCAGGCTGCTTTTGACAGAATCAAGGAGTATCTCCAAGAACCACCCATTCTTATGCCACCGGTTGAAGGGAGACCTCTGATACTATACCTGACAGTACTCGACAACTCAATGGGGTGTGTGCTGGGGCAGCATGACGAGTTTGGCCGAAAAGAGCATGCCATTTATTACCTTAGCAAAAAGTTTACCGACTGTGAGACCCGATACTCACTGCTCGAGAAAACTTGCTGCGCTTTGGTATGGGCTGCTCGCCGGCTGAGACAGTATATGCTGACTCACACTACTTTGTTGATCTCAAAGATGGATCCTATAAAGTACATATTTGAAAAACCTGCTCTGTCTGGGAGAATAGCAAGATGGCAAATGATCTTGACAGAATACGACATTCAGTACACAACCCAGAAAGCCATCAAGGGAAGTGTATTGGCAGACCACTTGGCACATCAGGCAGTAGATGACTATCAGTCAATGAACTTCGAGTTTCCGGACGAGAGCATCATGATAGTGACTGATTGTGAAGTACCTGGACCGGATGAAGGACCTGAGGAAGGATCCCGATGGTCTATGCACTTTGACGGAGCCTCCAATGCTTTGGGTAATGGTATCGGCGCTATAATCATATCCCCTCAAGGCACTCATACTCCACTCACTGCCCGACTATGTTTCAATTGTACCAACAACATGGCGGAGTATGAGGCGTGCATCATGGGTCTTCAAGCTGCGATCGACCTAAGGATCAAGTTTCTGAGTGTCTTCGGAGATTCCGCTCTCGTGATCAATCAGATCAAAGGAGAGTGGGATACGAAACATCCGAATCTTATTCCTTACAGAGAATGTGTGTTGACCTTGATCCCCCACTTCACAGAGATAACCTTTGAACACTTTCCAAGAGAAGAGAATCAGTTGGCGGACGCGTTAGCTACAATGTCTTCTATGTTCAAGGTCAAATGGGATAATGAGGCTCCCCGGATCCTCATCTGGAAACTGGACGAACCGGCATACTGTTGTGATCTCGAGACTGAATTGGTGACTGAGAAGCCTTGGTACCATGAGGTGAAGAGATATTTGGAAGCTCAGGAGTATCCTGAAGGTGCCTCTGTCAATGATAAAAAGTTTCTGAGAAGGTTCGCAGCTAAGTTCTTCCTTAGCAACGGCATCTTGTACAAGTGAAACCATGATTCGACCTTACTGCGTTGTGTGGATAAGACTGAAGCAGAAAGGATCATGGAAGAGCTACATGAAGGGACCTTTGGTACACATTCCAGTGGGCACACTATGGCAAAGAAGATCCTTCGGGCAGGGTATTTCTGGTCCACCATGGAAGCTGACTGCTACCAACACTCTCGGACATGCCATAAATGCCATATTTATGCAGATAAGGTGCATGTTCCTCCAGTCCCTCTGAATGTTCTGACTGCACCTTGGCCGTTTGCAATGTGGGGCATAGACATGATCGGCGAGATTAAACCTACGGCATCTAACGGGCATTGCTTCATCCTGGTAGCGATTGATTACTTCACGAAGTGGGTTGAAGCAGCTTCCTATGCTACGGTAACCAAGACAGTTGTGGCACGGTTCATTCGGCATAACCTGATCTGTCGATACGGCGTCCCAGAAAGAATTATTACAGACAACGGTACCAATCTTAATAACAAAATGATCGCTGAGCTTTGTGAGCAGTTTAAGATACAGCACCACAACTCTTCTCCTTACAGACCGAAGATGAATGGGGCTGTAGAAGCAGCAAATAAGAATATAAAGAAAATCGTGCAGAAGATGACAGTGACTTATAAAGATTGGCACGAGATGTTACCGTTCGCTCTACATGGGTACCGTACCTCAGCTAGGACGTCAACCGGGGCAACTCCTTTCTCCTTGGTTTATGGTATGGAGGCAGTCTTACCGATCGAAGTGCAAATACCCTCTCTCCGGATAATAAAGGATGCAAATCTGAACGAAGATGATTGGATCCAGACACGACTTGATCAGCTAAACCTTATTGACGAAAAGAGACTTGCTGCTATCTGTCATGGTCAGACGTACCAAAAACGGATGATCAGGGCATTTAACAAAAAGGTCAGACCACAGGAATATCGAGTTGGGGATCTGGTAATCAAGCGAATCATCCTTCCTCAGAGTGATCCAAGGGGAAAATGGACCCCTACGTACGAAGGGCCATTTGTGGTTAAACATGTGTTCTCAGGAGGAGCCATGATTTTAACCAACATGGATGGTGACGACCTTCCTCACCCCGCCAATGCAGACATAGTAAAAAGATACTACGCGTGAAAAAAGACCCGCTAGGCTGACATGCCTAGGCAAAAATTAGGGCTCCCGGCGAACCAAAAGGGTTCGGGCAAAATGAAGGGATGAAATAAAAAAATATGTACACCCGGCAAGTCGAAAACCTGAAAAGGCGGCTTGGGCAAAAATGGGTATCCCGGTGGACTGAAAACCCAAAAGGGCGTTCCAGGCAAAAGTTAGGGATAAAGCGTAATACTATGTCTCATTGGATCACTTTGCATCCAGAATCCGGTATCTACACCAAGTTCAAACGGCATCGATCAGTCAGCTTCATCTTCAACTAAGGTCATCAAGTGATGAGACTCTCGGAGATATAAAGGCAATAGCAGAGTTGAAACCCAGTGGGATCATTCATTTCACACAGCTGTTTTATTTTCTCTTGTACAAAATTTGTATAAACTCTTTTGTTCGGCGGCATCCTCTTACTAGGACGTCAGCCTCTTGTACATAAAACGCCTATTTACAGGCCATTCAAAAGTCAATACAAATCACTTTTCAGTTAAAATTGCCAATCGTTTTCCTTTTCTGTTTTGTTTTGCGAAGAACGTCCAAGGTTCAATTTGTGATATATGCATTGACAATAATTTGCTAACTCATGAATATTTGCATACGAAACAAAGGATTAATTGCATGTAACATTAGAAACAGGGGCAATAAAGAGTTGTCTAAGCAATCTAATTGTTCTGTCCTCCAAGGTATCAAGGTAGGTTCAGCTGAAGAACATAACCAGCATACCTTAATTCCCCAGAGAGTGAGCCAGCAAGTCAGTACACTCTCCCCAAGCAAAGCTATTATCAACCTTAGGGAAGTTGGGTATCCTCCAACAGATCTCAACATTCCCCGGCAGTCTTGGTCTAAAGATTGTTCCCCGAAGGTATATCAAACATTCAATGGAGTCACTTCCCCGATACAGTTCAAAACTTCCCCAGGAGAGTCCAATCCAGATTTCCCCAGGAAAGTTTGAATCCATCTCCCCAGCAGTAAGCTTATCCCCAGTAGATTCTGGAAGCTTATCCTCTATAGAACACGAACGTGTCGCCCGGCTTTATTCAAAGAGTTATTTCCTTACCAGGATATAAGTGGGTTATCCTCATCCAAAAGCAACGGAAAGAGCGTCCTCGACGAAGTCTTCTTATCCCCAACGAAGTCTATTAACACTTCCAACACAACAATGGTATCCCTAGCAAGTTATTATCAACAACTCAACAAAGTATCTCTCTCCCCACAGAGTTTTGCTTCCCAGCAAGATCGCTAGAGTACTTTTCTCCCCGCAGAGTAATCCATTCGCCAAGTTCATTCCCCAACGGAGTTATCTTCTCCTACCGGTATTCTTGCAACTATCGTCCAGCGGAAGCACGATCTATTCTCCAAACATCAGCCCAGGAGTGACTTCCCGGCACCCGTCAAGGATTTACTTTCCTAGACGACAAAAACATACATTCATAAACATCGCACTTCCATACATTATAGCATGCATATACGCATCATATCTTACAAATCTCATTTATGTTGAGAACATCATTGCTTGATCCATATCATGCATCGCATATGAATGACCTTTACCTTTCAGGAAAGATTCGGTCAAGTTCTCAGCTACATTTCAAGACCTAGACCGGTTCAGTTAAATCGACCCTAAGATTTTACTGTTTCTTATCCAGTCAAAGGCCTTCTCTGGTTCAGTCAGATCGACCCTAAGATCTCCCTGTTTCTTATCCAGTTGAAGATATCAAGACCTAGACCGGTTCAGTCAGATCGACCCTAAGATCTCCCTGTTTCTTATCCAGTCAAAGGCCTTCTCTGGTTCAGTCAGATCGACCCTAAGATCTCCCTGTTTCTTATCCAGTTGAAGATTCCAAGACCTAGACCGGTTCAGTTAAATCGACCCTAAGATTTTTCTGTTTCTTATCCAGTCCAAGGCCTTCTCTAGTCCAGCTAAATCGACCCCAAACAGATTTTCCTGATAAAGACTCAGTAGAAGATATCCAAGATTCTCTCAATGATACTGTTGAGGTTGTAGTCGCCTGTGATTCTCTCCCCGTTACTGCAGAGGTAGTAATCGCCCCAAGATTCTCTCAATGATTGCTGTTGAGGTTGAAGTCGCCCAAGATTCTCTCAATGATTGCTATTGAGGTTGAAGTCGCCCAAGATTCTCTCAATGATTGCTGTTGAGGTTGAAGTCGCCCAAGATTCTCTCAATGATTGCTGTTGAGGTTGAAGTCGCCCAAGATTCTCTCAATGATTGTTGTTGAGGTTGAAGTCGCCCAAGATTCTCTCAATGATTGCTGTTGAGGTTGAAGTCACCCAAGATTCTCTCAATGATTGATGTTGAGGTTGAAGTCGCCCAAGATTCTCTCAATGATTGCTGTTGAGGTTGAAGTCGCCCAAGATTCTCTCAATGATTGCTGTTGAGGTTGAAGTCGCCCAAGATTCTCTCAATGATTGCTGTTGAGGTTGAAGTCGCCCAAGATTCTCTCAACGATTGCTGTTGAGGTTGAAGTCGCCTATGGTTCCCTCCCCGATACTGCAGAGGTAGTAATCGTCCCCAGATTCTCTCAGTGCTACTGTTGAGGTTGAAGTCGTTCAAGATTCTCTCAGCGTTCCTATTGCGGTAGTAATCATCCAAGGTTCTCTCACCGTTCCTGTTGAGGTAGTAACCATCCATGGTTCATTCATCACCGTTTGAAGCTCCAGATTCAGCTCCTGTAACCAGTCAGGACACATCTATACGAAGAGTTTGAAGACCAGCTCCTGTAACAGGCCAGGTACTCATTTTTCTTTTTTGCAGGTACGTAAGTTCTCGCTAAGGAATCTCTTACGCGATCAACATCCAGATGGCATCTATAAGCCCATCCACTTATCCATCACCTCTTAGCATGGAATCTATAAGCCCATCATCCTATCCATCAATCTCCAAATGGCATCTATAAGCCCATTCCCGTCATCACACTGCTACTATGTGAGCGCAAATTTCTGGGCACTCTAGTGTTCAATCATCTTCCACCTTCGGATTACGAAAGGCACGTCAGCCAATATGCATCCTCAGGTCTAAGAAGATTGAACAGGGGCAACTTTTGTACCCCAAAATTTGCCCTCCCATATTCTTCAAGAATTGCAAAGAGCAAGCTTCAAAATCTCCTTAAGGGTTGCACAGTTCAAGGGCCTCCTAAATAGTCAAAAACTAGGGTTTTGGTTCTGACAAAGAATTGAAGTTTCCAAGGGTCCAATCAAGTCCCACATGCCTACAAACATGGTCAAGCATCCTCATACCATGTTTCAAGACTTACAGCACAAAATTGCACAGTCAAAAACCCTAATTGCCCTACAGTCAACTGCAGGGGCAAAATGGTCATTTGACAGTCAAAAGTTCAAATTTTTGGTCAACATCTCATTTTGAAGCCACAAACATCATTTGATCAATGCTTGATTATGATTCTTAAAGCTTGGCTCAAAAAGTCTCAAGATGCAAAAGTTTCCATATTTGGACAGTTGAAAAAGTCAATTGTAACTTGACCAAGGCATAACTTCCACATGGTTTATCAGAAAAATTCCATCCAAAGCTCATTTTGAAGATGAAGACATTTCCTACAACTCCTCTTCACACTTCAAGTCCAAGAAATGCTCTCACAAAAAGTTATCAATTTCAACATTATAGGTCATTTTCAAAAGTCAACAAAAAGGGACTTTAAGTCAAAGGCCATAACTTGAGATTGGTAAATCAAAATGACATGGGACCAAAGACATTGGTTAGAGGACTCAAAGAACTTTCCCAAATGTCCAAGAACATGAGCAAAGCTTAAATATTGAGCAAGTTATGCCTTGTGGATGTTGGGAAATTTTTGGATATTTTGAAAAGTCAACTTTGCTTCAAATGTCTTAAAAATGCTAATGGGCCTCTTTTTCTTCCAAGAATCATTATCCAAGGCATGTGCATGACCATTTGGCCCAAAGGGAAGTTTTTTATCATTTTTATTTATTTATTTGGATTTTTAATTATTAATAATTCATTTAATTAAAATAAATATGTGAAAAATATCAAAGCAAGTCAATCAAATCTTTTTGTGCATAGGATAACTTCAGATTTTCATGCATTATTAGATAGGGAAAGAATCCATATGATTGAACATGATTTGGTAGCAAATATGCATGAAAAGATTGGAAAATTATGGCATAAAAAATCAAATATTTTTTCATCAATTCAAGGATTCTTTGGATCAATTTCTCAACCCTAATCCTTCACACATATATATTGATGCAAACCCTACTCCTAATAACCTCCCAGCTGCGCCATACCTCCATAACCAAACTTGAGTTTTTTTGACAAAATTCCAAAACTGAAA
Source organism: Vicia faba (assembly GCA_948472305.1). Classification (NCBI taxonomy): domain Eukaryota; kingdom Viridiplantae; phylum Streptophyta; class Magnoliopsida; order Fabales; family Fabaceae; genus Vicia; species Vicia faba. Next base: position 493,585,065 of record OX451739.1, read on the forward strand.
ACTAGGTTAGAGTGCGATTCAAGCCAAAATAACTATACCATTGTCTTGCTGAGACATCAAGGAAGGTGCCTGGATCAATATCATAGCCTGAAACATCAAGAATTGGTATATCAGAGTCAAGCTTTTCACGAAAATTTCCATAATCGAATCATGAATTTCATGCATTTTTCGTGTGTTTTCTTTATTGATTTACATTGAGTGATTGATTCTAAAGCTAACTGCATATTTTAATTGAGTTTTTGTGCCAAATTAGAGGATTCACCATTGATACAGGCTAGGGTTCTTCAAGCTTCGAATTGGGTACTTTTGAACACGGTAAAATTGTGACTTCCCAATACCATGATCAAAACCAGGACACTTGGATGAATCGATTGCCATGGTCGCGCCTAATTTCTAATCCAAGATGGCCTGTTCGCTATTATTAGAAAATGCATATTTTGGGGGGGTTTAAAACCCCCGCTAACCTTTTCATGTTTCAGGGAAAAAACAAAATGAGGAAGAAGACAGTGAGGTGTAAGGCAACGATTGGAGGATTTGAATTTTCGCGCTAATCTGTCCACTAATTCTTGTTTTATTTCATATTATTTATTAGTTATTATATAATCAAAAGCGCGTGAATGGCATAGTGGTGGAGAAAGCACTTGGTAACCAACAGGACCTGGGTTCGATCCCAGGTCCCCCACCCCTTTCCATATTATTTTTCCAAACGCGTTTCTGTGCAGTTTCACTATAAGGGTGTATCATACATCCACCATATCAAGCCTTCCACGTGCTTACCAAGATCAATCCAAGGAGCATGATCTGAAGAACATGATGGGCAGGAGTCAACGCATATGCATGCTACCCTGGAAAGTCAATAGGGCCAAGGATAATTGGGCCTGAATTGCTAAAGATACACCTCCAATTGGGGACAGAACCCCCCAAGGTTTGCTATTTCCTTTATATTTTCTTTATTTTTTATTTGATTCAATTACTTTTTTTATTAATTCCTTTAATTTAATTATTTTCATAAAAATATAAAAACAATAGAAAAATCAGAAAAGTCATAAAAAATCAAAAAAATATATTTTATTTTAATATTTTGTAAATAAATCTCATCAATTTAATTTAGCTTTTTAAATCTAGGGTTAATCTCAATATTTTTCAATAAAACCTAAAATTGGTAGAATTAGGGTTTGTATCAATTTTTATCCTTTTTCTTTTCTTTTCACCATAATTAATTATTTATTTTTATAAATCAAATTGCATTAATTAAATTAGGTTTAATGGTAGATAATTGTCATATTTTCTTAATAAATAAAAGTTGTAGAATTAGGGTTAATTAGTTAATTTCATTTAATTCACATAAAAACCATAAATACCAAAAAACTAAAAAATAATTTCTTTTTCCTTAATTGAATTAATTTGTAAATAATAATTTAATTACATTAAAAAGGGTCCAACACCCTCGCTTTCAATTTCAATTCAATTCACGCATTTTATTTTATTGCTTATAATATTAATGTAATTCTCCCGAAGTCGTGTAAATTAAATTTCTCGCACTTTACTTTATTTCTTTATTTTCTGTCAAATCGGGTCCTGTATTTTAATTTGGCGATGTGGACCCGCGCCTTTGTAATAGTTTAGAACTTTTAATTTCCGCATCTTTTTAACTGTTAAATAAATGCATGCAAGAATGAATGGCAAAAATAAAAATAACGCGTAGATCACCCTAACATGACAAAAGACAAAAATATCTGAAAACGACACACAAATCACACACCACCCCTAGGGTACGCCTCACTGTTGCCTTTCCTCGAAAGGTGATCGTCGAGTAGAGGATGTCTTAGTAAGTCCTCATGATCCAGGAACCTGGCATGAGGGTAGCTTCTAAGGTATCTTCCCATTGCTCCGGTGATCACCATGCCCCTACAAACTCGAATTGACCCGAACACCTCCAACAGTGGTGCTACCTACCTCTCAATGGTGGGATGGCACTACTTTAAAGGACATTTACACAGACGAATTCCTTAGGGTAGGTAGACAACCCTAGATACTTGCTCTAATTTCAAAACAAATCAAAAATACTTTTCACACCGACACCTTTTCAAAAAGCTTTCGAAAGCAACTTTTCAAACACTCTTGAGGACCGATACAAGAGTCGAACTGAAATTTTCAAAGAAACTTTTTAAAACCCACAGTTGAAAAGCAAACAAACCATTTTTGAAAACACAATGAGCAAGTATCTAAGAGCCCATGGATAACCATGGATAGAAAGGGTGCTAACACCTTCCATTTCTATAACCTACCTCCCGAACCGAGAGCAATCTCTTTAAGGAATTTTTCTGTGCTTTTGTCCTTTCCATTTGGAGAAAATAAAAGACGGTGGCGACTCTTGCTTCCGCGACATTTCACGAACCAGCTTTAAACAGTCAGTTCCAGAACCACCGATCACAATTCCATTTGGAAGGCAACGGAGAGTCGTTAGAGATGGACTTAAAGATGCCATCCAGAAAAGATATTGGTTGTATAAGAGATTCCTTTGCGAGAATTCATGTACATTCCCTTGAGGAGGACTTCGCCAGGGAATGTTGACTTATGTTCTGGGAAATAGATTCTAGGAGATTTGGTTGTCCATTACTCTACTGGGGAATATGAAATTAACCGTATGTGGTCGGGTCCAGGTTTTACAGTGCTATAAACTGTTGTCCGGAGATAAAAGAGAAGGAACTTGGATAGTAGGGTTACTTCGAGATGAAAGCCTGGATGGTATGGCTGTGAGAAGGAACCTGGATAGCAGGGTTACTTCGAAATGAAAGCCTGGATAGTAGGTCTATGATAAGGAACCTAGATAGTAGGGTTATTTTGAAATGAAAGCATGGGTAGTAGGGCTACTTCACGATGAGTTCGGGTAAAACCGCATCTGAACCGAGAAGGAACCTGGGTAAGGTTGCTTCATGTTGAGTTTGGGTAAAACTGCATCTGAACTGAGAAGGAGCCTGGGTAGGTTGCTTCATGATGATTTTGGGTAAAACTGCATCTAAACCGAGAAGGAACCTGGGTAAGGTTGCTTCGTGAGGAGTTTGGGTAAAACTGCATCTGAACCGAGAAGGAACCTAGGTAAGGTTTCTTCGTGAGGAGTTTGGATAAAACTGCACCTGAAGCGAGAAGGAACCTGGGTAAGGTTGCTTGGTGATGAGTTTGCGTAAAACTGCATCTGAACTGAGAAGGAACCTGGGTAAGGTTACTTCGTGAGGAGTTTGGGTAAAACTGCATCTGAACCGAGAAGGAACCTGGGTAAGGTTTCTTCATGAGGAGTTTGCATAAAACTACATCTGAACCAAGAAGGAACCTGGGTAAGGTTGCTTCGTGAGGAGTTTGGGTAAAACTGCATTTGAACCGAGAAGGAACCTCGGTAAGATTACTTCGGGATGAGTTTGGGTAAAACTGCATCTGAACCGAGAAGGAACCTGGGTAGGGTTGCTTCAGGATAAGTCCGTGTAAAACTTCGGAAGGAACCTGGGTAGGGTTGCTTCGGGATAAGTCCGTGTGAAAATTTGGAAATGTATGAGAAGGGACTCGTGTAATATTTTTCAGGATAAACCCGTGTGAAGCTGCACTTAGGAGAAACCCGTGTAACATTGCTTCCTGACGAACCCGTGTAAAGCTGCATTTGGTCGCCCACATAATTACTCTGTTTAGTTTCAGGAGCTAATCTTGGACCTGCTGGAAATTGTTGATCATAACCATCTTTCCTGAAAAGGTACAGGATTAATTATATGTGATGCATGAAATGCATTGTGTGATGATGTTCTCAAAATAACTGAGATTATGATGTATTCAATATGTGTGTGCACGTCATGATGTATAAACATGAAATGCTATTGTGACATATCCGAGTATAGGAAAATAAATCCATGAAGGCTACTGGAGAGTACTGGAAATTGAATTCCTGACCGTCGTAGAAAAAGTGGTTCTTCTACTTCCGCTGGGGATGGCGAACAGAGATGATTATACCATGGATTTATTCCTTTCTATTTGTGAATATTTTACCGGGGAGAGACTCTAAGAATAACTCTACGAGAGAATATCTCTTTTTGAGAGAGGAGATGCTTTGCTGGAAGATTTTGCTGATTCGGAGAAATAAACTCCGCCGGTGGGTGAACTTCCATCGCTGGAGGAACAAACTCTATTGGGGATTGAGCTTCTGTATTCAGAGAAATAAACTTTATTCGGGAGAAAACTATATGAACCGCTTGTGATTACAAAATTTGGCTGGGGAATATAAACGTCGGCTCTCTGAAGGAGCTTTACTGGGGAAAGTAGCTCCTGTTTGGGGAAGCCAATGTCAAAGTTTTAGTTGCCTCTACTATGTGGGGAGTGTAGATGTCACTGGGACACATGCTGAGGATACGACAATGACTTTGCATCAGGACTTTTCTGCCTCTGTACCTGCTGGAGAAAGTGTCTGTGGAGACTTTGTGGATGGTTGAGTGGCATCCCAATTACTGGGGTGCTTGGTAAATGTTGATCAGGATAATAAGTCTTCTACTGATAGACAAGTGACAAGATGACGGGACATAGTCATCTACTTTGATCCCTAACTTTTTCCTGGACCTCCCTTTCGGGTTTTCAGTCCACTGGGATACCCATTTTTGGCCAAGCCTCCTTTTCAGGTTTTCGAATTGCCGGGTGTACAGATTTTTTGTTTTCATCCCTAATTTTTTTTGCCTGGGCCAATCAACCTAGCGGGTCTTTGTTCATGCGTAGTATTTTCCGACTATGTCCATGCTCTTAGGATGTAGGGAGTTGTCACTGTCCATAGTGTTGTGTTGTAGCACTGCCAGAAGATGTTTGTTTCATTGTACCGGGTTCGTTGCTGGAATTTACGTCCAATTCCCGAAGTGATTCAGATGGAGATATGCCCCTTATTATTTGGCATCTTTGAGAGATTCCTTGAATCTTGACTTGACTTCCCCAGACGATGGACAGTGATCATGTCGTGCCCCTTGGTTGGAAGTGTTTTTCCACTTGAGGTGATCCTTTTCATTGAGAAGGTTTTTGTTCACTGGATATTCAATGTGTGAATTTCTCTGCCATGTGAACAATTAACCATGTGCAAACAATGTTATTTAAATAATGTAAAACTCATGTCTTTCTTGAGAGAGAAAATTTTGAAAATGTGTTTTGTGTAGTAAAACAAAATTTGCAAGAATGTGATATCAACTCAGGATTCGTAGCAAGTCTTACAGGAGTCAGGATACCTTTGTAACAGTATGCTCTCGAACTAACCCATGCTTCAGCTAGTACTTTTAAGGGTTGCAACGTGGCTTGGTTCACGGTTTAAGAAACAAAGGATAAAGCCTCAAAATTTATTTGTACCCACCCACTCTTCGTAATGTCCTTCAGTCCTATGCTTAGTTAATCACACGTTTAGAATCCCAGTTGATTTCTGGAGTATTGTCCTTGATGTTCCGGTGATGGTTCGGATACTGAAAGTTTATTTTGAAGAGGCAGTCATTTTTGTACTCTTCTTTCTGTTGAGGATTTGTAGGACCTCTTTATTTTTTGATTTTGTTATCCCTTTCTTTTGCCTGAACTGTTTTCTTTGGGATTACAGTCAGCGGGATGCCCCGGTTTTTTTCTTTAGTCTCCTTCATAGGTTTTGACTTAATGGGCTTTTATTTTGAGAGATAGTGTCTGTGTGCTTTAATGATGATGCGGAACCATCACCATCTTCGATTTGGAAGGACATCTTCGATGCCATTCATTGTGTGCGAAGCAAAAGATTGCGACTGAATACGCCTATGAATTAATTGATAAAACTACCCTGCCTCGGGTTATGATTAAGGGTTTTAATTTGTGTGAAAGAAAAACTCCAACTTCTTTGGCTCTAAGGGGTTGACTAGGGATTATCTTCCTTATAACTCCACTGTTTAGGATTTGAAACAATGTTTGTACATCGTCAGCAAGGTCTGTTTAAAAGCACACTATATGGATTGTGGTATCATTTTCATCATTCTCCCTCTAAAGGATCAGAGCTTTTGATCGAGAGTTGAATATCACGAAAAGGAAGTATAAAGCAGTTTAGGCATAATGAAAACAAATTAATTCAAGACAAACATGTTTAATGCATTAATGAAATAACAAAGTTTTCACATGACAATAATTGTTTGAATAAACAAAGAAAATACAACTTGAGAATTCAAATGAACAAAATGCTTTCAATCCTAGCCATGATTTGGCATGGGAGCAGTGATCACGTTGGGAGTCTCAGGAGGGTTAAATTCAATCTCCTTGGCGTCAATCATATTCTGAATCTTGTATTTCAGCACCCAACAATCGTTAGTATCGTGCCCCGGGCTGCCAGAATGATAAGAACACCTTGCATCTGGATTGTAGTTAGGAGAGGAAGTCTTAGGGTTTGGATAAGGGTCTATCACCGTAATCAGATTCATCTTCAACATGTGTTATGATGCTTGTGACAATGGCATGTTGATTTGGGTGAACTGCCTTTGAGGACTTTCTACCCTTGGCTGATTATTCTGTTGTTGTGGTCGTTATGCGTGTTCCGAATTAGAGACCAGCACTGCCCCCACAGATTGGTGGTAGTCTGCCTTATTACGCCCCTTCTGGTCATGCATAGCATTGGCTTCCCTCTTACCACCAAATGGCTTCTTCCCAGCACTAGAAGATGCAGCCATCAGGATCTTCCCGCTCCTGATAGCATTTTCGATCCTCTCTCCTATTAGAACCATCTATGTGAACTTGGATGAGGAACTCCCAATTAGCAAATTGAAGAATGGTCTTGTCAGAGTGCCCAAGAACATGTCTACCATTTCACGGTCATTCAGAGGAGGTTGTACTCTGCCAGCTAGATCCCTCCACTTTTGTGCATATTCCTTGAACCCTTCTTTCGAGTCCATGGACATATTCTGTAGTTGCACTCGAGTTGGTGCCAGGTCAGCATTATATTGGTACTGCTTGTAGAAAGCAGTAGCCAAGTCTTCCCAGGTATGGATGTTGGCTCCTTCCAATTGATAGAACCAATCCAGTTGAGTGTCGGCCAAACTTTCTTGGAAGAAATGGACACATAACTTCCGGTCAGCAGTGTGAGGCTGGATCTTCCTGACATAAGATCTTAAATGCAACTTAGGGCAGGAGACACCGTCGTACTTAGCGGATGTGGGGACCTTGAACTTTGGTGGGATAACAACCCCAGATACCAAATCCATCTCCTCAAAATCCAGCCCTGGTACTCTGTGGATCTCCATTGGGCTCAGACGATCCTCTAATTGTTTGTATTTATCCTCAATGGGAGGATACTGTTCATCATTGTAATCAGATTCATCCTCAGAAACCCTTGGACTAGGGTCTTCCTCCCTTGTCTCTCCCTTTTGATTCTCCACTTCTTTGGACGAGGAGGTCAGATTAACCGGTTGCTTCAATGGTCCCTTGAATCTTCTGCCCAGATTCAGGACACTAACGGTCTTCTTCTTCTTCTTCTTTTTCTCTTTCAGAATAAGGGCCTTCAGATCTTCCTGCCCTTTAGCCAAGGCTATGAACATTTGCTGAAATTGGGAATTTTATGCCTGGAGGTCCTTGATACTTTGTTCAGAAGACATTTTTGCTGAAATAAACATCGAAGAAGTTGAGAAACCTGTTATGGAACATGTTTATGCAATGTCATGGATGATATGCGTATGCAATGATTTCAAGGATTCTTAAAGGCTCAAACTTGTTTAACCAAAAGAAACACACGTTAATTGTATTAATAAGTTCGAATTTTTACAAAGGGTTCCCTTTAGGCTTACAGTTAAACAAAACAAAACTTTAAAGAAAAAAGAAAATTAGGCCTCCCATGAGCGCGTCCTCTTCGGTTCAATGTAGGCGTTTATATTCCTTTCTTCATGAAGTAGCCTAGTGAGTTCCAGGACCTTCTTCTCGCTGACGTAGAATTGAGTTTCAAATGTATCCCGCTCCTCTTTAAGTTGAACCCAGGATTTTTGTAACTCCTCATGATCAGTTAGCATGTCAGGATGGAGAACAAGATAAGAAGTGTCTCCTTCAGCAACCGGTTCCATAATCGTTGGTAGGACATAAGGGTAAGGCATCATAATAATTTGGGCACGGGCTTGTACCCATTTGAGATAAGGCTCAAGAGGGATGGAATTCTTGTGCCCCAGTGTCTTGCTATCAACTCTATGTACCATGCCCCAAGCTCGCATGAACCTTTTACGGTAACCCTGAGCATCATTCTCGTAGTCAAAGACGATTCCTTAGATAAGTGTATCATGAGGACCATCCTTTCTCGCATATCCAAAATATCACAGTGCCAAGCAAGGATTGTAAGTGATTCCTCATCTAATGCCTAAGAGAGGGACATTAGGGAATTCTCCGCATTGATCAATGATGGTAACATTCTCCGAGGATCGAGGACACCAATGAATACCTGAATGTGTAAGAGTCATTAGCCTATGAGACCATCTCAAACCATGTTCATTCTTCAAGACAAATCGGGGTAGGTGAAAAATAAACCACCTAGCCAAAAGAGGAGTGCAACACAAAAGGGTCCCTCTTCTCTTTATAGTGCGGGTATGCAGATAATGTAGGATATCTCCAAGCAAAGTAGGTACCGAATTGTGTGACAGGAAAACCTTAACCGCATTCACATCTATGAGCTAGTTTGGATTAGGGAACAATATGAACCCATCGATGAGAAGGACTAATACCTCTTCAAAAGCTTGTAATTCCAGGGTATCCTAAAAATGATGAGCTTTCTCAAACAAGAATTTAGCCAAAAAAACCTTGACACCTCTCCTGGTTTCCCAATTTGCCACTACGTCAGCCTGTTGTTAGGACAGAGATTTAGCAATATCTTCAGGTTTAGGGTCTCTTTCCATGCCATTTAAAGGTACCTTGTTAAGGATAGGCACCCCCAATAACAGAGAAAACTCCTCCATAGTAGGCACTAACTGGTAATCTGGAAAAGTGAAGCAGTGATGTAGAGGGTCAAAGAACTGAAAGAGCACTTTTAACATTTCTTCATCAGGATTTAAGGTGACCAAGTTGAGAAGTCAACCATGTCTTTCGGTGAAGGGAGAGCTTTCAGGAACCCTTGATACCAATTCCTTAAGCTGAGGAGGTACCTTTACCAGACTGACTTGGATAGTGAATCTGCGGGCGAGGGCCATGTCCTACAAAACAAGACAAAAGTAAACCCTAAGAATCCTTGAAACGGTTAGTATGATATGCTATGTTATGATGTCATGATTATGCTTAGATATAGCAGATATAGCATACACAAGCAAATCACACAGGGACCTTAGGTTTAGGGCTTGCATGAATTTTAAGGTATACCCTCTTAAAGTTGGGTTGGTTCAACCTATCCTAAATATAGTAACCAGGTTCTAAGGGATCTCAATATCACCGATCTTTCCCCCAAACTTCGTTCTGATAGACAATTGACTTTCCACCAAACAAAACTCAAGAGTCAAACCTCAATGAGTGTAGCATCGAGTATCAAGCGACTTTAGGTTTACACCAAAGACGGCTATCTCACTATGTCCTAAAAGTCAAGTTGGTCAATTAAGGTGTTAAGGTTAGTTGACGCTTTATGATACCACGCAGAGGCCCCGTATTCTTCTTGATTACTTAAGAGCTACCGGTACACACCAAAGTATCGCATCAACATAGCTAATGTTTCAATCGTGTCGGTATACCCCGTACAGCTCCCTCATAGTTTATTGCTACTTGCCTAAAAGGAATTCCCCGATCCGTGTTTAGGATCCAAACAACCCAAACATATACCCTTAAAAATAAATCAGACAAGACAAACCAAAGAAGCAATTTAAGAATGACCTAAATCCTAAGGTGAACCCCACTTTATTATAATTCCCCAGTAGAGTCGTCAGTTCTGTGATACGGTGGCAGAACTGATTGTTTTTTGTTACTACTGGTTTTGCGTTTTTTATTTGCAAATGTACGGTAAGCAAGAGTCGCCACCGACTTTAATTTCATCCAACAAAGGAAAAGGGAAAAGAACAGAATAAACCTTTTTCGAGATGTTTCTGAGTACGGGGGGTAGATTATAGAAAGGAAAGGTGTTAGCACCCTTTCTATCCATGGTTTTCCATGGGCTCTTAGGTACTTGCTCATTTTTGAAAACTGCTTTCGTGTATTTGTATGTTTGAAAAGTTTTGAAAATGCCTTAGTGCGGCGTTTCATTTTATGGTAACCCTTGTATCAGTCCTCAAGGGTGTGATAAAATGTTTTTTTAGAAAACTTTAGTTTGGAAAATTTGTTTGAAAGTGCGTGTGTAAAAATTTGTTGTTTTGAGCAAGTACCTAAAAGTTTCTACCTACTCGAAAAAGTCTGTTCATTTTCTTAGTTCCTTTAGACAGCGTTATCCTACTATTAAGGAGTAGGTAGCTCCATCGTTGGAGTTCAAAAGACAATTGAAAGGGACGAAAGGGACAATTACGATCACTAAAGCAATGGTTTGGAAACCTTAGTAATTACCCTAGAGTCCTAAATATCTTTCCGAGGCAACATTCGAATGGGTCATTTTTTATCTTTTGGGACTAGAGGACAACCACTAAGACTCCCTATACTTCATGATCATTTACCAAAGGCAACCGAAGTGGGGCAAACCCTAGGAGTGAGCATGTGCAAGTGTTTATTTTTCAGTTTATTTATCTTTGCACAATTAGGGTTTTCTACTGTATTAATTTGATTTATCTTTTGCATACAAGCCTATTATCCATACATCTAGACAATTAATAGTTGCAGAAAATTAAAAGCGGAAAAGTAAATCTACGATATTACAAGGCTTCGAAGAAGGGGTTACATAACCAAAAAAAACTGGGGATTGAACAGTAAAATAATAAGCAGTAAAATAAACCCTAATTAAAAGCTATTACAAACTCGAAGCAAATACAATAATTGGAATTAAAAATAAAATATTGTCTGCGCGATGAATTAAATACGGGAATCAAAGTCTAAATTCAAAGGAAATCAAAGAAAATATTTTTGTTATTTTTTTATTGAGAAAATTAAATATTTGCAAATTAACCCTAATTTTCTAATTATTTTAATTATGGAAAAAAGAATTTAAATTTCCCTAATTAAATTAATCTAATTAATTAATGAAATCAATTAAAAAAATCCTAATTCTAATGTTTGATAATTTTATGATTTTATGATTTAGTAAATAAAAATGTTTTTTTAAATAAATAAAATAGAATAGTAAAAAAATAAGAACGAAAATACAAAATTGGGTCTATTGCTGGAAGTGAACTGGAGGTGCAAAGTTGAAATTGCCAAGGCCCAGATTGGTTGACCCATGTTCCATGCGTGTGATCCCATGTGGATTAGCTTCAGAGAATGCACCATGGGCTGTTGTGGCTGGATGCTGGATCTGGATCAAGGGATGATCCAAAGGGTAGGATTGTTGAGCGCATGATGGACGCATGGAATAGTGATATACTGAATCTGCAGTAAATTGTTAAGAAAAATAATAAAAGCACACACCTGGGATCAAACCCAGGACGTTTGCTTCATAAGCACGCTCCCCAACCATCTGCGCTAGCTGGACCATTTGTAAATATAATAAAACAAATAAAATATAATGGAAAAAAGTGCCTTTCCCAGAAACAGGCGCCAAATTCAAATGAGCCAGTGTGTGGCTGCCACGTGATCTTCTTCTTCCCAGAATTGTTGTTTTTGGTATTAGACTTTTACCTACGGATAAAATCGTCACTAAAGGCTATAGTGACAGTTTTCGCCCGTAGCTACATCCCTGCAAGATTCAAAAACATAATATACGCAAAATAAATCCTATCTAAAGGCATAGGTCGACTGGAAATCATGCCCTAAGTTCATTGGTACCCATAATCTGGTCCAATTTTCCCTAGAGAAGGATACCCCAAATTAGAGCTTACGAACCCTAGCCATGGCAAATGCTTATACCTGCACTTAAACTCAGATTAAACAATCCAGAAACATTGCAAATATGATGATAGACACGAATATATGATCAAAACATGTTTATGATGGGTAAATCAATGAATTCGAGTTTGGACAAAAGAGACAAACTGTGATGCTATAAGGGCACGATTCTGGATGTTTCAGGCCTTGTGGATGATGGGAATAGCTTCTTGAGTATGCGTGGATGATTACTGAAGACTCAAAACTCCTTGAATTGGTCTATAGAGAGGGATCTGATCTACACTTTTTCCAAAATTTGCAACTTTGTTCTTGCTATTTTACACGAACAACCCCCCTTTCTTCATGCCTTGGGAATGTTATGTACTTATAGTGGAATGAATTAGGTTAACAAAAACTGATCATATCTTTGCAAATTATGGAGATTTGATTTGATTTTTTGCCTTGTATGATTTGTTTCTAAAATAGACCAAATCGTAATTTTTTTTCAATCCGAATATCCCTTGCACGATTTGGACGATTTGCTAGCTGTTCATGGACTCATAATGTGCTCATAAAATCCAATCTTTGATTTTATTTGATTATTCTACTATTTAAATTGATTTATTTTGATTTAAATGGATAAAAATCAAAATAAATAATAAAAATAATAGAATAATAGGTGGATAAGCTCAGGGGTCGTGGGCCATCTTAGGAACAAGTTTCAAACAAGAAAACATGGACCCATTTGAAAAAAAATCAATTTTGATGAGTGTTGACTTTATGCACATTTTCAAAAAATGGCCAACTTTGACAATGCATGTCTCTCTCAATTTTGACCCTAAGAGGGTGTTCTTGGACTTTTTAGAAATATTAGTATGTCCTCTAAACAACCCTTTTGGTTTCGTCTCAATTGGATCTTCCATGTTCATGTCAGGAGCTTTGACCCAAAAGGTGTTTTTGCTGACTTTTGAAAAGGACCTATAATGTTTGAATTTATATCTTTTCATGAGTGCGTTTTTTGAACTTGAGGGCTGAAGATGAGTTGTAGGAAATTGGAATCTTTTCAAAATAAGCCTTAGATGAGAAATATTTGATAAAGTATTAGAAAGTTATTCCCGGTCAACGTTTGGTTGACTTTTCCTATAGAAACCCTAATTTAGCAACTTTTGAGTTTTGATGAATTTGGGGCATTCCTTGAGGAATCATGATCAACCCTTGATCAAATGATGGATGTAACTTCAAAATGTTGATGTTGACCAAAAATCTTGAAGTACTAACTGACCGTAGAACCTTTAATTGAACATCTTGGCCATTAAGTAGTATGATAGCCGACTTTGGTGTAAAGTTGAAGATTGGTTGATACTCGATACTACACTTATTGAGATCAGAATTTTGGGATATTTCAGTCACAAGAAAAGATTGATTGTGCTGAGACAATGTCCAATGAAGAAAGATCAATGATATTGAGATCCCCTAGAACCCGATTACTTTCTAAGACAAGTTGAACCAACTAAACTTCAAGAGGGTACTTATCTATGAAACCCATGCAAGCCTAAACCTAAGATCTTGGTGTGCTTTGTTTGCGATTATTATTCATGACATCATAAGCATCATGACATCATAAGCATTCTCACTAACCATTTCAAGGATTTAGGGATTTATCTTTGTTCGGTTTTGTATGTCATGACTTCCATTCGTAGGAATACCATCCGAGTCAACTTTGTGAAAGTGCATCCTCAACTTCAAGAATCAGCATCAAGGGTGCCTGGATATTCTTCCTTCACCAAGAAATATGGTTGACTTCTCAACTTAGCTACCTCAAACTTCCAAGAAGAAATGATGTGTGTGCTTTTCCAATTCTTTGATCCTATGCATCATTGCTTCACCTTTCCTAACTACCAATTGGTGCCTACATTAGAAGAGTTGTCTCAATTGCTAGGAGTGCCCGTGCTTGATCAAATACCATTCACCGGTTTGGAGGAGACTCCAAAGCCTGAAGTTATTGTCGAAGCCTTGAATTTGAAGAGATATGATATTATGACAAATTGGGAGACAAGAAGTAGAGTTAAGAGTTTCTTAGACAAGTTTTTGTTGGAGAAGGCTCGTTCGTTCTGCGAAGATATGGAATTTCGAGACTTTGAGGATGTCTTGGCCCTTCTAATCTATGGTTTGGTTCTATTTCCCAATCCGGCCCAACTCATAGATGTGAATTCCATCAAGGTTTTTCTCTCTCGCAATCATGTACCTACCCTGCTTGGAGACATTCTACATTATTTCCACACTCACACCATGAAGAAAAGAGGTACTCTTTTGTGTTGCATTCCATTACTCTCTAGGTGGTTTATTTCGCACCTACCTCGATCAATGTTGGAGAATGAGCAAGGCTTGACCTGGTCTCAAAGGTTGATGTCACTCTCCCACTCGGATATCCATTGGTGTTCTCGATTTTTGGAGGATATTACCATCATTGGCTGTTGTGAGGAATTCCGTAATGTCCCACTCCTTGGCATTAGGGGAGGAATCACCTATAACCCTTGTTTGGCCTTGCGACAGTTTGGATATGCTAGGAGAGATGGTCCCCATGATATGCTCATCCAAGGATTGGTATTCGACTACGAGGGCGAAGACCAAGGCTATCGACAAAGGTTCGTACGAGCTTGGAGAATGGTAAACAAAGTGGATAGTGAGACATTGGGGCATAAAAATTCCATCCCCCTTGAGCCTTACCTTAAGTGGGTACAAACTCGTGCTCAAAGTCTCGTGATGCCTTACCCCGCAATCTTACCAATCATCCTGGAGCCTATTATTGAGGGAGATGTTCCTTATACTATTCTCCATCCTGACATGCCGACTACTCTCAAAGAGTTGCAAAAAACTTGGATTCAACTCAAAGGGGAGCGAGACACCTTCGAAGCTCAGTTCTATGCAAGCGAGAAGAAGGTTTTAGAGCTTACGAGGTAACTCCATTAAGAGAAAAGTTTGAACGCCTACATTGCACCAAAGATGATGCGCTCATGGGAAGCTTGATTTCTTTTTGTTTTAGGAAGTTTATTTTGTATTATTTTTGTTTCTTCCATTGTAAGCCCAAGAGGCATTTTTGTAACCTTTTAAACTTATTAATGCAATTAATGTTTGTTCTCTCTCTGTCTAAGAAAATTTAAATCTTAAAAATCCTTGAAAACATTACATAAGCATATCATGCATATCATCACATAAACAGGTTTCAGGACCAGTTTCTCATCTTTTCGCTGTTTATTTCAGCCAAAAGAAATGGCTCTCGAACAGAATATTAAGGATCTTCAAGCACAAAATGCTCAATTCCAGCAGATGTTCCTGGCTATGGCTAAGGGACAAGAGGACCTGAAGGCTCTCATTCTCAAAGACAAGAAGAAAAAGACAAAGAAACCAGTGGGTGTCCTGAATATGGGAATGAGATTCAGAGGACCAGCAAAGCGAGCTCTAGAATTCGCAACTCTGTCAAATGAGAGGGACAATCAGGAAGAGAAGACAAAAGAAGAGGACCACAGTACAGGGTCTGATGAAGAAGAGGCTGACTACGCTGAAGAATAATATCCTCCTGCTGGTGACAAATATAAATAGTTGGAGGATCATCTCAACGCCATGGAAATTCAGAGAGTACCTGGTCTAGATTTTGAAGAATTAGGGTTGGTTTATGGAGTGGTCATTCCATAGAAGTTCAAGGTTCTCGCATTTGCTAAATATGGTGGGGTTTCATGTCCTAAGCTGCATCTGAGGTCTTATGTTAGGAAGATCCAACCTCACACCGCTGATAAGAATTTGTGTGTGCATTTATTCCAGAAAGTTTATTGGGGACTCAATTGGAATGGTTATATCAGCTGAAGGGAACCAACATTCGCAACTGAGAGGATCTTGTTGTTGCTTCTACATGCAGTACCAATACAATGTTAACCTTGCTCCAACTCGTACACAAATCCAAAGCATTTCTATGGGTTCTAGTGAGGGCTTCAAAGATTATGCCCAGGAGTGGAGAGATCTTGTAGGAGGAGTCCAACCTCCTTTGTCTGATTGAGAGCTGGTAGATATGTTCTTGGGTACTTTGTAAGGCCCATTTTTCAACCATCTGA
Organism: Vicia faba; assembly: GCA_948472305.1. NCBI lineage: Eukaryota > Viridiplantae > Streptophyta > Magnoliopsida > Fabales > Fabaceae > Vicia > Vicia faba. The sequence goes on from OX451739.1 coordinate 493,601,078, forward strand.
TCGGAAGCTCTTCAGCTGGGTTCACCGAGCTGATATTGACAGATGAGAGAGTAGAAGATGGCATCCGAAGTGGAAAAATTCAAGGGGTTGCATCTTCAAGTTTTGTAAAGAAGCCTTTTAGTGGGAAGAAGGAAGTTAGTGCTGCCTATGGCCAAATAAATCAGGGTAAAGTTGAATGCCATCCAACAGTAGGAGCTGTAATGATCGCCAACCCTGTATCGATTCAACGACAAAAATAATCAGCGCAGGCAGGATGCACCTAGAAGATAATTCAACAGACTTAACATGCCATTATCTCAAGTATTACAACATCTAATGAAGGCTAGATTGGTCACTCTGAAGGAACCTCCTCAAAATCCAAACACTACATCTCTCTATTATAATCCAAATGCTCGGTGTGCCTACCACTCCAATAGCCCAGGGCATGATACAAATGATTATTGGGCTCTGAAGAATAAAATTCAAGATCTTATTGAGGCAAAGGAGATTGAATTTGACCCTCCTGAAACCCCCAATGTGATAACTGCAGCAATTCTCAAGCATGGCCAGGGTATTAATGTTGTTGATGATGTTCTTTTAGTTTCTTCTGTGGATGATTTGACTACCCCTCTTCCAACTGTTAAGAAGAACCTCTTACAAGCCAGTTTATTTCCGGGTTGTGGTGAAGGTTTCCACCTGTGTGCGTCTCTTCCCAATGGTTGTTTGTTGTTGAAGATAGGTGTCCAACGCCTGATGAACAACAAGGAAATTTTGTTTGAGAAGACTCCCTCTATGAAAGGACTATGTGAAGATGTAGGATGTGAAGATGTGTCAATTATTACCATTTCCAACAATCCTCCCAGGGTCTCCTCCAAAAGATCTATCAGGATTACATCCACTCCTAAGGTTTCTCCTTTAATTATCACTTTTCCAATGCCCATACCATATTCCTCCGACAAAGTCGTTCCTTGGAATTATGGAGCTGACGTTTATTATCATGGCCTAAAGCAGGACCTCCTAGCCATTAAGAATGAAGTTACTGAAGATACTGATCCTAACATCGGCAACATTTTTGGGGCCAGTAAAATTACCAGAAGCGGAAGGCTTTTCTCTCCTGAAATATCTCCAAAGACTGTTGCCACTCCTTTGGTTATTCCTGCTAGAACACCTGTTGCTCCTGTTGTTATTCCTGCTACTGAGTCAGTTGAGACTCGGGGCAAAGAAGTATTGGTTGAGCCTTCCCGGACAGAGGCACCCAAAGAAGCCATTCCTGAGGCCTCCAAACAAGAAATGGAGGAAATTTTGAAAATCATACGGAAGAGTGACTATAATGTTGTGGGACAATTGGGGTAAACACCCTCAAAAATTTCAATGATGGCCTTGTTATTATGCTCTGAAGCCCATGCTAAGGCTTTGGTGAAGTTCTGGAAGTCTGCTCATGTGCCACAAGAGACTTTTGTCGACCAATTAGAGAACTGTGTTGCTAGTCTGACTACTGACAATGGACATAGTTTCTCCAATGCTGATTTGACATATAAAGGAAGAAAGCATTACGATGCCCTACATGTCTCTATTGAGTGTAGGGGAACTACCCTGGCTCATGTTCTAGTTGATACGGGTTCGTCGCTAAATGTTTTACCCAAGGGTGCTTTAGACAGATTAGACTGTGAAGGACTGACTTTGAAGCCCAGTAATATTGTGGTGAGGTATTTTGATGGTTCCAAGAGAATGGTACACGGGGAGGTGGACATTCCTATTAAAGTTGGTTCCCAAAATTTTGGCTCCACTTTCTATGTGATGGACATTCGCTCGTCTTACTCTTGTTTTTTGGGACACCCTTAGATTCATAAGGACGTTGTTGTCACTTCCACCTTGCATCAGATGTTAAAGTATCCGGTTAATGGAAAGATTGTGACAGTCCATGGCAAAGAAGAGTATATGGTGAGCCATCTGAACTCTTTCTGATATGTCGAGATGAACGGTGAGTTCATCAAGACCCACTTCCATAACTTTGAAGAGGTTTCTCAAACAATTTCTGTTACCAAACCTGCTAGCGTTGTTCCAAAGATTACAAGACCTCCACTGAAGATGGCTTCTCTAAAAGATGACAGGGCTGTAATTGAAGAAGGTGGGTGCACTATTTGGGGCCAGCTACCTGACATCCCCTATAAGTCTGACAAGTTTGGTTTGGGTTTCACTTCAGGAGCTCAAAAAGCCATTTGTCGTGCTCGCGCCGGAGGACCACCACTACGCATCAACAACCATGGAGTCAATGTTGTAGAAGACGCTGATTGTGACTGCGACATGGACAATTGGATCTTCTCTGCTATCAATGATGGACTCAACAATTGGACGGCTAGAGACTTTGTTCCTATTACTTTCATCCAGGAGTAATTGTCTTTTTGTTTTTTTGGGATATGTAATATTTGAACAGTTTAAACTTTAAAGCCTTGTGTCTTACCCGAGGCACAATGGTTTATTTGTGAGGGTTATTATTTCACTTTCATATGTCATAAATAAATCTTTGGACGTTTTGCATACAAATTTTACGCTCTTTTTCTTTCTTTTCTGCTTTTACTTTATCAAAATAGCTATGCTCTCTTACACACACCCACATATCAAACTACAGATCCACATCCACTTTTGATCCCATTAATAACGGTTCTACTATTGTCAGTTATGACTTTGAAAATCTGATCTACCAAGTCGAGGAAGAAGGTGATAAAGATTGTGAAGTACCATGAGAGCTTGCTAGACTGTTACAGTAGGAGGAAAGATCAATACAACCTCATGAAGAGCCAATCGAGACGGTAAACTTGGAGCATATTGTCAAAGAGCAGTTAATCCAGATGTTACGGACTATATTGAGATAGGTGACAACTTGGAGCATAGTGTCAAAGAGCGGTTAATCCAGATGTTACGTGACTATATTGAGATCTTTGCCTGGTCATATGAAGACATGTTGGGGCTGGATACTAATATTGTGGTTCATCGTCTACCAACGAAAGAAGATTGTCCTCCAGTGAAGCAAAAGGTTTATCGTATGCATCCTGAGATGTCGGAAAAGATCAAGGCTGAAGTTATGAAACAGTTTAACATCGGGTTCTTAGTTGTTACTTCTTATCCACAATAGGTTACAAACGTGGTACCGATACCTAAAAAGGACGGCAAGATGTGTATGTGTCTGGATTACAGAGATTTAAATAGGGCGAGACCCAAGGATGACTTTCTACTTCCCCATATTGATGTTCTGGTTGACAACACTGCACAACATAAGATATTCTCCTTCATGGACGGTTTCTCTGGGTATAATCAGATTAAAATGGCACTTGAAGATATGGAGAAAATGACTTTTGTCACGCAGTGGGGGACCTTTTGCTACAAAGTTATGCCATTTGGGTTAAAGAACATTGGGGCAACCTATCAGCGTGCTATGGTAGCCTTATTTCATGATATGATGCATCACAAGATAGAGGTTTACGTCAATGATATGATAGCCAGGTCTCAGACTCAAGAAGAGCACTTAGATCACTTGCAAAAACTGTTTAAAAGATTGAGGAAATACAAGTTACGACTGAATCTGAACAAGTGCACCTTTGGAGTAAGATCTAGTAAGCTCCTAGGTTTTGTTGTCAGCGGCAAAGGTATTTAAGTAGATCCTGCAAAGGTTAAAGCTATCCAAGAGATGCCAACTTCCCGCACCGAGAAGGAGGTTAGGGGATTCTTGGGATGTCTAAACTACATTGCCATATTTTTTCCCCATCTAACCACTACTTGTGAGCCAATCTTCAAATTACTAAAGAAAGATCAAATAGTGAAGTGGAATGACGACTGCCAGACTTCCTTTGACAGAATCAAGGATTATCTTAAAGAACCTCTACTTTTGATGTCGCCAGTTGAAGGAAGACCTCTGATCATGTACTTAACAGTATTAGAAAATTCAATGGGGTGTGTGTTGGGGTAGCATGACGAGTCTGGTCGAAAAGAGCATGCAATACTACCTTAGAAAAACGTTTACCGACTGTGAAACAAGATACTCACTGCTCGAGAAAACTTTTTGCACTTTGGCACGGCCTACTCGCCGACTAAGACAGTATATGTTGACCCACACCACTTTATTGATATCTAAAATGGATCTTATCAAATACATATTTGAGAAGCCCGCTCTCTCTGGAAGAATAGCAAGATGGAAAATGGTCCTGACCGAATATGACATTCAATACACTACCCAAAAAGCAAAAAGGAAGTGTACTAGCTGATCATTTGGATCATCAGGCTGTGGATGACTATCAATCCATGAATTTCGAGTTCCCAGACGAGAACAACATGATAGTGACTGATTATGAAGAACCTGACTGGATGAAGGACCTGAAAAACATTCCCGATGGACTATGGTTTTTGAAGGGGTTTCCAACGCCTTTGACAATGGAATCGGTGATGTGATCATATCTCCCGAAGGCTGTCATACTCCTTTCACTTCTAGACTATGTTTCAATTGTACCAATAATATGGATGAATATGAAGCATGCATTATGGGCCTCAAAGCTGCTATCAACTTGAGAATCAAATTCTTGAGTGTATTTGGAGATTCGGCCCTGGTAATCAGTTAAATTAGAGGAGAATGGGACATGAAGCATCCTAATCTCATCCCTTACCGAGAGTATGTGTTGACAATGATTCCACACTTTGAAGAAGTTACCTTTGAGCATTGACCACAAGAAGAAAATCAATTAGTGGACGTGGTAGCTACTATGTCATCCATGTTTAAAGTCCGATGGGATATTGAAGCTCCTCAGATCGCTATTAAGAGATAGGACGAACCAACATACTGTTATGAGGTTGATACTGAAGAGCTAGTGGACAATCCTTAGTTCCACGAAGTGAAAAGATACCTTGAATCCCAAGAGTATCCTGAGGGATCTTCCGTTAATCATAAGAAGTTCCTAAGAAGGTTCTCTACCAAGTTTTTCCTCAGTAGCGGAATCCTCTACAAGCGCAACCATAATTCTACTTTGCTTTGGTGTGTAGACAAGAGTGAAGCAGAGAAGATTATGGAAGATATACATGAAGGCACCTTTGGCACCCATTCTAGTGGGCACACAATGGCTAAGAAGATTCTGAGGGCAGGGTACTACTGGTCCACTATGGAAGCAGACTGTTATCAGCATTCCTATGCTTGTCACAAGTGCCAGATCTAGGCCGATAAAGTACATGCGCCTCCGGTTCACTTGAACATCTTGACTTCTCCATGGCCTTTCGTAATGTGGGGCATTGATATGATCAGAGATATTATACCTACCGCTTCTAATGGGAACCGCTTCATCCTGGTTGCCATTGATTACTTCACAAAGTGGGTCGAGGCAGCCTCATTTTCTTCTATTACCAAGAACATCATGGCCTGGTTCATCAGGCATAACCTTATCTATCAGTATGGTATCCCAGAAAGAATCATCACAAACAATGGTACCTACCTCAACAATACTATGATCACCGAGCTCTGTATACAATTCAAGATTCAGCATCATAACTCTTCTCCTTACCGGGTCGAAGATGAATGGCGCTGTAGAGGCTGCCAATAAAAACATCAAGAAGATCATATAGAAGATGACAGTGACATACAAAGATTGGCACGAGATGTTACCATTCGCTCTTCGTGGTTACCGTACCTCAGTATGCACGTCAACAGGGGTAACTCCTTTCTCTCTAGTATACAGTATGGAAGTTGTCCTACCCATCAAAGTCCATATCCCTTCCTTGAGAATCATGAAGGATGCGGGTTTGAATGAAGACGAATGGGTTCAGAATCAACTTGACCAATTTAACCTGATTGACGAGAAAAGGCTAGTGGTTGTTTGTCATGGTCAGATATACCAGAAACGTATAAACAAATCTCTTAACAAGAAGGTCAGACGTCGGGAATATCAAGTTGGCGACCTAGTAATCAAGCGCATTATCTTGCCACAAAGTGATCCCAGGAGAAAATGGATTCCCACATACGAAGGACCTGAAGAAGTGAAAAACACAAGAAGGGGGGTTGAATTGAAACTTAATCAAAAATAGAAGACACGATATTTTTATCCTGGTTCGTTTGATCTCAAACTACTCCAGCCCACCCGCCAAGGTGATTTCACCTCTCTCTAACGAGGACTTAATTCACTAATCAAAACATGATTACAATACTACTTTGACAACTGCCAAAGTCTTCTTGAGTACAACCACAACCCGGTTTATCTCAAGGAAAACTAGCTTAATCAAAAGAAATTGGTTTACTGTGTACTATTGTTTTTCGTTACAAAAACTGTATCACTACTGTGATATTTTACACAATTTGAGCGTGAGTGAATATGGAAGATTGCAGCGTTTAAGATGTATGAGTAGTGGTAGTCAAAATCGTAAATGATTTGTCCTTTAATCTTGTTTATATAGGCGTGGAAATCTTGTCCAACATAAAGTGTGATAATTGACACTCAATGCTATTTCCATATTGAGAAGATTCTTGTCTGAATGAAGCTGTTGCATATGATACTATCTTAATTGAAAAGTAACGCTTCAGAACTTGAATCTTGCATGCTGTTTTTACTTCAAAACATTGATGACTCAGAGATGTGATGATCTGATGGTATATTAGACTTCTGTTCAGAATCAGAGTATCCTTTGCTTTAGCGCCGATTCTGATCATCATTCTTCAGAACATTCTGATTGTCTCATCTTGAAAGCTTATGTAGCTTAACTTTTGATGCTATTTCAGTCAGAACTTATGCATATAAAATAACACAAATTTAGAGTGCATATTTGTTCTTTGTGTTTGTTATCATCAAAAATATAATTAAGGGTTGTAGAATCAAACTATGTTCTAACAATATCCCCCTTTTTGATGATGATAAAAACTAGGATTTTCAATGAAAAATATAGAACGAAAAGCTTAAGAGAGTCTCCCCCTGAGTTGATTACTCAGATAGAGATGAGTTACTTCCCTGAAGTTCCTTCTCGTCAGAGCTTTTGATGCATCTCCTTTTGTCCTTATCAGAGTATGTTCCTGTTCAAGCTTTTCTGAAAACATAGAGGTTAAGATATTCAGAATGTTTGAGACTTGTCCCGGTATACTGTTATTGAAAATATCTTACGTTCTCCCCCTTTTTGTCAGGTATCAAAAATTAATATAATCTGAGTCAAAAAGATGATTTATATTGAAAATAGAATGCAATGACATTTTTCAGAAACAAAGAGGATAAGATGAAAAATATAGATAAACAGTTAAAGAAAATCTAAGGAGGAGGGGGAAGTCGTGTGAACAACGCTTCCAACAAGCTCTTAATCTGAGTGCTTGATTCTTCCTGCTTTCCCATAATGTCTTTGATTTCTTTTTTTTATCTTCTTGTTTATCCAATATATCCCTGATCTCTTTGTTTGTGTCTTCTTGTTTATCCAGTCTGGCATGGATTAAGGCATTTTCCTTTTTCAACTCTTCCAGAGTTTACATGACTAGAGATGAAGCTGGTGTATCTTCAGGGGTTGCATGTCGTTTAGAACACTCTGCAACCTCTTCTGATTGAGCAACTTCTTTTGTTGCAATCACCTTTTCTGGAGCAGTAGTCAGTAGATGACTATCAGAATCTGGTTCAGTGGCTTTTGAAGGTTAGTGCTCTTTCCAGGGAGCATTTTCCAGCAAAAGAATTTCTTTCTTGTCCCAGTGGCTCAGAACTTGATCTTTGAAGGCTTTCAGCTGATCACTGAAGTTCTGCTGAGCCCTTTCATAGCTCAATTCTTTCAGCTTCTGGGTTTCAGAGTTGAACCATTTTCTGAATCTTTCCCACAGAGAATCAGAAGCAGCAGGATTAGAATTCTCTTGACTTGCTTGCTTCAAAGAAGTAACCCATTCCTGTATTTCTGTTTCAAAAATCAACAGATTCTTACCAACATTTGATTTGGTTAAGGTTGGATTAGGTTTGGGGATGGAAATTTTGTGGGAGGTGGAATCTAGATAGTCCAGCGCTTCTAGATCAATGATAATTTTGAGGTGGTCAGTTGGAAGGTTGATAGGTGAGAGAGTGGAAGAATCAGAAATCAGGATTAGTGAGTGATGGGTGTTTGGTGGTATGGATTCATATGGTGAAGGTATTTCTGGAATATCATGAATGGAGAGAGGTAAACGAACCGTAAGAGGTTCTGTTATCCCGGGAATTTGGGTAGAGGTATCAGAGTCTGAAAGGGAGTCTTTTGATTGGTTTGTGGTAGCGTGTTGAATTTATGGTTCAGATATTTCAGAAGATGGATTTTCAGATTGAGGAGTGAGAGGGTTTTCATTTTCTGGTTGGGGTGAGTGGAGGTTTTTATGTTCTAGTTGAGGAGAGTGTGGTTGTGGATTTTCTGGTTGTTGAGATTGAGTATTTGGATTTTCTAGGAGTGGTGAGGAAAAGCCTTGATCAAACAGTTCAATATCAGAGAGAACTCTTGCAAGTTTTGGTTGATGTTGTTATGGATTTGGATTGGGGGAGTGAGGTTCATTTAATAAATTTCCAAGAGTTACAGATGGGTCAAACTCTATGTCAAAATCCTCAAATGTTTGGGGTGAAGGATTTTCTGTTGGTTGAGGGGGAATGGTTTCAGATGTTGGAATAGCTATTGATTTTACAACAGAAACAAAAGATGTGTTACCTTTCTTTTTCGCAGCTTTGGGTGTTCCCTGAGAGGATCCTTCTCCTGATGCCTTCCTCTTTTTGGATTTCTTTAGCACAACCTCTGGAGCTGGCTTGTGCAGATCTTGGATGTTTATTTCTGGAATAGTCCCATCAGCCTTGCAAGCTTCAAGGTATCTGACTATAATCTCTAGAGAGGCATCTATCTCAGAGAATAGTGGAAAATCCTTCAGAGGGATTCTCCTAGAAGTGATGACCTCATGAGAAGAAAGTGTCGGTTCCTTCTTAATGTTTTCAATAATCTTCATTTTCTTCAGATTCTTGGCATTCAAAGGTTTCCCAGCAGTTGCTTCCAGAGTACTGATTTCTTAAGCCTCTATCAGATGTTCTATCAACCTGTTTTCCGTTAGAATATCTGAAATCAATCTTCCTAGAAGAATCCAGTCCCTCTTAGTTCTTTCTTCTTCTCTTGTCTCTTTCACACTTGTTCTGAGATGGTTGAAGAGCAAATGTGGAAGGTTTATTTTGGTCTTCTTTGCAATGAAGTATATCAGAAATTGATGATCAATATTGATGTAATCATGAGAGCTTGTAGGCTTCCTATGATTGATACATCCCAGAATTATTTTTTCCTAGATTATGTAATGATCTTTCAAGTCTCTGATCTTGCTGGATGGTTGTCCAGAAGTGAAGATGACCCTAGCAATGGATTTTAGGTCAGAACACTTATCAGCCATATCAATGCATATGACTCTGCCTCCATTGTATCCAATGAGTTTCCCAATCAAATCTTCTGTAATCACTATCTTTTTCCCCATAACATATGATGTGACCTGGTGGTTGGATGAAGTAGCATGAATCTAAAACTCTTTAACAAGAATGGGAAAAGTTAGACCCAACAGACGATCAAAGTATATGTTCCATCCCTGTGCAGTTACATCTTCATACAGATTAAATCCATTTTCTTGTAAGCTATCAAAATCGACGATCAATTCACAGAGAACTTCAAGGTTGTCGACCAAAGTGAGTAGTGTTCTAATGGGCTCCTCATATTCTTAAGTAGATTAAGAACTAGGAGGATTGTTGAGATTCTTGAGACTTGATGAGGATGCCATTGTTCACACGGATTCTTTGGAGAAAATTGATAGTAGGGGTTTTTGAAAAAAAACTCGAACAAGAGAGAATGTTGAAGATGGTAAAACGTGAATGAACGAAATAGTAAATTGAGTTTATATAATTTCTTTAGAAAACGTAATCAGTAAGAAAGAGAAAATAAGTAATGATTATATTGAATTAATGAAACCTGAAATTAGGGGATTTAGAGAGATATTGAACAGTTACCAATGACAAATGTCTCAATGCATCCAATCAGAGCCTTGGACCCTTCATAATTTGAACGCGTGTTCAGCCTCAGAAGGTAGCTTATGAGAGGATGACAGATGTTTGATGGTGTGAGTTGCACGCCTCTATCCTTGAAATGAAAAGTTCAGATCTTCATAGATAGATTTTGATGCAACTGTACTCCTAACTTCTGAAGACAAGTTAATCAGATGTTCACAGAAAACAATAAAATTCTGAGGGTTAGAATATGTAAATAAAACATTTTATTCTGGACACAGTTTCATGCTGAGATGTTTCATAATGAAATTGAATCTATCTTCAGAAAGTGGTTTTGTAAACACATCAGCCCATTGGTGGTCTGTGTCAATAAATTTTAAAGTAAGAATTCCTTTCTGAATATAATCCCTAATAAAGTGATGTTTTATTTCTATATGCTTAGCCCAAGAATGCAAAATGGGATTTCTGGATAGACATATGGCAGAAGTGTTATCACAGAAGATAGGAATGTTACTCTCAAATATGTTGAAGTCTTCAAGTTGACTTTTCATCTAGAGCATTTGAGTGCTACATCTAGCAGCTGCTATGTACTCAGCTTCTGCTGTTGACAATGCTATTGTGGACTATCTCTTGCTGGTCCATGAGATCAGGTTGTCTCCCAGAAACTGGAAGCTTTCAGAAGTGCTTTTACGCTCTACTCTGTCTCCAGCAAAGTCAGCATCACAATATCCTACTAAGTTGTATTCATTGGATTTTCTATAAAACAAACCCAGATTAGTAGTACCTTTCAGATACTTGAAAATTCGCTTAACTACTGTTAAGTGAGATTCTCTAGGATCTGATTGGAATCTAGCACATAAGCAAACACTGAATAAAATATCAAGCCTTGAAGCCGTTAGATAAAGGAGAGATCCAATCGTACCTCTGTAGATTTTCTATTCTACCTTTTTACTTACCTCTTCCTTTTCCAGAATGCACGTGGGATGCATTGGAGTCTTTGAGGGCTTACATTCTGAGAGGTCAAATTTCTTCAGAAGTTCTCTGACATATTTTCTCTGATGAATTAAGTTCCTTCTGGAGTTTGGTTTATCTGAATGCCCAGAAAGAATTTAAGTTCCCTATTAAGCTCATCTCAAACTCTGCCTGCATGCACTTAACAAATTCTCTTCCCAGAGAGGGTTTAGTGGATCCAAAAATTATATCATCTACGTAAATCTGACAAACTAAAATTTCATTCTTAAATGTCTTACAGAACAAGGTTGTGTCCACTTTCCCTCTGGTGAATTCCTTTTCTAATAGGAAGTTACTAAGTCTTTCATACCAAGCTCTGGGAGCTTGTTTCAGACCATAGAGTGACTTCTTTGGTTTAAAAACATATTCTGGGTGTTTGGAATTTTCAAACCCAGGGGGTTGATGCACATATACCTCTTCATCTATGTAACCATTTAAGAATTCCCTTTTGACATCCATCTGATACAGAGTGATGCTATTATTTACAACAAAGGAGATTAAGAGTCTGATAGATTCTAACCTGGAGACTGAAGCAAAGGTTTATGTATAGTTTATCCCCTCTTGCTGACTATAAACTTGTGCCATCAGTCGTGCCTTGCTTCTGATGACTTCTCCTTGCTCATTTAGTTTGTTTCTGAACACCCACTTTGTTCCAATAACGTTGAATCCTTTTGGTTTGGGAACCAGATCCCATACGTCATTTCTGGTGAACTGGTTTAATTTCTCCTGCATTTCCAGAATCCAGTCATTGTCCATAAGAGCTTTATCAATTGTTGTTGGTTCAATCAGTGAGACCAGTCCCATGAGGGATTCTTCAGAGTTTCTGAATGTTGATCTTGTTCTGATTGGATCATCCTTCTTTCCCAGGATCTTATCTTCTAGGTGAGCTATGCTGCTTCTGAATAACCTTTTTTGGAGATGATCAACAGAAGGTACTAGAGCACTTGTAACATTTCTTTCTGAAGTAGTTAGAGCATCTCTGTTGGGAACTTCCGATGAGTTGTCTTCAGTACCTGTGAATTCAACTTCTATATCTGCAAAAGATTCATTCTACTTTGACTTTTGAGGGTCAAGCTTATCATCAAATCTAACACTGATTGACTCTTCAACAATTTGTGTTTCTGTATTGTATACTTTGTACCCTCTTGAGCGTTTAGAGTATCCTAACATAATACACTTATGTGCTTTAGAGTCAAACTTGTTCAGATGATCTTTAGTATTCAGAATAAAACATGTGCATCCAAAAGGATGGAAGTAAGAAATGTTCGGCTTTCTTTTCTTCCACAATTCATATGGAGTCTTTTCCATAATAGGTGTTATAGAGATTCTATTCTGAATATAACACATTGTGTTAATTGCTTCTGCCCAGAAGATCTTAGCAATGTTAGTCTCATTGATCATGGTTCTGGCCATTTCTTGCAATGTTCTGTTCTTTCGTTCTACAACTCCATTTTGTTGGGGAGTTCTAGGACAAGAGAAGTCATGCGAGATGCCTTTTTCATTAAAAAAATTTCAAACTCTTTATTTTCAAATTCTCCACCATGATCACTTCTGACTTTGACAATTCTAAGATCCTTTTCATTCTGAACTTGGTTACAGAATACAACAAACACAAATGTGACTCATCCTTATGTCTTAAGAACTTTACCCATGTCCATCTGCTATAGTCATCTACGATCACTAACCCATACTTCTTGCCACTAACAGACGTAGTTTTCACTGGTCCAAATAAGTCTATATGCAGAAGTTCTAATGTCCTAGAGGTGGAAACACCATTTTTAGCTTTGAAAGCAGGTTTTGCAAATTTGCCTTTCTGACATGCTTCACACAAAGCATTTGAGATGAACTTCAGACTAGGAAGTCCTCTGACCAGATTGAGTTTGTTAATCTGAGATACTCTTATCATACTTACATGCCCCAATCTTCTGTGACAGACCCATTACTCGTTGTTAACAGAGAGAAGGCATTTTACATTCTGACTTTTTAGTTCATAAAGTTTTATTTTATAAATGTTGTTTTTCCTCTTTCCATTAAAAAGGATAGTTCCATCTTTCTGACTAACAACTTTGCATGAATTTTAATTAAATATTATATCATAACCGTTATCACTTAATTGACTTATGGATAACAGTTTATGCATTAATCCATTAACTAAAAGCACATTATTGATAGAAGGAAGATTACCATTACCTACTATTCCAGAGCCAATGATCTTTCCTCTTTGGTTGCCTCCAAAGCCCACGTAGCCTCCAGGTTTAAGTTCCAGGCTTTGGAACATATGCTTTCTTCCCGTCATGTGTCGAGAGCATCCAGAGTCCAGGTACCATGACTGGTGTTTTAGCCTTGCTGCTAAAGATATCTGCTACATATATATTTTTGTCCTTAGGTACCCATATCTTTTTGGGTCCTGGTTTGTTAGTTTTACCAAAATTCTGTTTGAATTTTGGTTTGACAAAGTAAACATTACTAGTGTATTTTAGGACATGTGTGTGCCCGTATGTGAAGTTTGATTTTAGTGGTGTGAGTTTTATAATAAGGTCCATGACTTTCTTAGGTGGAGATATCTTACCTTGGTATCCTATTCCTTTTCTGCCATTCTTGCTAACTCCATAGATCATTGAAGCCATCTTGCTTCTATCTATGTTTTTAGCCAGAAACTTCTGAAAGCTGTGATCATACTCTTTGATGATCTTATCAGCATTACTGGGAGTCTCTGAGATTATTTCTTTCTGAGAGTTTTGTAGATCATTTTCTAATTTTAAAATCTTTTCTTTTAACTCGGAATTCTCTAATCTAAGACTCTCAGTTCTCTCAGAGTCGGAGACAAGATCCTTTTTCAGGTTCTTGAATTTGACTCTGATCTGCTGATACCTTTCCAGAATTTCATTCAGACTTTCTGCAAGTTCAGCCTTAGGAAAATTAACAGTGAAATCAGGGAATACCTCTTCTGTGTCTGATTCTGAGTCTGAACCAGAAGCTTCATTGTCTTCTGTCATATTTGCCATAAGAGCTATGTTGGCTCTTTCATCATCTGACTCTGAGTCAGCATCAAAAGCGTCTGAATCGTCCCATATTGCCATGAGGCTTTTCTTCTTCTCTTTGAAGAACTTCTTTTTGGGCTTCTCCTTCTGAAGCCTTGGACAATCACTCTTGTAGTGTTGTTTTTCATTGCACTCATAGCAGATGATGTCTTTGTTATTTGACTTTCTATGACCAGAGGAAGCTTTAGATCTTCTGTGTCCAGAGGAGGACTCATACTTTCTGTATCTGGAGGAGGATTCATTCTGATTCTCTGATCTTCTCGGGTTTCTGAATTTTCTTTGTCTCTTCTTCTATAGTTGATTGACCCTTGTGGAGAGAAGAGACAATTCATCTTCTTCTGATGAGGATCCATCAAAGGTTTCTTCCATAGCCTGCAAAACCTTAGAATCAGATTTTTTTGTTAGATTTTAATGCAAGAGGCTTACCTTGCTTTTGAGGCTCGTCTTCTTCTAGCTCTATCTCATGACTTTTGAGGGAGCTGACAAGTTCCTCCAGAGATATCTTGTTGAGATCTTTAGCTAGCTTAAGTGCAGTGACCATTGGCCTCCATTGTTGGGTAGACTTCTGATGATCTTCTTTACATGATCAGTAGTAGAATATCCTTTATCAAGAACTTTCACTCTAGTAACAAGAATCTGGAATCTTGAGAATATTGCTTCTACGGATTCACTGTCTTCCATCTTGAATGCTTCATATTTATGAATGAGCGCACGGGCCTTGGTTTCTTTGACTTGCATGTTGCCTTCATGCGTCATTCTCAGAGAGTCAAACATGTTTTTGGCTGTCTCTCTGTTTGAGATTTTCTCATATTCTGAGTATGAGATGGCACTGAGAAGTATTGTTCTGGATTTATGATGATTTTTGAAATCACGTTTTTACTGGTCAAACATCCTTTTTCTATCTATCTTCTGACCACTTTCATCCACAGGATGTGCGTATCCACTAATTACCATATCCCATAGATCAGCATCATGATCCAGAAAGAAACTGTCAATTCTGTCTTTCCAGTAGTCAAAATTTTCTCCATCAAAGACTGGAGGTTTTCCGCTGATTCTGTCCTTGTCATCAATGATAGTCATTGCTGATGTTTTGGCTTGGTCCCACCATAGTGTTTTTCTAAAGCTTGGATCTTGTACTGACACGGTTAAGTGTATGAACTCAGAACCAGGTGCTCTGATACCAATTGAAGAAGTGAAAAACACAAGAAGGGGGGTTGAATTGAAACTTAAAATTAAAAACAGCAGACACGATATTTTTATCCTGGTTCGTTTGATCTCAAACTACTCCATTCCACCCGCCAAGGTGATTTCTCCTCTCTCCAACGAGGACTCAATTCACTAATCAAAACTTGATTACAATACTACTTTGACAACTTCCAAAGTCTTCTTGAGTACAACCACAACCCGGTTTATCTCAAGGAAAACTAGCTTAATCAAAAGAAACTGGTTTACTGTGTACTATTGTTTTTCGTTACAAAAACTGTATCACTATTGTGATATTTTACACAATTTGAGCGTAAGTGAATATGGAAGATTGCAACATTTAAGATGTATGAGCAGTGGTAGTCAAAATCGTAAATGATTTGTCCTTTAAGCTTGTTTATATAGGTGTGGAAATCTTGCCCAACATAAAGCGTGATAATGGACACTCAATGCTATTTCCATATTGAGAAGATTCTTGTCTGAATGAAGTCGTTGCATATGATACTGTCTTAATTGAAAATTAACGCTTCTGAACTAGAATCTTGCATGCTGCTTTTACTTCAGAACATTGATGACTCAGAGATGTGAGGATCAGATGGTATATTAGACTTCTGTTCAGAATCAGAGTATCCTTTGCTTTAGCGCAGATTCTGATCATCATTCTTCATAACATTTTGATTGTCTTAGCTTGAAAGCTTTTGTAGCTTAACTTCTTATGTTATTTCAGTCAGAACTTCTGCATATAAAATAACACAAATTTAGAGTTCAGTTTTGTTCTTTGTGTTTGTTATCATCAAAACTCTAATTAAGGGTTGTAGAATCAAACTATGTTCTAACAGGACCATTTGTGATCAAGAACATATTTTCTGGTGGATCCATGATATTAACCACTATAGACGGTGACGACCCCCCGCATCCTGTAAACGCGGACATAGTTAAAAGATACTACGCATAAATAGAGACCTGCTAGGTTGACTGGCCTAGACAAAAATAAGGGCATCCCGGCGAACCAAAAGGGTTCGGGAAAAAGTTAGGGATATATATATATATATATATATATATATATATATATATATATATATATATATATATATATATATATATATATATATATATATATATATATATGAAATCTGTACACCCGACAAGTCGAAAACCTGAAAAGGCGGCTTGCATAAAAAAAAGGGTATCCCGATGGACTGAAAACCCGAAAGGGCGGTCCAGAAAAAAGTTAGAGATTAAAGGCGTACAACTATGTCATGTTGGATCACCTCACAGACAAACTTCAGTATCAAGTGTCAAATTCAAATGCTACTAATCAATCTAGTCACCTTCGGTCAAACAGCAAAGTGATGAGACGCTCAAAGATATAAAGGCAATAGCTGAATAGGAACCCAATTGGATCATTTCAGATAGTTGTTTTTCTTTGTATACCGCTTTGTATAGTTTTCATTCTTACGACGAAATTCTCTTATTAGGATGTCTGTCTCCTTGTACAAAAATACCTGTTATAGGTAGACTTCTTCAGATTAATACAAACGCTATCTCTTTGAAAATGCATTAACTATTTGTTCTTATTTTTCTGTTTTGTTTTGCAAAAACTTCCAGTGATTATTTTGAACATATGCATTTAAATATAATCACTGTTTACAAATACGCGCATAAAAATAGAAAGACAATTATTAATGGCTTGAAGAAACGGGACAATATCTAAAAAGCCATATGCAAATCCCCGCAGATGCATCCCACAATAGATATAGAGACGTCCTCCTGCGAAGTCACTGCCATATCTTTAGCATACAGCCTATTGATGTCATAGATTCTGATATCCCCCACAGAGCAAGAGTCTCCAATCATCTCCCCATCATCTTGAAGAATTCCATAACATGGTTCATAAACTTCTTGGTTTCCCCAACAGGGCTTCATAAAAATCTCCAAGTAGTTTATGGAGTTTTCTTTCCTCGATAGAGTTTATTTCTCTAGCCACGGAAGTCCATCTCTCAGCAATTCAATTCCAACAAATAATGAAGAATCACATTCTTCATCCCCAGCTAAGTTGGTCTTAAAAAAGGAGCCGTGTAGATTTTCCCTAAAGAAAACACCTCCCCAGTAGGTCGTCAAAATATTCTCTTCAACAGGGTTTATTTCCCCAGCAAACTATAAATTCCCCAGCTTAAGTTTGCTTCTTATACGATTACAAATCAACAGATGAAACCCCTTAACCCTCGGTAGAGTCATTCCAATCTCCAATGGAGTCGTTACTATCACCAGAGGTTACTGTAAAGCCTGGAACCCGACCAGATAACAGTTGACTCCATTCTTTCAAAGCAAGTTACTACGAAGCCTGGACCTGACTAGATACTAGTTCAACTTCATCTCTTTCAAATCAAGTTACTATGAAGCCTGGACCCGACCAGATAATGGTGTAACTTCTTCAAACCACTAACAAAACTCCTCCTCCCCGATAGAGTTTGCTACTATCCCCAGTGATTTGCTGCAAAGCCTGGAATCTGACCAGATAATAATTAACTTTATTTATCCCTAGCAAGTTGTTGACTTCCGTTCTCTCCAATCAATAGATAACTCCCCAGTAGAGAAACATATAACTAAAACTCCTGAACTCTTTTCCCCAAGCAGAAATCAACACTCTCCATAGAGTTTCCCTCAAGAAAAATCAACGTCCCCCAGCGGATCTCTCCTCAAACAAAAAAACAAGAATCCCCAGTGGAAACTTTCTAAAAAAATAATGAAGAATCACATTCTTCATCCCCAACAATAGTCATGGATTTATTTTCCCTCATTTCAACGATGCTACAACGAACAACTGATCAGTTCATATATTGCATTCATACATTACTTTACAAACATCATAGCATATGCATACAAAATACATATAGCACAATCTCATTTATTTTGAGAACATCATTACACAATGTATGTCATGCTTCATGACATTTCATACAACTAATTCTTTACCTTTTCAAGAAAGATCAACAAACAAATATTATCATCAATTTTCAATAAGTTCTAGATTAATACCTTAAACAAGACAGGACAACTATTTGTGAACAACTGATTATAGATTAATACTTAAAACAAGGCAGGATAACTATCTACATGAGTAGATTGAAGATTAACTCCCAAAACAAGACGGGAAAACTATCTTCCTTTCTCTAAGGTCAAAGACTAATTCCTGAAATAAGTCAGGGAAACTATCTCTACGACCAACAAAAAGCAGGTTTTGGATTAATACCTGAAACAAGACAAGACAACTATCTGTGAACAAATGATTATAGATTAATACCTAAAACAAGACAGGACAGCTATCTACATAAGAAGATTGAAGATTAACTCCCGAAACAGGACATGGAAACTATCTTTCTTCCTCTTTGGTTAGATAAAGATCAATTCCCGAAACATGACGGGGCGACTATATTTATCACCAATGGCATGAACTCTCGAAACAGGACAGGTTTACCAACAAATTGATTGTAGATCAATTCCCAAAACAAGACGGGGAGACTATCTACATGATAAACACTTCCTTAAGACATCTACTGTTTCAGTATAAATCGACCAAAGATTTACCCTGATACTTCTTCCAATCTCTATCAACAATCCTTTGAATGGAATCTATAAGCCCATCCCCGAAAAACTCTCTATCACCTCTCCAAATGGCTTCTTTAAGCCTATTCCAAACACAATCATCCACCATATCATCGAGTGCAAATTTCTGGGAACTCTAGTGTTCAATCATCTTCCACCTTCAAGTCACGAATGGCGGACTCGCCAATCTAACTCTTTAGGTTTAAGAAGATTGAACAAGGGCAGCTGTTGTACCCCGAAATTTTCCCTCTAATTTCTCAATATATTTCCTACAAAGATCTTCAATGCCTCAAGTATGCGCAAGTATTGACTAGGTCAACTAATCTCCTCGACACTGATCCCTCAAATTAGGGTTTGAGTCTATACAAATCCAGTCGGATTTCTAATGTTTCAAATGACTTTCATTAGATCATTATGGACCCTCAGGATTACTTCTGTCAAGTTTCAAGTCTTGGATCACTATTTTCCAACAAAGTCATTCAATTTATCAAAAGGGTAAAATGGGCAAAGTTAGGGTTTTGACTGAAAATGACCGAACTTTAATTTTTGACCTAATACCTGACCTATTGGTTGGAAGCATGATCTCAAGGATCTGAGTGCATTATTTTGACCTAATCACATATTGCAATTCATCTCCTGAGATCAGTGGATTGATAGACAAAATTCCGTCAACTAGTGGAAAAAGTCAACTGCACACTAAAAAGTCAAACTTTGACTTTTTGAACAAAATTGAGTCCCAAAAATCACATTTCATCAAAACATCCAAAATATGAAATTTGATCATCAAAAATCAAGAGAGTCAAAAATCCAACTTTGCAAGACTTGGAAATTTTTCTAAGTATTTTCTATACTTGTTAATTTCATTGCTTCATGACATCTTTTCACTACAATTCAAAATAATTCAAGATGTCACAAATAATTCAAGATGTTACAAATAATTCAAGTTATTACAAAGTGGAATTTTTGCAAGAGTACAAATCCTAGGTTTGGTCTTGATTGAACTCTTCCCCTTTGACTCAAACTTTGCCACTATGCTGCCCACAAACATGCTTTGTCTTTGTTACAATCTGCATAAATTGGTCCACAAACCAGATTTTGTATCATGCTACAAACAATGTTGTCCAAGCCTGTTTTATTACCCACATAACAGCCCAAAACCATGTCAAAAGACAGTTTGCTATAATGCTATAAAACAACACTGCCCCAAGCTGCCACAACACTCCAAAACTGCTGCAAAAATAGCCCTACTATGCTACTATCAACCCAGACCAAGCCTGCATTATCTTAGCCACATGTTTGCATCAAATTTGCATATGAGAGCTGCATCTAAAAGGCAATGATGTAGCATACCCAAACTGTTCAAATTGTTATTTGTTTCCCTCCCAAAATCCCAACAAAAACTTCCTCTATAAATAAATTGTTTTCAAAACACACAAGGGGTTGGCTTTTAGGGAGAGAATATAGAGTTTTTGAACAGAAAAAACAGCATTCCTTGCAACCTTTGCTCATTCAAAAAACCAGATCTCCTTTCATTCAAAACAGAACCTCAATCCATTTTTCCATCTTACAAACTCTCTCATAAACCAAACACCTTATCACATAGAGATTGTTCAAACACTAGAACAATTCCTGTTAATGCCATTATCTTCACCCTCCGAACACAAAAACAGTATTGTACAACTTGACTGAGTTAGTTTGATTCAACAGTCTGGGCAGCTTCTTGGAGATTCATTAGAGCCATCACAAAATCTGGAAAAGTATTCAGACTTAAAATACAAGTGCAGTTCCAAGGTAAGTCTTCTTGACTCTACATTTTTTCATACATCATTGATGCTTTATTTTTTGAAGAAAAAAATGTAGTAATCATTGCCCCTTTGAGCTAACCATTAGCTTGTTGTTTATGTTTATCAATTACATACTGTAAACTGACCTATACAGACAATAAAACAATGTTTAAGGCAAAAAACCGCAGCATGAGTCGACACATACCCACATGGATCGACTCATTCTAGTGAAAAAACAGGGTATGAGTCAACACATAGCCTTATGCATCGACTCATACTGTTATCCAGACCCCAAAACATAAGGATGAAAGGCGCATGAGTCGATACAAAACGCGTATGTGTCGACACAAACAGGTGCATGAGTCGACACATTCCATTATGCATCGACTCATACTGAGTTGGTTTGGTTTTACAGGGGCAAGGAAAGTTATGTGTCGATGCATAGCAGCATGTGTCGACACATAATAGTTCAAAATGCAATTTTTCCTTCTTTTTACATTGTTTTTACATTTCCTTCATTGTTATTCGATATGGTTGTAATATTTAAGTTCCCACCTCATCCCCATTTGTAAATTGTACCCCTACTCCCCTAATGATGTAATAGCTTAGGATTTTAATTTCCGCAATTTACGGCTTTAATATAAATTTTTAGTAATTAGGGTGTGTATGGAAAGATAAAATCAACCGCTAGAAAACCCTAATCTCAAAGATAAAAATGCATTCAATCAAACACATTATTCACACGTGCACCTCTAGGGTAACCTCACTTTGTTGCCTTAGAAAATAGTCATGTCCCTCGAATATGGGCGTTTTAGCAACGACCCTCGATAAAAAAGATCGTATTCCCTCGATGTCCCTTGATGTTGCCTTCGGTAAATGATCTAGTCCCTTACGAAAAATTCTAAAACGTATCATAAGTTGCCTTCTATAACTATACGATTGAACCACGCCCGTCCCTTCACATCCAATGATGGGGCTTCTTACCAATCAATGGTAAGATAGAAACATCTAAAGGAGGAGGAAAAGAACAAAGACCTTTTGAGTAGGTAGAACGCTCATAGTTGCTTGCTCACAAATCAAAACCATTTTCACACTTACACTTTCAAAACATCTCCAAAAACAAACATCTCTTTGAACTATTTTCAAAACCAACACTTTTTATACATTCTTATAGAGACGAGAATCATTATAAAGTTTGCCAAAACAAAGGTATTTTTCAAAATACTTTCAACAAACCCACCATAAACAAATTTGAAACAAAGCATTTTTTTCAAAGTGATCTAGCAAGCAACTAAGAGCCAGTAGATAACTACGGATGAAAAGGGTGCTAATACCTTCCCTTTTCATAACCTACCCCCCGAACTCAAGAAAAGTATCTCGAAAGGTATTTCCTGTTCTTTTCAACCTTTCCTTTATTGGATAAAAGAAAAGTCGATGGTGACTCTTGTTATCCGCAACATTTGCGATAAAATGAAAAAACACCCGAGTCAATTCTCCCGCTGTATGACACATGGTGTAATGATGTTCTTAAAATAAATGAGGTTATGTTGTATGCATTTGTCATGTATGTGATATGATGTATAAATGTTACTGAAATGTATCTTTTTCTAGGAAAATAAATCCTTGACAAATTTTGGAGAGTGTTGGGAAGCGAAATCCTGGACTACTGCTGGAGATGAAGAGCGTGTGTATCTTCGACTTTGTTTAGAGTGTTCTGCTAGGGATTCCTGTCTCATTGTTTTGAGGAAATTCTGTGGAGAATGTTGATTTCTTCTTGAGGGATAGAGTTCAGGAACCTTGGTTGTCCATTACTCTACTGGAGAATTATAACTCGACTGGGGAGAAGGAAATTTAACTGGTATCTGGTCGAATTCTAGGCTTTGCAGTAACTTACCGGGGATAGTGTCGACTCCGTTGGGGACAAGGGGTTTTGTTCATTGATTTGTAATGGTCTGAGAAAAGAACTCGAGATGGGGAATTTGTAGTCTGTTAGGGAAATAAACCCTGTTGAGAGGAATATTTTGGTGACCTTATTGGAGAGGTGAATTCTTTTGGAGACGAACTCCGCCAGGTTTCTCTTGTAGTTTAAGACCAACTCAGCTGAGGAAATGATTGTCAGGAGATTAGAACTCCGAGTGGGTATTATATGAATTCAAATCTGTGGGGATAATTTTGTTGAAGTAACTTTGTGGGGATATCCCGAATCTTTAAGAAAATGTTTATTACTGTTTTTAAACATACATTTTCTAACAGTTAATTATGTTCATATTCGTATGTTCATTCAATTTTAGTCATTGGACGTTTTTGCACTCAAACAGAAAAACAAAAAGTTTACACTTCAAAGTATATTTGTATTGATGTTTTGCCTATAAATATGTGTTTTTGTACAAGGAGACAGAGATCCTAGTAAGAGGAATCGTCGAAAGAATACAAAGTGAAAACAAAAATAATAGCCATGTGGAAGTGATCTCATTGTGTTCCAACTCCACTATTTCCCCTATGTCTTCGAACACCATCCCTTGCCGTTAAAAGAAGTTGATTGAATTTATCTTACACCCAAGAACTTGGAACTTGGTAATAAAGCTGGTTGTAGTGATTTCACGGGACATAGTCATACGCTTTAATCCTTCACTTTTGCCTGGACCGCCCTTGCGAGTTTTTAGCCCACCAGGATACCCTTTTTTCCCAAGCCGCCCTTTCAGGTTTTCAACTTGTCGGGTGTATAATATTTTTTATATATCCCTAATTTTTTCCCAAACCTCTTTGGTTCACCGGGATTCCCTTGTTTCTAATTAGGTATGTCAACCTAGCGGGTCATTTTTATGTGTAGTATTTTTTTACTATGTTCGTGTTCATAGGATGTGGGGAATCTTCGCCGTCCATAGTAGTTAGCATCATGGCGTCGCCAGAGAATACTTTCTTAACAATGAACGTCCCTTCGTAACTGGGAGTCCATTTTCCCTTGGGATCATCTTGAGGAAGAATGATGCGCTTTATTACCAAGTTGTCAGCCTGATACACTCGAGGTTTGATCTTTTTGTTGAAAGCCTTGATCATACGCTTTTGATACATTTGACCATGACAAATAACAACCAGTCTTTTCTCATCAGTCAAGTTCAACTGATCCAATCTAGTTTAATCCATTCGTCTTCGCCTAAATCTACTTCTTTCATAATCCTTAAGGAAGGAATCTGAACTTCCACAGGCAAAACAACTTTCATACCATAGACTAAGGAGAATGGGGTTGCCCCAGTTGAGGTTCGAGCCAAAGTACGGTAGCCAAGGAGAGAAAACGGTAGCATCTTATGGCAGTATTTATAGGTCACCACCATCTTTTGCACAATATTCTTTATGTTTTTATTGACAGCTTCCACTATGCCATTCATCTTAGGTCTATATGGAGAAGAATTGTGATGCTTGATCTTGAACTGCGTACAGAGTTCCGTAATCATAACATTGTTGAGATTGGTTCTGTTGTCAGTGATGATCCTCTCAAGAATACCATACTGGCATATGAGGTTATGCTTGTTAACCGGGCTACAACATTCTTAGTGACTGAGGAAAATGAAGCATCTTCGACCCATTTGGTGAAGTAGTCGATGGCAATGAGGATGAAGAGATGTCTATTAGAGGCAATGGTCTTGATCTCTCCAATCTTGTAAATTCCCCACATTGCAAATGGCCATAGAGAAGTCATGACGTTTAGTGGTACCGAAGGCACATGAAACTTATCGGTATAGATCTGACACTTATGGTAAGTCCTTGAGTGGTGGTGACAATCAGTTTCCATTTTTGACCAATAATAACCAGTCCTCATAATCTTCTTGGCCATAGTGTGCCCACTAGAGTGAGTTCCAAATAATCATGCATGTCCTCCATGATCTCCTATGCCTCCTTCTTGTCCACACACCGGAGTAGAGTTGAATCATGGTTGTGCTTGCACAGGATTCTGTTGCTTAGGAAGAATTTGGCTGAAAACCTTAGCAGGAATTTCTTATCATTGATGGAAGCTCCTTTAGGATACTCTTGTGCTTCCAGATATCTCCTCACTTCATGGTACCATGGTTTCTCCTCGTCAGTGTCGATCTTACAACAGTGTGCAGGTTCGTCAAATATTTCAATTGTAATTCTAGGATCCTCATTGTCCCAATTGACCTTGAACATTGACGACATTGTTGCTAAAGTATCCGCCAACTGATTTTATTCTCTTGGGAAGTGTTCAAAGGTAACCTCCTCAAAGTACTGGACCGAAGCAAACACAAGCTCTTTGTAAGGAATCAGATTTGGATGTTTGGTATCCCATTCACCTTTAACTTGACTGATTACCAGAGATGAGTCCTTGTATATGTCCAAAAACTTGATTCTTAGGTCGATAGCAGCTTTTAGACCCAAGATGCATGCTTCATACTCAGCCATTTTGTTTTTACAATCAAAGCAAAGCCTAGTGGTGAAAGGTGTATGGAAGCCTTTGGGAGAAATAATCACAACACTGATTCTGTTACCCAAAGCGTTAGAAGCTCCACCAAAAACCATAGTCCATCAGGATCCTTGTTCAGGTCCTTCATATGGTCCAGGCTTTTCACAATCAGTTATCAGCATGATATTCTCATCCGGGAAATCAAAGTTCATGGATTGGTAGTCATCAACATATTGATGGACCAAATGATCTGCGAGTACAGTTCCTTTGATGGCCTTTTCTGTGGTGTATTAGATGTCGTATTCAGTCAGGATCATATGCCATCTAGCTATTTGTTCGGAGAGAGTTAGCTTCTCGAAGATGTACTTGATAGGGTCCATCTTATAAATAACAAAGTGGTGTGAGTCAACATATATTGTCTTAGTCGCCGAGCAGCGCATGCCAAAGTACAACAAGTTTTCTCTAGCAGTGAATATCTTGTTTCACAATCGGTAAAATTTCTGCTCAGGTAGTATATTGCATGCTCTTTTCGGCCAGACTCATCATGTTGGCCTAACACATACCCCATTGAATTCTATAATATAGTCAATTACATAATTAGAGGTCTTCCTTCAACTGGAGGCATCAGGACGGGAGGTTCTTGTAAATATTCCTTGATCTTGTCAAAGGCTGCTTAGCAGTCTCGTTCCATCTGACTACTTGATCTTTTATTAAGAGTTTGAAGATTGGCTCACAAGTAGCAGTCAATTGAGATATAAACCTAGCAATGTAGTTAAGTCGACCAAAGAAACCCCTGACCTCTTTCTCAGTACAGGGAGTTGGCATTTCTTGTATGGCTTTGACTTTTGTAGGGTCGACCTCAATACCTTTGCCATTGACGATAAAACCTGGGAGTTTTCTAGACCTCACCCCGAAGGTGCACATGTTGGGGTTTAGTCTTAGCTTATACTTCTTTAATCTTTCAAACAACTTATGTAAGTGATCAATGTGTTCTTCCTCAATCTACGACCTTGCAATCATATCATCTATATAGACTTCTATCTCCTGATGGATTATGTCATGAAATAGAGCTAGCATAGCTCATTGATAGGCTGCCCCTGCATTCTTCAAACAGAATGGCATGACCTTGTAACAAAAAGTGCCCCACTGTGTAACAAAAGTGGTCTTCTCCATGTCCTCGGGAGCCATTATGATTTAATTATAGCAAGAGAAGCCATCCATGAAGGAAAATACTTTATGTTGAGCAGTGTTTTTGACCAAGACGTCAATATATGGTAGTGCGAAATCGTCTTTGGGGCTTTCCCTATTCAAATCTCTATAGTCTACACACATACGGACTTTCCCATCTTTCTTCGGCACTAGGACCATATTTTCCACCCATTGGGGATATGATGTCACTGCCAGAAAACCTGCATTGAATTGCTTCATTACCTTAGCTTTTATCTTTCCAGACATGTCTGGCCGCATACGACGAACTTTTTTCTTGACTGGAGGATAATCTTCCTTTAATGGTAGATGATGAACCACAATGTCATTATCGAGTCCGGCATATCTTCATATGACCAAGAAAACACTTCAACATAGTTGTGCAACATCTGGACCAATTTCCTTTTGACAACGTCTTCCAAGTTGGCGCCAATCTTGACTTCCCTCTTGTTTGCCTCAGTACCTAAGTTGATCACTTCAACTGGCTCCTCATGCGGATGAATGGCTTTTTCTTCTTGCATCATAAGTTTGGCTAGTTCCTTGGGTATTTTACAATCTTCTTTGCATTCGTCTTCGGCTTGGTAGATTGTATGTTTAAAGTCATAGATGGAAACAACAAAGTCGTTGTCAATGAGATCCGGAGTGGGTGTGGATCTGCAAATCTGCGTGTGTGCATGTAAGATCACATGGCTATTTTGAAAATGCAATAAAGTGAAAGAAAGACAACGAGCACAAAATTTGAACGCAAAAGAGTCCAATGTTTTTCATTAAATGATCATATGGCATATGAAAATGAACACACCCTTAACAAATGGACCATGGTGCCCCGGGCATGGCACATGGCTTAAAGTCATTGTTTCAATAAAATTACAGACAAAGTTCTTAAATTGATAAAATAGTAAATGGTAATTACTCCTTGTTGAAGGAGATGGGAATGAAGTCCTTAGCGTGCCAATTGTTGAGTCCTTCCTCGGAAGTCGAGTAGATCCAGTCTTCAAAGTCACAGTCGTCTTCAGAGTCTTTAAGGGCATTCACTTCATGATTACTGATGTGAAGAGGTGGTTTTCCTATACGAGCATGTCTGACCTCCTTTTGAGCTTTGGCAGTGAAGCCCAACCCACATTTGTCTGATTTGAACGGGATGTCAGGGAGTTGCCCCTAAATGGTACAACTTCCGTCTTCAATCATAGCACAAGCATCTTTGAGGGAAACCATCCTAGGCACATCTTTAACAGCTTTTGGAACATCAAGAGTAGCCTTGGAAGCAGCAACCATGGGAGAGACCACTTCGAAGGTTTGGCAGGGAGTTTCTATGAACTCTCCATCCATCTCAACATACTTGAACGAGTTTAGATGGCTAACCATAAACTCTTCTTCACCACAGACGGTAACAATCTTTCCTTTGACTGAATATTTCAACTTTTGATGAAGAGTGGAAGTCACCGCTCTTGCCCCATGTATCCAAGGGCGTCCAAGTAGGCAAGATTAGGCAGGACAAATATCCATCACGTAGAAAGTTGAATTGAAAATTTGAGACCCAACTTTGATGGGTAGATCAACTTCCCCGTGGATCATCCTTTTTGATCCATCAAAATACCTTACCATAATGTCACTTGGCTTTAGCACCAAATCTTTGCAATCCAACCGATCTAGGGCACCTTTGGGAAGGACATTCAGAGAGGAACCAATATCCACCAATACATCGGCTAGAGTAGTTCCTTTGCATTCATTGGAGACATGCAAATCTTTGTTATGATTTCTTTCGGCGGGAGTTAAATCAGCATCCGAGAATCCCAATCCATTATCAGCAGTCAAACTCGCTACATAATTTTCAAACTGATCAGTTGTAGTCTCTTGAGGAACATGAGCTTTCTTCAGAAATTTTATCAATGTTTGAGCATGCACATTAGAGCAAAGTAATAAAGATAGCATAGAAATCTTACAGGGGGTTTGCCCCAATTGCTCTACTATCTTATAATCACTTTTCCTTATAATCTTCAAAATCTCCTCCATCTCTTGGGTAGAGGTTTCCTCAGTAATAATGTCGTTGGCAGGTGCCTCCATCCTGGCAGGCTCAATCATCTTTTCTTTTCCCCTAGCATCAGTACTAGATTTATCAACAGTAATGCGAACAAGTGTGGTTGTGGTGGTTGGAGGTGAAATATCAGGAGAGAAAATTCTCCTTGTTCTAGTCACCTTGCTAGACCGAACAATGTTGGTAATATCAGTAGTTTTATCTTCATCAATCAAGGAGTCTTGTCTAATACCATGGTAGTATACTTCAGCGCCATAATTCCATAGTACCGCCTTATCGGAAGAATAAGGGACAGGCCTTGGTGTGGTAATTATCAACAGAGCTATCTTCGGTTCATTGGAAATCCTAATAGGACCTTTTGAAGTGATCCTAATAGGTTTATTGGAGATAATGATGATGGAAATGTCTTCAACTTCTTGAGGTACAACTTCAGTCAAACTTTTTGCGGATGGAATTCTTTCAAATAGGATCTTGTGGATGTCCATTAGGTGTTGGACACCTCTTTTCAGCCATTCACAACCATTGATTTGCACAGCACAATAACAACCAGCTCTCATCAAATTGTTTTTGACCTTCAAGGCAACCAGGGAAAACCCCAGCTCTCATCAAATTGTTTTTGACAAACTTCAATGGAGTGGTTAAGTCATTAACAGATGAAACAAAAGCAGTATCTTCAATAGCGTTGACACATTTTCCATGGTTTGGCATAAGTGCGATGATTACATCCGGAGTTGGAGGAGGATCAAATTCAATGTTCTTGTTGTCAATGAGGTCTTGGATCTTGCATTTTAATGCCCAACAATGATCAGTGTCATGTCCAGGACTATTAGCGTGGTAAACACATTTGGCATTCGGGTTATACTTTGGAGATGAAACATTGGGATTTGAAGGGGGGTCATGCAGTGTTACTAAATTAGCCTTTAACAGGTGTTGTAGGGCTTGAGATAGTGACATGTTGATCCTTGTAAATTGTCTTCTTGGAATATCAGGTCTTTAATAGCCAGCTTGTTGTTGTGGTCTTTGAGTTGAGGTCGGATTGGAGATTAGAACTACATTTACAGATTGATGATGGTCCTTCTTGATATGGCCTATTGACCCATACACGACATTAGTTTCTTTTTTACCGGTAAAAGATTTCTTCATAGTATTTTATGTAGACGCAGAGGCCATGGGAATCTTTCCACTTTTAATACCGCTCTCGACCCTTTCACCAGTCAAGATTAACTCAGTGAAACCAGATGATGAGCTCCCAATTAGTAAGTCGGAAAATGGTCCAATCAATGTTCCCATGAAAATATCTACCAATTCCCTATCAGTCAATGGTGGCTGCACCCTGCCAGCCAGGTCTCTCCATTTCTGCACATACTCTTTGAAGCCTTCATTGGAACCCATGGTCATTCCTTGTAATTGTACTCTAGTTGGCGCCAGATCGACATTGTACTGATATTGATGGTAGAAGGAGGTGGCCAAGTCTTCCCAGGTATGGATGTTGGAACCCTCTAACTGGTAAAACCACTCCAATTAAGTCCAAGACAGACTCTCTTGAAAGAAGTGCACCCATAACTTCTTATCAGTGGTATGCGGTTGAATTTTACGGACGTAAGATCTCAAGTGAAGCTTCGGGCATGAAACAACATCGTACTTGGAAAAAACTGGAATCTTGAATTTGTGGGTGATTGCCACCCCAGGAACCAAACCCAAATCACCAAAATATAGCCCACAGCTTGAACTTCCATAGCCTTCAATATGTCCTCCAATTGCTTATACTTGTCTTCAGCCAGTGGATATTGTTTGTCAAAATAGTCCTCATCCTCAAAGACTGGATTGTTACCATCCCCAACACGGGTGCTCCTTGCATCTTCATCTTGATTATCATCCTCCTCAGAGGAGTCTTCTACCACTTGAACTTGTCAAACGGGGCCCTTGAACCTCTTCCCCGTGTTGATTAAAGCTTTCTTCTTGGTCTTCTTTTTTGCAACCAGAAGTGACACCAGCTCTTGCTGCCCTTTGGCCAAGTTGAGCAAGGTTTCTTGAAATTGAGAATTTTGTGTCTGTAAGTCCTTCACAGTATGCTCGAGATCCATCTTACTGAAATAAACAGTAGAAAGATGAGGAAACTTGTGTCGTAAAACTTGCTTATGTTATGATGCATGTAATGTGAATGCAAATGTTTTTAAGGATCTTTAAGATTTTAAATTTGTTTAAACAAAGAAGGAACAAACATTAATTGTATTAATAAGTTCAAATGGTTTACAAAAAATGCCTTTTGGGCTTACAATGGAAGAAGCACAAATAATACAAAATAAACTCCTAAAATAAAAAGGACTCAAGCTTCCCATGAGCGCATCCTCTTTGGTGCAATGTAAGCGTTCAAACTTTGCTCTACATGAAGTTGTATCATGAGCTCCAGAACCTTCTTATCGCTTGCATAAAATAGGATTTCAAAGGTATCTCGCTCCCCTTTGAGTTGAATCCATGATCTTTGTAACTCCTCGAGAGTAGTAGGCATGTCAGGATGAAGAATATTGTAGGGAAGATCTCCTTCGGCAATCGGCTCCATAATGATAGGTAGGATGGCCTCATATGGCATCATGAGGTTTTGAGCGCGAGCTCGCACCCACTTGAGATAAGGCTCTAAAGGAATTGAGTTCTTATGCCCCAATGTCTTGCTATCAACTTTGTTCACCATGCCCCAAGCTCGTACAAATCTTTGACGATAACCTTGGACATCGTTCTCATAGTCAAATACAATTCCTTGGACAAGCGCGTCATGAGGGCCATCCCACCGAGCATACCCAAACTGTCATATTACCAAGAAATGATTATAAGTGATACCTCCCCTAATGCCAAGGAGAGGGACACTAGGGAATTCCCCATAACGGTCAATAATGATAACATCCTCCAAAGATCGAGAACACCAATGAATATCCGAATGTGAGAGTGACATCAACCTATTAGACCATCTCATGCCTTGGTCATTCTTCAAAACAGATCAAGGAAGGTGTGAAATAAACCACCTAGCCAACAGAGGAGCGAAACACATAAGGGTCCCCCTTATCTTCATGGTGCGGGTGTGAAGAGAGTGCAAAATGTCTCTAAGTAAGGTAGGCACCGGGTTACGAGATAGAAAAAATTTGACCGTATTCACATCTATGAGCTGGTCCGGGTTAGGAAATAGTACCATCCCATAGATTAGAAGAGCCAAAATATCTTCAAAATCTTGTAAATCTAGAGCATCTCAGAAGAGTTAAGCCTTCTCAAATAGAAACTTGGCTAGAAAACCCTTAACACCACTTCTTGTTTCCCAATTTACCACAACGTCGGACCGTTGAAAATGTAAAGCTAGAGCAATCTCCTCAGGTATTAGGTCTTTCTCAACACCGGTGAAGGGTAATTGATCAAGAATAGGCAATCCCAAGAGTTGAGAAAACTCCTCCATGTTAGGAACTAATTGGTAATCCGGAAATGTAAAGCAATGGTATAAAGGGTCAAAGAACTGAAAGAGCACTTTCATCATGTCTTCATCAAGGCTTGAGGTAACCAGATTGAGAAGTCGACCATGTCTCTTGGTGAATGGAGAATTCTCAGGAACCCTTGACTCTAACTCTTTGAGTTGAGGGGGAATTCTTACGAGGTTGACTTGGATAGTATTCCTGCAAATAGAAGCCATGTCCTACAAAACAAAACAAAGATAAATCTCTAGGTCCTTGAAATGGTTAGTGAAAATGCCATGGTATGATGTTATGATGTTATGTACAAATAATGATATACAAGCACACAAACAAGTCCTTAGGTTCAGGCTTGCATGGGGCTTATATGTAAGTACCCTCTTGAAGTTTAGTTGGTTCAACATGTCCTAGAAAGTAACCGGGTTCTAGGGAATCTCAATATCACTGATCTTTCTTCATCGGGCATTATTTCAGTGCAAGCCTATTTATTGACGACCAAAATATCTTGAAAGTCTGATCTCAATGAGCATAGCATCGAGTATCAACCAACTTCGAACTACACCAAAACCGGCTATCTCACTACTTCCTAATGGCCAAGTTGTTCAATTAAAGGTTCTATGGTCAGTTTGTGCTTCATGACACCACACAGCGGCCCCGTATTCTCCTTGACTGGACTCAAGGGATACCGGTACCAGCAAATGTGACACACTAATGTAGCTATCACTTCAACCATGTCGGTATACCCCACATAGTCCCCACAATCTTTTGCTATTTACCTAATAATGTCCCCAGATCCGGGTAGAGGATCAATACAAAACCCAAACAAGGACCCAAAATGTAAAGCAAACAAGTCAAAGAATGAAAGCATTTAAAGGTGATCTAGTCTCTAAGGTAACCCCACTTTTAAGTATTCTGCAGCAGAGTCTCCAGCTCTGTAATATGGTGGGAGAACTGACTTGGGTGTTTTTCATTTTATCGTAATTGTTGCGAATAGCAAGAGTCGCCATCTACTTTTCTATTATCTAATAAAGGAAAGGTGAAAAGAACAGGAAAGACCTTTTGAGAATTTTTCTTGAGTTCGGGGAGTAGGTTATGAAAAGGAAAGGTGTTAGCACCCTTTTCATCAGTAGTTATCTACGGGATCTTAGTTGCTAGCTCACTTTAAAATGCTTTGTTTGAAATGTGTTTGTGATTGGTTTTGAAATTATTTTTGAAAGTGCCTTCGTTTAGGCAAACCTTGTAATGATTCTCGTCCCTATAAGAATGCATACAAAGTGTTGACTTTTAAAAATATTTCATTTTGAAAGTGTGGGTGTGTTCGAAAGATGTTTTTGAAAATGGTTGTAAGCAAGCAACTATGAACGTTCTACCTATTCAAAAAGTCTTAGTTCTTTTCCTCCTCCTTTAGATATTGCTATCTTACTATTGATTGGTAAGAAGCCCTATCATTGAATATGAAGAGACATGTGTCCATCGTCGTACAGTCATAGAAGGCAACATTGTAAGATACCTTAGCGATTTGTCGTAAGGGTCTAAGATCGTTTATCGAAGGCAACATCGAAGGGTCATTGAGGGACTACGATCTTGTATTCGAGGGTCATTACTAAAGTATCCCACGTTCGAGGGGCGTGACTGTTTTTATCTTAGGCAACAAGTGAGGTTAGCCCTAGAGATGCAAGTGTGCAAGTGTTTTGATTTCATGCATTTTTGTCTTTGAATTAGGGTTTTTTACTTGTTGATTTTATGTCTTTCCATACAAACCCTAATTACTAGCATTTATATTGAAAGCGATAAATTGCGGAAATGTAAAGTTCTACGCTATTACATCATTTGGGGATGGGGGTACAAATTTACAAATGGTGGAGCAAGTAAATAAAAAAACCTAATTTACTATTACAACCATATTGAACTTGAATAAATAATATACAAGAAGGTGAGATAATATACAAGGAAAAGAGAATTGTTTTTGTTTGGATTCTTTATATAAAAGGATTAATTAAATTAAAAAGAAAATAGTTAATTGAAACTAAGTTAATTTAAATTGATTTAATGAAACCTAAACCTAAGTTAATCTTAAGAAAAGAAATGAAATTAACTAAGAAACATATTTTTAGGGTTTTTATGAAAAGATTTTAACCTATTTAATTAAAATTAAAATAGATGGAAATAAATTAATTAATTAAACTCCTAAGTTCTAAATTAATTTTATTAAAATAAATTAATTCTAATATTAATTTAATTAAGAAAAGAAATTTGTTAAAGGAATGTTTTTAATCTTTTTGTCTAAAAGAAATAAAATAAAACTATATTAAATGTCTAATTAATAAACATAAAATACTTTTGGTATTTTTTGTGATTAATAAATAATAATAATAATAATAATAATAATAATAATAATAATAATAATAATAATAATAATAATAATAATAATAATAATAATAATAATAATAATGATAAAGAAAAATAAAATAAAATAAAAATATATAAAATTAAAGTCAGGAGGGTGTAAAAGTAAAAAAGGGTGGTTTGAGTGAAGAAAACAGAAAATAAAATAAAAGTTATTTGGGCTGCGTGGTTGTTAGCATACAGGGGGTGAAAGGAAGTAATTCAGGCCCAAAAGGGGGAAGCCCAGGTGTGCTAGCAAACAAAAAAATTAGAAAATATAAGGAAATAGCAAAATGTGGCATTGGGGCTCGAACCCAGGTCACAAGGGTCATAGGTGCGCGCTCTCTATCACTGGGGTGGCTATACATCTGGTGTTATAAACAAAATCATAAATATATATTACAAAACAAATCCTAGGCATGTATCATCTTCAACCTCGCGCCAGAAAATTCCATAAGATTTTCAAAACTTGTAACTTCTTTATCTCTCAACCAAAATGGATAAATGTAAACATGAAAGTTGCGTTAAATTTCATCACGAATCCAGAAATGCAAATAAATAAAGCTATAGATTAAAGATGAATGAGAATTTTTAATGATACCAAATTTTGACCTAACTTTTTCAGGAAGTTCAAACTTGAAATTCACACTACTCGGGCAATATAAATGAAATCTAAGGGAATGGTTAGCTTCATGGCTATGATGTCTACATTTTACCTTTAAAAATGGAAAGCTAACGATGCCTATGTGAAGATTTCAGAAATCAGAAAAATTACCTCAAAAATGGATTTCGTGTTTTGAGTTTGAGCTTGTTTCAAAGTGGTGCAATGATCAGGTTAGCTTCCTTGAGTCCCTAGGAAGCTAATGCAATGCTTAGCTTGAATGGAGAGTGGCTGAAATGGTCTGGAGAAGTCCAACTGCAATGCTCTATTTTTGGTTATAGAAAATAAAGAAGATGGTGTTACAGTGGAAAAACAGGGATTGAGATAGCCTCTATATGTGTATTAGAAGCTTTGTGATAGATTAGAAGTGAAAACACACAAGTGGATTTGAAGATTGAGTTTCAAAGTCAGAAATGACAAGTTTTTGTGCTTGTGTTGCAATTTATGGTTTGAGGGAGAGTGAGGGTGCTTAAGGGATTGCGAATTCGTGTTTTAGCTCACAAATAGTGTCTCTATTTATAAGCAAGAAGTTTGGATGCTTGGAGAAGTCAGAAATCAAGAATCATATGTTTGTGGATTTGCCTTGTTTTTTAAGTAATATTGATGAACATGGTTCCAATGCTTGTATTAGGCCCTCTAGAGTGGTTGAACACTTTAAACATGTTTCTTCTGGCCTAGTAGGTTAAGAGTGTCCAGAAGAAACAAGTTGGAGGCTCAAGAAATTTGACTTTGTGATTAAAGTGATCTTTACAAGAATATAATGGTTACTTTCTTTCTAAAGTGGCAATTTGGTTTAGATAATGCTTGAATCAATTGGATAATTGCTCAATCAGTTGTGTAAACCATTAATTATGGAGTGAAACACAAGTTTGAGTCCTGTAAAGCAAATATTATGCAGCATGGCTATGGATTTGGTCAAGTGTTCATCACAAAATTGACTTGTAATTCAAGTTTGAAACCCTAACTTTATCTCTTTGATTCTCCTAGCTCAATAATGATTTTAATGAGTTCTTGGACATTTTGAAAATTTTGGAACATCCTCTACAACCTTCATGTATGTAATTTTTGAATAATCAATTTAGAACTATGTGAAAAATTGTCATGAAGTTAGGTCAAAAATCTGCCTAAACTAGGTCAAATTTTCACTGTGTTTTAAGAAAAAGTGCATGACTTCATGAATTCATAACTCAAAATCCAAGCATTTATAGAACTTTATCAGTAAAGAAAATTTGTAGATCTCATCAAGATATATAACTTTGATGTTGAAAAAAAAATTTGAATCATCTTGCATCTTGGTGAAAAGTTGGCATGAAGTCATGAAAAAAGTAAGACTTAAAAACACAGAAAAATTCTAAGTCTTGAAAAGTTTGACTTTCTTGATTTCTTGATAATCAAGTTTTAAATTTTTTAATGTCTTGATGAAATGTGATCTTTGAAACTCAATTTTGATTAAAAAGTCAAAGATTGACTTTTGGTGTATCAGTTGACTTTTCATCAGTTGACTGAATTTCAACTATCAATCAATTGATCTTGAGAAATGAATTGAGATATGCAATTAGGTTAAAATGATGCATTTGAATCTTTGAGATCATGTTTCAAACCAATAAGTCATGTATTAGGTCAAAAGTCAAATATTAGTCATTCTCAATCAAAATCCTAATTTTGACCATTTTACCCTTTTGGTGATTTGAACAATTTTCTCGGGGAATTATGATCCAAACTTGATCAATTGATACATATGACCTAAAAATATTGATATTGGTCCAAAATCTTGAAGTTTGATTGTAGGTTGACCACAATTGACTTTTTATCCAATACAGTTGGTTTTAGGTCATTTGATCAATTGATTGAGCAACTTTGTGATCTAAGACTTGAAACTTGACATGAACAATCTTGAGGGTCTATAATGATCCATGGAAGTTATTTGAAGTATTAGAAGTTCAATTTTCCTTGTGCAAACTCAAACCCTAATTTGAGGTATAGTGTTGAGGAGATGGCTTGACCTAGTCAACCCTTGTGCAAGCTTGAGCTTTTGAAGATCTTTGTGAGAAATGTCTTGAGAAAAGAGAGGGCAAATTTGGGGTACAATAATAAGTCAATATCTAATTTGATGAGTGATCAAATTAGAATATTGAAAACTAAGAAATAACCCTAAGATTTTTTTATAGGGATTATGATCCCCATTTATAGACAACGAGAAAACGGCTTATTAGAAATTCTTTCTTTATCTCCATCAGAGGAGAATCAAGTAGCCATAAAAAATTCTACAAATCGGAAGATCAAATACCTGCAAATTTTTGGTGATTCTCAATAACAAATTCGGATACGCTTTCGATTTCATTCTCATAATTATATTCGAATATGAATTTAAGAGTTTTATTTAAAGTTTCGTTCTTAATTTCTATATTAATAAAAATTATAAGGTTTATGAATATAATCTAATAAGTGGTATCAGAACTCATATCTGATTCAATTTGAATTTAGATTTTATTTTTTATATTAGGACTTTAAAATTGGGATTTATTTTGATCATCCAATTAGTAAAAGATTAATATTTTTTATACTCTAATCGGTACTGTTATAGCTTGTCGTAACAGTGTGTATGTTATGTATATTGCTTTTCTAATTTCTTCGGTACTGTTAAAGCTTTGCCGTAACACTGTTTCCAAATGGAAGAGTTTCACATGCTGATAATTTTTTGTTTTGTTTAATAGTATATTTTTCGTGCGTTTTCTATGCATTGAGGTACATATAAATAAACATTCTGTCTGCATTCGTTTTTTACAGAGAAATATTTTTTAAATATGTAGCAGTGGTTTAAAAGCATTAGTTACCGAGAAATGCCAATACTGTAACATAACAATACAATATAATGTATTAGTGTTTTTGATTTTGATGCAACTAGTAAGAAACGTCCTGTCTAGGTTCATATTATACGTTTATCAGAACATCATTTATAAAATATTAATTTATTCTTCAATTGATTTACATTCACATAGTTATAAATATAAGCTAATGATATATACTTGTTTTTTAAGCATTAATTCGTACTTATAATAAATTGTATAACTGATTCTCTAACTTCAATTATATTAAACAGTAGCAAAAGAAAGATTTAAAAGACAGACAGTAAAATTCAGTCTACAGTTGGTATCTCATAGATACGTTTACATCTACTTGTAGATCTATGAGATACTTGCTTCTTCACCAAGATTATCAAATATTTTTGCTTTATGTTGCAAACACTAAGTCATTAGCACAAATACTTACATTATGAAAAGGCAAATGAGAACAAAATAGACAGTAATAAATAGTCTTATATCCTAATGTCACTTATCAGTGTTTCAAAGCTTTCGAATGAAATATATATAGTTATAATAGATTATAATAGATTTATTACCACACTTATATGTTCTTCATTTTTTATCTTCTTCGATCTTTAATCTTATTCGTATTAATGAAACAATTGTGGCTAAGACGTTGAAAAAAACTATTCTTATATTAAGAACTACATACTATTTCAAAATATAAATAAAAAAATATTGCTACACATAATCATATTATATAAGAGACTTACATAAATCAATTTTACACATATTTATTACGTTACAATTAAACATACGCAATGTGTCTAATATTATTCTATTATGCAGTATCATTTTATTATGTTGTCTAAATACATGTTAGAAAATTTTCCTTCATGTCAAACTGTTCAGCTAAATTGACCCCCAACTTGTTGATATGATTAAAAGACATATTTCTTGCTCTAGTACGTGGCCTTGTATTTGGTTGAGTATTGAAAGTTGAATTAGGCAAAGTATATTGAAAATAACTTATTGACACACAGTTGTGATATAATTCAGAATTGTTGAGATTGCAACTTGATGATTTATTTACAACAACTCTATTGAATGATGAATTATTTTCTTTGTCCTTTTTTTCAATCTTTTTGCTCTGTTTTACTGAAGCATACACGTTCTATGCATCATTTCCTTTTGAACTCTATTCCTCTTCAAAATATTAGAAAAATGAAGGTGTTCATTGTTTATAAGGTGTTCCATTTTCAACTGAAACAATTGTTGTTGATTTATGGGTTACACCTAACGAATAATTATCTTAAAGCCATATTAGGTTTATGTAAAGTAACAGTGATTAGGCCTTGTGACCTGCATAAATCATGTTACTTGCTTAACAATACTTAAGTCTGTATGAAGATGTAAGTATAAATAGTAGTGTCTTACTTAAATAAACTAAGATTGTCTATATAATTGTTCTGGTTGCACTATATAATTTGAATTTCCAACTTTTCCTTCTATTATTTGATTCCCTCAAAATTCAATTTCATAATAAAAAAACAATCATTATCATCTACAGAGTATAATAAGCTATATACATCTACTATACAAAGAAAATAATAGCTACATCTAGCTATGCTAAAAATGTAGAGTCCCAAAACCTTAATAGTAAGTGGAACGAAGCTCCATACTCTTATTGGATTGTTCAAACATAAGTCTTCATTAATTATAGTAGCGTGAAGAATTCAATTCTAATATTTACTGAATAAATTTGCAACAAAATGAAAACTAATTGCAAGAACCTTCAGATTTCCACACAAGCATTTACGTTTTCTGCAACCTATTTCAAAATGATACTGATTCGCCACAACTTTAAAGGTTCAAATGGATACCGATTCGCCACAGTTTCGAGATCCTTCTTATAATTTGTGTTCGAACTGTCATACTGTTGGCTCCCAAATTTGACACTTACTATATTTGGTCTTTTAGACCAGAAAACTGGAATAAACCAAGACAAGAAGAATATTCGACGTATGAAATAACTTAGGAGGAAAATCTAAGTTATTTTTGAACGTTCGACCAGAACTCACCTTCAGGCTTGTTCGACTGAAGAGGACTTATGTCCTTCGACGGAGAGAAAATATCTTCGCTTTGACACATGATACGAGGGATATTTGAATTTTGAATTATTGGAGGGAAAGGCAGTTTCGCCAGCGACTAAGAAGAAGCAACGTGGCTGAAAGCCATAGGTCGAGGGACATGCAGAAGACACTTGTCTTCATCTTAGCACAGAATGATCCCTCGACGGTTACTTATCTTTAGTATAAATTAGGAAACTTGTGTAGTTTTTTGGGTGTTCAACTGATTGTACTAGTCACTCAAACATTATCCAAGTAACCGCTGCGTGAGAAAGGATAAAACTGAGAAATGTACGTTGGAAACACCTCTTTTTATTAATGAAAGTCCTTTACATTACTTTAATATTATCTTGCAAAGTTATCTTTCTTACTTCTTTACCTGCATTTTCTACTTTCCTGTCCATTCTTCCAAAATCTCAAACATCTTTTCTCTGGGTCGAACGTGCGTTCTTCCTGCTTATCCGTCTTACATAAAAATTAGCATATGTTCTAGGATTAATCTGATCGATCTCGTAAGTAAACCAAAAAGAACTTTCCTTTTTGGAGATCAGCGGTTGTTTACCAAAAACCACGGTAAACAAATTGGCACACCTGGTGGGGCGTTGCTAATTTTTATTAAATATCTTGTTTATGTTATTGAGTTTTTCTGTACAGTTATAACGTTGCATGTTATTGAGAAGTGGTAGGGTAACCAACGAGTATACTGTTAGGAAGAAAAATAGCGAGAGTAGTATGGCTAACGAGCCAAACCATGGAGAGATACCTCCACCAATTACTGGAACAGTGGTTAATACTGTTGTCGAAGGGAATATCCCAACTGTCGTTGGATCAATACCAACATCAACTACAAATCAAACAGGACCTTTACTTTCGTATGTAGGTCCAAGAGGTCCATTAGGAACGCCTCCACCAAGGGTAAACCTAGGATCTCGATCATTTGTGCCCCCAGGATTTTCGACAACCTGGATGGGTCGAGAGCAGCCATATGGCATGCCAACTACTGAAATGGCTAGCCTTATGAATGCTGCTTCCACTTTTTCAGAACCTTTGGTGAATGCGACATCGCCATTACAGGGGTCTGGAGCCAGTCGAAACCAATTTTTGGGAGGGCCATCTCATGTAATACCAAGCCTCACGAATGTTTCGACATCAATTTTGAGGCAACAGATGCACGAGAGTAATCATGATATAGTACAAATGTTAGCACAAACTCTAAGTACAATGCTAAACCCCCTCATCCAGACTGCTACGCAGTCGAATCAACAGATGACAATGCAAATAACGTGCATGGCTGAATTCTTTGGAGTACCCCAAGTTGTTCGACAACCCCAGAGAATGCCAATAAGAGCAAATCAAGGGGTAATTATGGAAGAGGATTTGACCGTTAATCCAAACCCCCAGATTCCTAGAGTAGAAATAGAACAACCAAGGGTCGAAGTACCACGACATCCTAGAGAAATTGATCAAGGAGTTATTATGGCTAATAGAAACCAAAATGCTGACGAATTAATACAACAAGTTCGACACCAAAACTATGGGACGGACAATAATCTAACTGCCATGATCGAAAGGATTATGATGCAAAACGGGATGAATGTTGGTTTTCACAGACCAAACTTTACATCCACATTGTCAGGATATATTCTGCAAACAGACTTACCACCTAGGGGAAAGGTTCCAAAGTTTACTAAATTTTCAGGGGATACGACAGAGTCGACTGTCGAACATGTGGCCAGATATTTGATCGAGACCGGGGAAATAGCAAACAACGAAAGTCTTAGAATCAAATATTTCCCAAGTTCCCTAACAAATAATGCTTTCACTTGGTTCACCACTCTCCCAGCCAATTCGATCCACAACTGGAACCAATTGGAAAGATTGTTCCATGAACAATTCTACATGGGTCAAACCAAGATAAGTCTAAAATAATTGGCTAGCGTAAAGAGAAGGTTTACAGAGCCAATTGATGAGTATTTAAATAGGTTTCGACTACTCAAAGCCAGATGCTTTACCCAAGTGCCTGAGCATGAATTGGTTGAAATAGCAGCAGGGGGGCTGGACTATTCGATTAGGAAAAAGTTAGATACACAATATCTAAGAGATATGGCCCAACTGGCTGATAGAGTTCGACAAGTAGAACGCCTTAAAGCTGAGAAAGCTAAGGCTTCCAAAACTCATCGACGAGAGAGGGTAACCTATGTCGAAATGGGTGATAACGATCCAGAGACATCTAGTGATCCGATAGATGTCGAAGAAGGCGAAATAGACTTAGCAGAATTAAAACAAGGACCACCATATTCTTGTAAATTGTTAGTGTCATCAAATGGGAAGAATCCTGTAGAGCCTGAGAAAAACAGTGACAAATTTCCAAAGAAAACTTATAGTTTCGACATATCCAAATGTGACGAAATATTTGATCTATTAGTTAAAGATGGCCAGATGATAGTTCCCCCAGGGGCAAAATTTCCTCCTTTAGAACAGAGAACGAAAAGAGGTTTTTGTAAATACCATAATTTTTTGGGACATAAAACCTCACAATGTTTCCTTTTCAGGTATCTCGTCCAACAAGCGCTAAAGGAAGGAAGGCTGAAATTTGCTGATAAACCAACAATGAAAATCAACACCAGCCCACTGCAGATGGAGGCACATTATGCCGAACCAGTTGGCATTCACATGGTGGAAGTTTCTGAAGATTTCATCACAAAACCCATCTTTGGAAGTTTTACTGGGAACATCTCCAGAAAAACTATTGAAGGGGTGAGAAAGGCCACTGAAGGCCTAGATTTGAAGAAGGAAGTTGCCCAAGGGTCGAACAAGAAGGCTGCTGAAAGCCTGAAACTGATTAAACGGGTTACTGAAGACCCAAACAAAGGCAAAGGAGTTGTTGAGAGTTCCAGCAAAAGAACCACCACAAGTTCTTATTTGGCTGCTGTAAAAGGTTCGACAGAGAATCTAGAGGCCAAAATGCAGAAGATGAACCTTGCTGCCAAAAGCAACATGCAGGTTAACATGGTTGAAGTCTCTGGCACCAAAGCCTCAGAGGAAGCTGTGATCGGTGGATCTGGAACTGACTGTTTAACGCTGGTTCGCGAAATGTCGCGGAAGCAAGAGTCGCCACCGTCTTTTATTTTCTCCAATAGGAAAGGACAAAAGCACAGAAAAATTCCTTTAAAGAGATTGCTCTCGGTTCGGGAGGTAGGTTATAGAAAGGGAAGGTGTTAGCACCCTTTCTATCCATGGTTATCCATGGGCTCTTAGATACTTGCTCAATGTGTTTTCAAATTGTTTTGCGTGCTTTTCAATGTGGGTTTAAAAGTTTCTTTTGAAAAATTTCAGATCGACTCATACGTCAGAGTGTTTGAAAAGTTTGCTGTGAAAGCTTTTGAAAATGTGTCAATGTGAAAAGTCTTTTGATTTGTTTGAAATTAGAGCAAGTATCCTTGAGAACCTCCCTACCCTAAGGAATTCGTCTGTGTAAGAGTCCTTAAAAGTAGTGCCATCCCACCATTGAGAGATAGGTAGCACCACCGTTGGAGGTGTTCGGGTCAATTCGATTTTCAGGGACATGGTGATCACCGGAGCAATGGGAAGACACCTTAGAAGCTACCCTCATGCCAGGTTCCCGGATCATGAGGACTTACTAAGACATCCTCTACTCGACGATCACCTTTCGAAAGGCAACAGTGAGGCGTACCCTAAGGGTGG
The DNA here is from genome assembly GCA_948472305.1 of Vicia faba. Taxonomy (NCBI): domain Eukaryota; kingdom Viridiplantae; phylum Streptophyta; class Magnoliopsida; order Fabales; family Fabaceae; genus Vicia; species Vicia faba. Next base: position 493,644,467 of record OX451739.1, read on the forward strand.
TGTGTGCGAACTGTGTGTCATGTTTCAGTTATTTATCTTGTCATATTTGTCATGTTCTACGCTTGATTTTAATTAAGACCGATCATTCTTGCATGCATATTTAGCAGTTATAAAGTTTGCGGAAAAGATAAATCTAAGGCTATTACAAAGGCGCGGGTCCACATCGCCAAAATTAAACCGGACCCGATTTAGCGGAAAAATAAATAATGCGAAGAAAATAAAGTGCGAGAAGTAAATTACATGGCTTTGGGGTATTTACAAAATTATAATTAAACGATAAAAAGTAAATGCGCAAAATTGAATAATTAAAACGAAACTAGGGCGTTGGACCCTTTTTGCAAATAATTAAAAAGTTAATGACAATTAGAAATTAAAATTAAATGAGAATGATGTTTTTTGTGTTTTTTAGGTTTAATAAAAAAAAGAAATTAATTGAAATTAAATTAAAAGGGAAACCCTAATTCTAATATTTTTTAGGTTTTATTATGAACACATTTACTTTTAACCTAATTTAACTTTAAATTAATTTATGTACATTTAATTAAAAAAAAATAAAATAAATAAATAATATGATGAAACAAAAGAAAAAAAAATTAAAAGAGTGGAAACTATTAATTTACCTAATTCTAATTGTTTTTGGATTTTTATTTATGAAAAAAGGGAATTAAAAGTTAAACCTAATTTACTAAATTATTTACATATTAATTTGTGAAAATAATTATAAAAATTATATTTTGTGTCTTTTCTGTATTTTTAATGGAGTTTTGTATTTTGTAGAAAAAATAAATCAATTGATAGCAACAAAAATAAATAGTACAATAAAAATAAATGCAAGAAGAAAAATAAAAAAATACAAACCAGGGTGGGGTGATGCCCCAAATAAGGAGGTGTTTTCTGAAAAAGCCTGGCCCAGTAAGAGTTGATTCGTTGACTTTCTTGGATTGTGTGCAACGCATTGACTGGTGCTTAGGGTACTCCCTTGATCATGGCCCTTGATTTGCTTTCCAGGACACATGGCTGGTGGATATTGAGTGTGTATGGTGGTCTTTCATGTTAATGCTGCATAGAATGATATATTGAAAAATAATATGGAGTTTTGGCCAGACCTGGGACTTGAACCCAGGTCTTGAAGGTCATAAGTGTTAGTCCCTGCCAGCTGAGCTAAGCGAATTCATTTAATATATAATACATCATAAATAATATAATAGAAAAATAACGCTAACTGATGAAACACGCGCGAATTTCAAACAGTCCAATGGTTGATGGGCACGTCTTCGTCTCCTTCCCCTTCCCTGTAAAACAAAACTAATGGGCAACGGTTTTGCAACCGTGGTGTTAGAGGCTTTTTGAAAAAATAGCGAATAGCTCCCTAAGAACCATAAATTTATCGCGAGGGATGTGTCTTATTCAGAAGAACACGCTGAATGCAACCATGGTGGTTTCAGTGGCCAATTTTACTGTATTGATAAAGCCCCAATTTTGAGAACCTGAAAACCTAGTTTTTTAACAATGGCGTAATCTTGTATGATCAATAAAAATGCAATTAAACACCACAGTTAGCTTTAGAATTTCACAAAGAACAAGAATCAATAAACAAAATTCATGAAAGATGCTTAGAATGTGATATGCGATTTGGAAATTTTCAAGGTTCAGTTTGACTTAGAGATACCGTTTCAAGGCGTTTGAGTTGTTGTTTTTGATTGAGAAAGGTTCAGGAAGGTCTCAGGATGCTATTGGAAAAGGAATGGAGCTTTGAATCAGTCTCTAGGGTGGATTTCAGAATTGAACTTTTATGAAAAATTTCAAGAATGCAAGGCTTGTTTATGCGCAGCTTTTTTCAGTCTTTGCATTAGGGTTCTGATGTTGATCATATAGGGAATGATTTAGGTTGAAAAAGCTGTACAAAATCTTGTACATTGATGAGTTTTGGATATTTGATTTCATGTATCTTTTACAATCTTTTTCATGGTGTTTTTGTGCCAAATCTGATCAATTATCATCAAAGCTTGCCTATTTGAGATATGCACGAATTATAGAGATTAGATCATGCATAAAAAGATTTTTTTCATGTTAGGTTTATATTTTTCATGAATTAAAATCATTTAAATGAATATAAATTAATATTAATTCAAATAAATAATTAAAAAATATGAGAATACTTCCCTTTGGGCCTAGTGGTCGTGCATAGGCTTGGCATGAAGAAATTTGGAAGAAAATTGGGCCCATTTGCATTTTTAGGCCTTTTGCATCAATGTTGACTTTCAAAAATTTCCAAAAATTTCCCAACTTCCACAAGGCATAACTTGGTCAATTTTTAAGCTTTTCACATGTTCTTGGACCTTTTGGAAAGGTCTTTGAGTCCTTTAACCAATGCCTTTGGTCCCATGTCATTTTGATTTACCAATCTCAAGTTATGGCCTTTGACTTAAAGTCACTTTTTGTTGACTTTTGAAAATGACCTATAATGTTGAAATTGATAACTTTTTGTGAGAGCATTTCTTGGACTTGGAACATGAAGATGAATTGTAGGAAATGTCTTTCTCTTCAAAATGAGCTTTGGATGGAAATTTTCTGATAATCCATGTGAAAGTTATGCCCTGGTCAATTTCAGTTGACTTTTTCAGCTGTCCAAATATAGCAACTTTTGCATCTTTGATGATTTCTGAGCCAAATTTTGAGAATCATGATCAAGCATTGATCAAATGATGTTTGTGGCTTCAAAATGATATATTGACCAAAAATTTGAACTTTTGACTGCCAAATGACCATTTTGCCCCTACAGTTGACTGTAGTGCAATTTAGGGTTTTGACTGTGCAATTTTGAACTGGATGCCTTGCAACTTGACATGGGGATGCTTGACCATCTTTGTAGGCATGTGAGACTTGATTGGGCCTTTGAAAAGTTCATTTGCTTGACCAGAACTCAAACCCTAGTTTTGACTGTATAGGAGACAGTTGCACTGCACAACCCTTGGGGAATTTTGTGACCTTGATTTTGACAATTCTTGATGAATATGGGAGGGCAAATTTTGGGGTACAACAGTTGCCCCTGTTCAATCTTCTTAGACCTGAGGATGCAGATTGGCTGACGTGCCTTTCGTAATCCGAGGGTAGAAGATGATTGAACACTAAAGTGCCCAGAAATTTGCGCTCTCATAGTAGCGGTGATGGTGAGGGAATGGGCTTATAGATGCCATTTGGATGTTGCTTGGATAGGATGATGGGCTTATAGATGCCATCTGGATGTTGATCGCGTAGGAGATTCCTTAGCGAAAACCTGCATACCTGCGAAACAGAAAAATGAGTACCTGACACGTTGCAGGAGCTGATTTTAGATGCTTGCTATAGATATGTCCTGACAGGTTACAGGAGCTGGGTCTGGAGCTTCAAACGTTGATGAATGAACCAGGGATGGTTACTGCCTTAGCCTGAATGATAAGTGAACCTTGGATGATTTTAACTTCAACAACGCTCGTTGAAAAAATCTTGGTGAGAATTACCATCTTCGTAGTGTCAGGAAGAGAACCAAAGGACATTATAATCTCAAAGGGAGTTACCTCACTCACGTTGGAGAGGGAACTATAGGAAATTATAATCTGAAAGGAGATATCACCTCACGCTCATGCCGGAGAGGGAACCATCTGAAGAAGGAGTTACTACCTCACACGCCGTTGGAGAGGGGACCATAAGAGAATATCACCTCACGCTCATGCCGGAGAGGAGAACATCAAAAAGACTTCTGGAAGCAGTATCAGAACGTCACCATATCTGGTTTACATCTGAAACTATATCTGGAAGGGAATCTGGAAGCAGTATCAGAACGTCACCATATCTGGATCATATCCGAAACTATATCGAGAAGGAATTCTGGAAGCAGTATCAGAACGTCACCATCGCTGGGCTTACATCTGAAACTATATCGAGAAGGAATTCTAGAAGCAGTATCAGAACGTCACCATCGCTGGGCTTACATCTGAAACTATATCGAGAAGGAATTCTGGAAGCAGTATCAGAACGTCACCATCGCTGGGCTTACATCTGAAACTATATCGAGAAGGAATCCTGGAAGCAGTATCAGAACGTCACCATCGCTGGGCTTACATCTGAAACTATATCGAGAAGGAATCCTGGAAGCAGTATCAGAACGTCACCATCGCTGGGCTTACATCTGACACTATATCGAGAAGGAATTCTGGAAGCAGTATCAGAACGTCACCATCGCTGGGTTTACATCTGAAACTATATCGAGAAGGAATCCTGGAAGCAGTATCAGAACGTCACCATCGCTGGGCTTACATCTGAAACTATATCGAGAAGGATTTGCGATAGTTGGTAGTAATCATTTTTGTATTGATCTTTTTCCTGAAAAGGTAGAACATAATTGTATGCAAAATCATGATGCATGAACTGTATGTTTTCAATATCAATGAGATTCGTGTAATATGATGCATATGCATGCTATAATGATGTATGTGACGTTTTATGAATGTATGTTTTCGTCGTAGGAAAATAAATCCTTGACGGGTGCCGGGAAGTCGCATCCTGGGCTATTGTGGAGGAATAGCTTTTGCTTCCGCTAGGGATGATAATTGCAAGTATACCGGTAGGAGAAGATAACTCCGTTGGGAAATGATTTTGGCGAATGGAAGATTCTGCGGGGAGGAGAAGATATTCTAGCGACCATGCTGGGAAGAAATACTCTGTGGGGAGATGCTTTTGCTGAATTGTTGAGGATGACTCGCTGAGGATACCTTGCTGTATTGGAAGTATGAATGGACTTCGCTGGGGATAAGAACATTCTGTCGACGACGCTCTTTCCGTGGCTTTTGGCTGAGGATAACCCAGTTATATCCTGTTAAGGAAATAACTCTTTAAATCAAGCCGGATGACGCGTTCGTGCCCTGAGAGGGGTGAGCTTCCGTAACTTACTGGGGGTACGCTTATTGCTTGGGGATATGAATTCCAACTTTCCTGGGGAACTTGGGTTGGACTCTCCTGGGGAAGCTTTGATATGTTGGGATGTTCTTCAACGGAACCTACCCTGATGCCTTGGAGGATAGAACAGTCAGACTGCTCAGACCAACCTTTATTGCCCCTGTTTCTTGTGGGGTGCTGATAGTTGTTGATGGACAAACCTTCTTCTGGCAGACAGATGACAAGAAGGCGGGACATAGTCGTACGCTTTAATCCCTAACTTTTGCCTGGACCGCCCTTTCGGGTTTTCAGTCCACCGGGATACCCATTTTTGCCCAAGCCGCCTTTTCAGGTTTCGACTTGCCGGGTGTACAGATTTTTTTATATTTCCATCCCTTATTTTGCCCGAACCCTTTTGGTTCGCCGGGAAGCCCTTACTTTGCCTAGGTGTGTCAACCTAGCGGGTCTTCGATTTTGCGTAGTATTTTTCGACTATGTCCACGTTCTTAGAATACAGGTGGGTGCCCCTGGCTGTTTGTGTTGCCATATTACCAGAAGGTGCTTGATTAGGTAAGATTTATTGCTGGAGTGCCCCAGGTGACTCAAGCGGAGATTTGCCCCAGGCTATTTGGCCTTTTGAGAGATTCTCTGGATCTTGACTTAACTGCCCCAGATGGTAGACCATGATCATGCCGTGCCTTGATTGGAAGTACTTTTGTTCATTAGGCATTCATCGTGCGAAGTTCCCTGCTGTTCAAACAAAAAGTCATATGCAAACAAAGTTATATTAAAAATGCAAAGCCTAAGTCTGTCTTGAATTTTGAAAATGTATTCTTTTCATAAAACATGTGAATGTTTGTAAAACGTGATGTCAAACTCCGTATTTACCGTAGCCTTAAGGAGTCAGGATACCTTTCGTAACAGTATGCTTTCGAACTAACCCATGCTTCAGCTAGGACTTTTAAGGGTTATAACGTGGCTTAGTTCACGGTTTAAGAAACAAAGGATAAAGGCTCAAATTATTTGTACCCACCCGCTCTTCGTGATGTTCTCCAAACCTAAACTCAGTTGATCGTGCGTTAGACCTTGCTTGAGTCTTTGTTTTGATTTTCCGGTGATGATTCGGATGTTGATGATTTATTTGGAATAGGCAGTCATTTCCTTTTTTGCTGAGGATTTGTAGGACCTCTTCCTCTTTGATTTTTGTTATCCCTTTCTTTTTTTTGCCTGAACTGTTTCCTTTCAGTCAGCGGGATGCCCCAGTTTCATAAGTCTCTTTTCATAGGTTTAGACTTTTTGGGCTTTTCGTTTATGAATTTTGATGATGACAACTGCCTGTCTTTATGATTGTTCTGAACCATCACTGTTTTTCCGTAAGGATCTCTTTGGTGCCATTCGTTATGCACTTGGATCAACTGAGAGACTACCCTGCCCCAGGTTATGATAAAGGGTTTCAATTTTCGAAAATAAAACTCCTACTTCTTTGGCTCAGAGGGGTTGACGAGGGATTATCTTCCTTATAACTCCAGTGTTTAGGATTTGAAACAATGCATGTACCTCATCAGCGGGGTCTGTTCAAAAGCATACTGTAATGATCGTGGTATCGTTTTCGTCATCCTCCCTCAAGAGGCTCAGAATTATTAACCAAGAGCTGACATCAGAAAAAAAATATGAAAAGGATATAATAAAAATAATTGTATTAATTCCCAAAACAGACATATGCAATGCATTAATAGAATAAAAGAGTTTGCTATGACAGTAATTGTTTGTATAAGCAAAGAAAACTACAACTCAAAAATTCAAATGAACAAAAGGTCTTCAATGATTGGGTAACGGAGCAGTGATTATGTTCGGAGTCTCAGGCACTTCAAACTGAATCTCCCCAGCATCGATCATGTCTTGAATTTTGTTCTTGAGAGGCCAGCAGTTGTCTGTAGTATGCCCCGGGCTATCTGAATGATATGCGCACCTATCGTTGGGATGATAGTTGGGTGCAGAAGTGTTCGGATTCCGGAGAGGAGCCCTTAAGGTGATCAGCCCCGCCTTCAACATTTGTTGCAGTGCTTGATCCAACGACATGTTGAGTTTGGTGTACTGCCGTTTCTCCTTGCGCTGCTGCCCCTGTCCTTGTTGAGCAGGCCCAGGGCTGGAGATCTGGATTTCCCCTGCCTCATGACGGCTCTTTTTACCGTGCACAGCATTGGATTCTTTCTTCCCCTGATGAGGCTTCTTATCAGAAGGTGCAGCCTCTTGAATTTTCCCAGACCGGATGCCAGCTTCTATTCGCTCTCCAGTCAGGATAAGATCTGTGAATCCAGCAGACGAGTTCCCAATCAGGTGGTTATAAAATGGACCAGACAAGGTCCCCAAGAACATGTCCACAAGTTCCCGATCGGTCAGAGGTGGTTGTACCCTTCCAGCAAGATCCCTCCATTTCTGCGCATATTCTTTGAAACCTTCACTTGACCCCAACGACATACCCTGGAGTTGGGTACGGGTGGGAGCAAGGTCGGCATTATACTGGTACTGCTTATAGAAAGCAGTTGCCAACTCCTCCCAGTTACGAATTTTGGTCCCATCCAGCTGATAGAACCATTCGAGATGAGTCCCTGAAAGACTCTCCTGGAAGAAGTGGATCCATAAATTCTTGTCCACCGTATATGGTTGAATCTTCCGAACATAGGACCTTAGATGCAGTTTGGGACAAGACGCCCCGTCATACTTAGAGAAGGATGGTGCTTTGAACTTCCGAGGAATAACCACACCAGTTGACAAACCCAGATCTCTGAAATCCAGCCCAGGTACCTGTTGAACCTCCATAGCCTTCAATCTATCCTCCAACTGTTTGTACTTGTCCTCAGCCGGAGGGTACTGTTCGTCGTCGAAATCTGTTTCATTGTCAGAGACCACTGGACTGGGCACCCTTTCCTCTGGATGACTGCTCTTCCCCACAGATGGAGTTGTCCTCTCGGTTTCAATCTGCGGTGTATTCCCAGATCTGTGCCTAGGGCTGAACAAGACAGTCCTCTTCTTCTTCTTGTCCTTCTTCAGAAGCAGAGCCTTCAGGTCTTGATGCCCCTGGGTCAAATTCATGATCAGCTCTTGGAACTGGGCGTTCTGAGCCTGGAGATCCTTGATAGTCTGCTCGGCTGATGATTCAGGATTCATGACGAGCGGCTGAAATAAACAGCGGAGAAGGGTAAGCAACCTGTCAAAGGGATACCTGTAATGCAATGAGATGTATGACATGCATGTAGTGTTTTCAAGGACCTCGCGGGATAAACAGAGAAATTGTTAGAGTTGAGAACCGGTAACTTGATTGAAGGAACTTCATGTTGTTGCGAGTCCTTCTTCAAGGGTCAAAGGCTCACCATATCCAGTGGGTCATAGCCTCTGACACCCTTAGCTAGAGGAAAATAAATCCTCTTTGCCCCTTGCTAGATGTTTGGTTCATCATGACCTGCATCACAAGCCCTTGAGATCCTTGAAATGGGTTAGGATATATGCAATGGTATGCAATGGTATGATGTCATGCTATGCATGGGGTAATGTGAGTAACCCTGTTATGAGTCCCACTTAAGGACTATAAGCAACCCTGCAAGAAATTCAGTATACTTTGTTATGAGTCCCCATTAAGGACTATAAACAAAACCTGCAAGAGATCTAGTATACCCTGTTATGAGTCCCAGTTAAGGACTATAAACAACACCTGCAAGAAATTTGGTAAACCTTGTCATGAGTCCTAGTTTAAGGACTATAAACAAGACCTGTAAGAAACTTAGTACCCTGTTATGAGTCCCAATTAAGGACTATAAACAAGACCTGCAAGAAATTTGGTAAACCCTGTCATGAGTCCTAGTTAAGGACTATAAACAGAACCTGCAAGAAATTCATGTGTCAGCTAACAAGCATACATGTAGGCAAGTACAAAGGCACACAAGTCACACAAGAGAAACCCTTAGGGTTTAAGCCAGCATGGGGTCTAGGTATTACCCTCTTGAAGTTGGTGGGTTCAACCTGTCCTAATCAAAGTAACCGGGTTCTAAGGATCCCAATATCACGGGATTGCTTTCACTGTTCATCGTTTCGATTTAGCCACTGAACTGGCGACCGAAATATTCCAGGAAAGCAACCCTCAATTGAGTGTAGTATCGAGTATCAACCAACCTCGGACTGCACCAAAGTCAGTTATCTCACTACCCTAAAGAGGCCAAGATAGTTCAATTAAGGTTCCTAAGGTCTGTTGATGCTTCACGACACCACGCGGAGGCCCCGTACTCTCCTTGACTGAACTCAAGGGTTACCGGTACACACCAAAGTGCCACATCAACGTAGCAGATTGTTTCAACCATGTCGGTATACCCCGCACAGTTCCCTCACAGTCTTGTTGCTACTTTCTAAGAAGGTATCCCCAGATCCGGGTTTAGGATCTATAGAACTCCCGAGACAGTCCCACAATAATAAAGCAAGCAAAGAAAGCAATTGAAAACACAGTTATGAACTAGCCCTAAGGTACACCTCACTTTAAGTTTATGTCCCCAGCAGAGTCGCCAGTTCTGTGATCGGTGGATCTGGAACTGACTGTTTAACGCTGGTTCGCGAAATGTCGCGGAAGCAAGAGTCGCCACCGTCTTTTATTTTCTCCAATAGGAAAGGACAAAAGCACAGAAAAATTCCTTTAAAGAGATTGCTCTCGGTTCGGGAGGTAGGTTATAGAAAGGGAAGGTGTTAGCACCCTTTCTATCCATGGTTATCCATGGGCTCTTAGATACTTGCTCAATGTGTTTTCAAATTGTTTTGCGTGCTTTTCAATGTGGGTTTAAAAGTTTCTTTTGAAAAATTTCAGATCGACTCATACGTCAGAGTGTTTGAAAAGTTTGCTGTGAAAGCTTTTGAAAATGTGTCAATGTGAAAAGTCTTTTGATTTGTTTGAAATTAGAGCAAGTATCCTTGAGAACCTCCCTACCCTAAGGAATTCGTCTGTGTAAGAGTCCTTAAAAGTAGTGCCATCCCACCATTGAGAGATAGGTAGCACCACCGTTGGAGGTGTTCGGGTCAATTCGATTTTCAGGGACATGGTGATCACCGGAGCAATGGGAAGACACCTTAGAAGCTACCCTCATGCCAGGTTCCCGGATCATGAGGACTTACTAAGACATCCTCTACTCGACGATCACCTTTCGAAAGGCAACAGTGAGGCGTACCCTAAGGGTGGTGTGTGCGAACTGTGTGTCATGTTTCAGTTATTTATCTTGTCATATTTGTCATGTTCTACGCTTGATTTTAATTAAGACCGATCATTCTTGCATGCATATTTAGCAGTTATAAAGTTTGCGGAAAAGATAAATCTAAGGCTATTACAAAGGCGCGGGTCCACATCGCCAAAATTAAACCGGACCCGATTTAGCGGAAAAATAAATAATGCGAAGAAAATAAAGTGCGAGAAGTAAATTACATGGCTCTGGGGTATTTACAAAATTATAATTAAACGATAAAAAGTAAATGCGCAAAATTGAATAATTAAAACGAAACTAGGGCGTTGGACCCTTTTTGCAAATAATTAAAAAGTTAATGACAATTAGAAATTAAAATTAAATGAGAATGATGTTTTTTGTGTTTTTTAGGTTTAATAAAAAAAAGAAATTAATTGAAATTAAATTAAAAGGGAAACCCTAATTCTAATATTTTTTAGGTTTTATTATGAACACATTTACTTTTAACCTAATTTAACTTTAAATTAATTTATGTACATTTAATTAAAAAAAAATAAAATAAATAAATAATATGATGAAACAAAAGAAAAAAAAATTAAAAGAGTGGAAACTATTAATTTACCTAATTCTAATTGTTTTTGGATTTTTATTTATGAAAAAAGGGAATTAAAAGTTAAACCTAATTTACTAAATTATTTACATATTAATTTGTGAAAATAATTATAAAAATTATATTTTGTGTCTTTTCTGTATTTTTAATGGAGTTTTGTATTTTGTAGAAAAAATAAATCAATTGATAGCAACAAAAATAAATAGTACAATAAAAATAAATGCAAGAAGAAAAATAAAAAAATACAAACCAGGGTGGGGTGATGCCCCAAATAAGGAGGTGTTTTCTGAAAAAGCCTGGCCCAGTAAGAGTTGATTCGTTGACTTTCTTGGATTGTGTGCAACGCATTGACTGGTGCTTAGGGTACTCCCTTGATCATGGCCCTTGATTTGCTTTCCAGGACACATGGCTGGTGGATATTGAGTGTGTATGGTGGTCTTTCATGTTAATGCTGCATAGAATGATATATTGAAAAATAATATGGAGTTTTGGCCAGACCTGGGACTTGAACCCAGGTCTTGAAGGTCATAAGTGTTAGTCCCTGCCAGCTGAGCTAAGCGAATTCATTTAATATATAATACATCATAAATAATATAATAGAAAAATAACGCTAACTGATGAAACACGCGCGAATTTCAAACAGTCCAATGGTTGATGGGCACGTCTTCGTCTCCTTCCCCTTCCCTGTAAAACAAAACTAATGGGCAACGGTTTTGCAACCGTGGTGTTAGAGGCTTTTTGAAAAAATAGCGAATAGCTCCCTAAGAACCATAAATTTATCGCGAGGGATGTGTCTTATTCAGAAGAACACGCTGAATGCAACCATGGTGGTTTCAGTGGCCAATTTTACTGTATTGATAAAGCCCCAATTTTGAGAACCTGAAAACCTAGTTTTTTAACAATGGCGTAATCTTGTATGATCAATAAAAATGCAATTAAACACCACAGTTAGCTTTAGAATTTCACAAAGAACAAGAATCAATAAACAAAATTCATGAAAGATGCTTAGAATGTGATATGCGATTTGGAAATTTTCAAGGTTCAGTTTGACTTAGAGATACCGTTTCAAGGCGTTTGAGTTGTTGTTTTTGATTGAGAAAGGTTCAGGAAGGTCTCAGGATGCTATTGGAAAAGGAATGGAGCTTTGAATCAGTCTCTAGGGTGGATTTCAGAATTGAACTTTTATGAAAAATTTCAAGAATGCAAGGCTTGTTTATGCGCAGCTTTTTTCAGTCTTTGCATTAGGGTTCTGATGTTGATCATATAGGGAATGATTTAGGTTGAAAAAGCTGTACAAAATCTTGTACATTGATGAGTTTTGGATATTTGATTTCATGTATCTTTTACAATCTTTTTCATGGTGTTTTTGTGCCAAATCTGATCAATTATCATCAAAGCTTGCCTATTTGAGATATGCACGAATTATAGAGATTAGATCATGCATAAAAAGATTTTTTTCATGTTAGGTTTATATTTTTCATGAATTAAAATCATTTAAATGAATATAAATTAATATTAATTCAAATAAATAATTAAAAAATATGAGAATACTTCCCTTTGGGCCTAGTGGTCGTGCATAGGCTTGGCATGAAGAAATTTGGAAGAAAATTGGGCCCATTTGCATTTTTAGGCCTTTTGCATCAATGTTGACTTTCAAAAATTTCCAAAAATTTCCCAACTTCCACAAGGCATAACTTGGTCAATTTTTAAGCTTTTCACATGTTCTTGGACCTTTTGGAAAGGTCTTTGAGTCCTTTAACCAATGCCTTTGGTCCCATGTCATTTTGATTTACCAATCTCAAGTTATGGCCTTTGACTTAAAGTCACTTTTTGTTGACTTTTGAAAATGACCTATAATGTTGAAATTGATAACTTTTTGTGAGAGCATTTCTTGGACTTGGAACATGAAGATGAATTGTAGGAAATGTCTTTCTCTTCAAAATGAGCTTTGGATGGAAATTTTCTGATAATCCATGTGAAAGTTATGCCCTGGTCAATTTCAGTTGACTTTTTCAGCTGTCCAAATATAGCAACTTTTGCATCTTTGATGATTTCTGAGCCAAATTTTGAGAATCATGATCAAGCATTGATCAAATGATGTTTGTGGCTTCAAAATGATATATTGACCAAAAATTTGAACTTTTGACTGCCAAATGACCATTTTGCCCCTACAGTTGACTGTAGTGCAATTTAGGGTTTTGACTGTGCAATTTTGAACTGGATGCCTTGCAACTTGACATGGGGATGCTTGACCATCTTTGTAGGCATGTGAGACTTGATTGGGCCTTTGAAAAGTTCATTTGCTTGACCAGAACTCAAACCCTAGTTTTGACTGTATAGGAGACAGTTGCACTGCACAACCCTTGGGGAATTTTGTGACCTTGATTTTGACAATTCTTGATGAATATGGGAGGGCAAATTTTGGGGTACAACAGAAGCCATTCGACAAGAAGAAGTAAACAAAACGGAATTCCCAAAGGAGAATGAAGATCTGGCAGATTTTCTGCATAGGTGCCAGAAGAAGAAATCAGAAGTAATGCTATGTCCTAGATGTAGCTCTATTTTCGATAAGAAAGCCGCAGAACACATACAAGCTATGCGGATTGTGAAAGCAAAACATGGCACCAATGCCCAACAAAGAATGGGTTCAGAAGTCAGATTTGACCCCAGAAGGGGGCGTCAACAAGGACCCATGAGTCAGGTAAGAAGGCCACCAACTTTTAGGCCTCCAACTAATGTGCCTACTGATACTTGGCTAAACACCATGGGAAGAAAGAGGCCAAATGAAGAGATATGGCAGGCGTTCGACGTGCCAAGAGGGTCTTCTTTAGATTATAGAAAGGAGTACCATGCTTCTGCATCGAATAAAATGACCCATGTGTCGAGCAATTATAAAGGAAAGAATCCTATGTCTCATTCGCAGTGGAGAAGATTCCAAAGACGACGAAAGGCCGAAAAAGAGGCAGTTGGACCTCATCCAGAAGTTAGCACTAATGCGCAGAGGAAACAAAGGAAGCCCTTAGAGAGAAATCATATGCCTTGGGCGGAGGAATATGGGTCGAATGATGAAGACGACTCTGATTCCGGTGAAAGTTTAGACATCATGGTGAATGTCATATCAGTGTTACCTAAAGAATACAACCGTGAGGTCAAAGTCGAAGAAACTGACCTAATGGTTGAACAAGAAATGGCTAGACACAAGCCAGTATGTTACTATGTAATGAACAATGGCTGCGTAGAAGAACAGAATGCATTTTTTGAGCCACCAACGGAGGCTATGAAGAGCCATCTGAAACCCCTGTTCATTAGAGCAAAGATAGGGGAGATAATTATAAATAAAATTCTGGTTGATTGTGGGGCAACCTTCAATATCATACCAAAATTCATGCTGGAAAAGTTAGGCAAGGGAGATGCTGACATAAAGCCACATAACATGGTCTTATCCAACTATGAAGGGGGCATAGGAACCACAATGGGTGTCATACAGTTAGACCTCAAAGTAGGATCAATCCTCCGACCCACCATGTTCATGGTGATTTCAGCAAAACCCAACTATAATCTACTCCTAGGTCGAGAGTGGATACATGGCATTGGAGCAGTGCCATCTTCGATGCACCAAAGGGTCTCAATATGGCGCCCCGACGGCATTGTGGAAAACATTGAAGCAGATCAGAGTTATTACTTAGGTGAAATCAACAGTGTCGGAAAGAATAGTTTCGACATAAATTTGGCTCATATAGGGCCATGCAATCCACTTGAGTTTGATTTAACCCCAACTCCTAATGCCTTCTGCTCCCTATACCTACACTCCGACCAAGGCTTTCAGTGGGATAGAGAAGACTTATCCAACATTGACTTTGGAGGAGTTGATGACATACGACCAACAGGCTGGGGAAGCGAGTTTGATGATGATGACTGAGTCACAAACTCTGTAAAAGATTTCGGCATATGTGGCTGAAAGTAGAATGATAGCGGCCTTGGAGGCTGAAGTTAAGTATATGGCTTTCGAAGCCAATGAACAAGTCCTTTCTAAGACAGGCCCTGGAAAAGATTTCGATCCAGAGCCTCCCGACTTAGGGACGAAAGACCTTCGAGATCAGAGGTTGGACGCCATCTATGACGAGGAACCTCTAGGTTTCGAAAAGGACTCGTTGGCGAACAATGCTAGAATGTTGGCTCAAGATCCTCTAGAAGAGGTAAATCTAGGCGAAGGTCCCGTAAAGAAGCCAACGTACATAAGCACAAAAATGGATCCAGGACCCAGGGTCGAAATGATCCAAATACTAAAAGAGTTCAAGGATTGTTTTGCGTGGGACTATGACGAGATGCTTGGTCTCGACAGAAGTTTGGTAGAATTGCAGTTGCCAATAAAGCCTGGAAAGAAGCCCGTTAAGCAGACTCCAAGACGGTTTGCGCCAGAGATTTTATCAAAAATCAAAACGGAAGTCGAAAGGCTGATGAGGTGCAAGTTCATACGAACGACCAGGTATGTCGAATGGATTGCAAATATTGTGCTGTTATAAAGAAAAATGGTACTTTAAGGGTGTGCATCGATTTCAGAGATCTGAATGCTGCAACACCCAAGGATGAATATCCAATGCCAGTGGCGGAGATGCTAGTGGATTCTGCTGCTGGTTTCGAGTATATGAGTATGCTTGATGGCTACTCTGGATATAATCAAATCTTTATTGATGAGGAAGATGTGTCAAAAACGGCATTCTGTTGCCCTGGGGCCTTAGGCACTTATGAATGGGTAGTGATGCCCTTTGGCCTAAAGAATGCAGCAGCAACGTACCAGAGAGCCATGAATTCGATCTTCCATGATTTTATTGACACTTTCATGCAGATTTATATTGATGATATTGTTGTAAAATCTATTTCAGGGAAGACTCACATGGATCATCTTCGACAATCCTTCGAGAGGATGAGACGCTACCGCCTGAAGATGAATCCTCTAAAGTGTGCTTTTGGTGTCAAAGCGGGAGATTTCTTAAGTTTTGTGGTCCATAAGAAGGGCATTGAGATAAACCAAAACAAGACCAACGCTATCTTGCAAGCTAAAGCACCAACTAACAAAAAGGAATTGCAATCCTTACTTGGGAAGATAAATTTCCTAAGGAGATTTATATCTAACCTCAGTGGGAAAACGCAAGCCTTTTCGCCACTACTTCGACTCAACAAAGGAGGATTTGAATGGAGGCAAGAACATCAAGAAGCCTTCAACAAAACCAAAGAGTACCTCACCAAACTACCTATTTTGGTGCCTCCGTGTCGAAGTAAAAATATGAGACTGTACATAGCTGCGTCTGATAAAACTTTAGGGAGCATGCTGGCTCAAGAGGATGAACATGGTGTCGAAAGGCCCATATACTACCTCAGTAGAGTTTTAAACGATGTAGAAACTAGATATAACGAGGTTGAAAAACTATGTTTATGTCTATATTTTTCATGTGCAAAACTTAAGCAATATATAAAGCCAGTTAATGTTTATGTTTCGTCTCATTTTGATGTTTTCAAATATATGTTGTCGAAACCCATCTTGCACAACAGAATTGGCAAATGGGCACTTACATTAACTGAGTACTCATTAACCTTTATGCCTCTCAAGGCTATGAAAGGTCAAGTGGTAGCAGACTTTATAGTCGACCATTCAATACAAGAAGGATCACTGAATTATTTGGAGATCGAACCTTGGAAAATGTACTTTGATGGCTCTAGTTATAAAGATGGAGCTGGAGTCGGAGTCCTTATTATTTCTCCAAACAAAATTCCAACAACATTTAAGTACAAAATAGACGGGATTGCTCCAATAATGAGGCTGAATACGAAGCGTTAATCGTAGGCTTTGAAATCCTGTTGGAATTGGGGGAAACTCAGGTCGAAATAATGGGAGACTCAGAGTTAGTCCTAAAACAAATTACGAAAGAATACAAATGCATAAAATAAAATCTTATCATGTATTTCGTAATAGCCAGACGGTTGTTGAAGAACTTCGAAGTAGTTAACATTCAACACATACCCAGATTGGAAAATCAAGTAGCTAACGACTTAGCACAGATTGCATCCGGGTATAAGGTGTCGAGAGACAGGCTACAACAAGCAATTGAAGTTAGAGGGAGAGTAACTTCCACTAAGTTATCTCCATTAGATTTAAGGACCACAACGTTGGGATACACTGATCATGAAAATTTTGAAATTTCGTTCATAGACAATCTAACAGAACAAGATTGGAGAAAGCCTGTAGTGGATTATTTACAAAATCCAACGGTTTTGACAGAACGAAAGATAAAGTATAGAGCACTGAGTTATTTGTTAATGGGAAATGAGTTATTCAAGAAAACACCTGAAGGTGTGCTTCTGAAATGCCTAAGTGAAACAGAAGCATATATAGCTCTTTCCACCACACACGCTGGGGCATGTGGAGCACACCAAGTAGGCCAAAAGATGAAATGGTTATTGTTTCGAAAAGGATTATATTGGCCCACTATGTTAAAGGATTGTGTTGAGTTTGCAAAAGGATGCCAAGAATGTCAAAAACATACAGGTATTCGACATGTGCCAGCAAGCGAACTTCACTCGATTGTGAAACCTTGGCCTTTTAGAGGATGGGTTTTGGATCTCATTGGAGAAATTCGACCAGCATCTTCTAAAGGTCAGAAGTATATATTGGTGGGCATTGATTATTTTACTAAGTGGATTGAAGCGATCCCTTTAGTCAACGTAGACCAGGATAATGTCATTGAATTAATTCAAAAGTACATCATATATAGATTTGGAATTCCTAAAACAATTACTACAGACCAAAGGTCAGTCTTTACTGGTCGAAAGATGAAATACTTTGCTACGGAAATGGGGTTTAAATTGTTAATGTCTACGCCTTATTATGCGCAAGCTAATGGTCAGGTCGAATCAGCAAATAAAGTAGTGATCAGTTTAATAAAGAAACACGTGGGAAAGAAACCCAGAAACTGGCACAAGACGCTAGATCAAGTTCTGTGGGCGTGTCGAACTTATCCGAAAGAAGCCACAGGAACAACACCATTTCTCCTAACCTATGGTCATGATGGAGTGTTACCAGTGGAAATCCACTTGCAGGCGACAAGGATTCAGATACATCATGAGATCCCTTCTGAAGTCTATTGGAGTATGATGTTGGACGAGCTAGTTGACCTAGACGAAGAAAGGTTGAAAGCTCTGGATCTTTTGAGACTGCGGAAGAAGCGAGTTGAGAAATCCTATAATCGTAGAGTGAAGTATAAGACGTTTCAGCCTGAAGATCTAGTTTGGAAAGTAATACTCCCAATGGATCGAATATACCGAAATTTGGGGAAATGGTCCCCTAAGTGGGAAGGACCTTTTAAGATTGTCCAAGCCTTCTCTGGTGAAGCCTATGAGATCGAAGAGTTAAGCGAAGATCAAAGAATTTTGAAGGTGAATGGTAAATACCTGAAAACGTATAGACCTATGCTTCAAGAGGTAAAAATAAGTAATATATAGTCACTGTTTAATAGAGAATGCCAAAATGGAAACTTAAAATTTCATTAAAAGTGCCAAAATGGCTCTGAAATCGTTACAAACAAGTGATTACATAAATGAGAAAAACATGATTCAAAAGGGAAGATTAGCTTTAATTTGAAGATACTTGATTCTTTGCAATTCTAGTCGTCGATCACATAGAGCTTTCGATTGGTGAAGGGTCTCGAGCTTAGCATCAAGAGATTGGTCTCGATCGCATGTCTTAACCCTTCAGCCAATTCCTCTTGGCTCCCTGATTCAGTGTTCATGGCAAGAAGTTCCTCCTTCTTTTTGTCCTTGGCAGCAATTTTAGCTTCCAACTCTGCAATCTGCACCCTCAGTTGAGCATTGTCTCGACCTATCTCCTCGACCTCTTTTTGTTTAGCCTCCTGGGCCTTCAACAAATCCTTTACCTTAGAAGCTGATTCAGTAGCAGCATGCCAGGCAGCAGCCACTTGACCATTGGCTTCTTCAATCTCACGATTGAGAGTCCTTTGACGGTTATAATCCGCTGATACCTTATCAACAATGGAGAGTAACTCTAAGATTACACTGGCCACATTCGGAGGAGCAATAAGGAGATCGACAACCCTCAAGATAGTCTTCAGAAAGGAAGGAGCCGCTGGTTCCCCCTTTAAAGTTAACATCAAATCTCTTTTAAAGATTTGTGTTTTAACTTTCTGAAGAGCCCCGTCGAGAGGAGAAGTCGAAGTAGATCTTCCAGATGCAGTTGAGGCGCTATGATCAGAGGAAATTTCTAGACCTTCTAGGATTTCAGTCAGATAACCTAAAGGATTTTGCTGTTTCAGCAAGGCCAAATCCTCCTTGGTTCTGGATCCCGTCGAAGGGACACTTTCGTTGGCAGTAACAACCACGTTGGCACTTGCTCTGGAATCATTTCAGTGCCTGGAGGATTCTGGTTTCCTTTAGCAGAACCTTCTCCACCATCAGCTCATGGGATCCCTTCATCCTCCCTTGCTGTCACAGTCTCAGCAACAGGAATCCTTTCCTCTTCATTCTCTTGCACATCAACCAACGGAGTCCTAGTCTCTTTGTGACTCCCTACAACTTCTTCTTCTTCATTAACTTCTGCTATGGTTTCGTGCTGAGGTTCGGAAGCTTGATTCACTTCGTCAGCTGAGCTCATGAAAGAGCCTTTCGCTGAAGAAGGCCTATAAGTAGGCTCTCCTTCACTATTCAATAAGGTAGCAGAGCCGTCGACGGGAGTAGGAACTCGATTGGAAGTGCCAGCAGTGTCCTGAAAAATAAAAGAAGCTCGTTTCTTTCAGAATCCTCATAAAGAAAAAGGAGGAGTCGAGAAATAAATGATGGTATGTCGAAGCAAATACCTGGACTAGGATTTCAGCACCAGGACTGGAGTTATCACTCTCTCTAGGATTGTTCAGCCTGGAAGCCACTTCCTGTTCAGTAGGCTCTTTGATAATTACAGGAGGAGGCCTCGCAGTTGTAGTCTTAATCCTTATTTTGGGACGAGATTCGACGGCAGGAACTGGTTTCTTCAATCTTCGTCTCTGCAAAGGAACATGAGGAGACTCCTCTTCTTCATCGCTAGAGATTTGGATCTCCCGAACCTTCCGTTTTTTGGGGGTATGTTTCTGAGTACCCAGAAAACCAAGTCGAAGAGATCAGTACCCATGTCAGACAATCATAGAAAATAAGGGTATGGAAGAAAGTAAATACCTTGGGAGAGGGGTTGACAGTGGAATCTCCCCCTTTTGTACTCTCAGCAGTCTTCTTCGAGGTGGTTCTCTTGACAGCTAAACAGAAGACAAGAAAACTAAAGTTAACCGAGTGTCGAAAGACAAATCTAAGGCGAAGATATAGAAAGAGTAATACCTTTCTTGACCCTGTCGAGAACCAGCTTAAACGCCTCACGTAGGTGGTGGGCGAAGTCCTTCTCATTGAAGAACTCTTCGTCATAATATTGTTTCCACCACTCCTCGAAATTAACAGAACTCAAAAAATTGAGGTTAAAGTCAAACAGGGTCAGTATAGTTTGATCGGAGTACCTACCAATATGCTTGGTAGTAGCATCTTCTGAGTAGTCTGCATTGTAAAAAAGTAGCAGCTTCTCTCGAGGATAAATGGGTGAGGGAAGTGACTGAGCAATACCAAATTGTCGAGAGACAAGATTTGGTTGATAAGCGATCAAGATCAATTGATTTTTGGAGCTCTTGAATCTCAATGGCATGATCCTGGGGCGAAGAAACGATTCCCACATGCCCACGTACTCATCAGTCACGTCTTCCTCCTCATTCGAAGGATATGGTCTGGTGAACCATTCTGGACCAACTTTTCGACTGGCAAAGGGAGCCATGGTCGAAACAAAGAACTTTCGCTCTGCAAACATCATTACGAAGCTTGTGAAAGCCTTCTAAAATTGTTGGCCTTCATCAGTAGGAGTTAGCAGTGCAAGCCTGGTGCCTTCGACCCTCCTGTTCAGGATTTCAGGGGCCTCTTCGTTAATCTTATTCTTCTGAGGAAGGAAAGATTCAAAGGTGGCATTGAGCCAAAGTTGGAGAAGCCAAAAAGGACCAGATAGCAGCAGGCTCCCCCTGTCCCCTATAACCTTAAGTTGAGTCACACCATTACTGATGGACTCATATAGGTTGGCCAAAATCAATTCGGCCAGGCAAAGGGGATATTTGTGGTGAAGCTGCGTCGCGAGCGTAAGCATCTTTTTCGTCATCTGAAGCGACTTAGTGCAAAAAACAAAACGAGACAACCACATAGCCAAGAAGGCTATATGCTCCACCTCTGACAAAGTACTAGAGGATTTGTCGTGGAAATGATTGATAAAGGTGGTGTAAGTGGATTTTGTAGCAGCAAACCTAATAGCATCCTCAGACAAGTCTTCAGGGTCGAAATAGTCACCAATCGATCGAAGACCAGTGATTGCAACTATGTCGAATAGAGTGGGGGTCATCATCCCATAGGGAAGATGAAAGGTGAAATGTGCGTTATCCCAGAAATACAGTGAAGATACCAGCATGAGGGGGCAGTAAGGCAATCCTGTCTTCGACAGCATCACCAAGTCATAAATGCCCATCTCTTTCCAGACGGAAGCTTGCGCCTTCTCCATTTTATTCAACCAGTCTGAATACTCAGAGGAGAGGTTAGGGCTTGATCAAAATATTTGGTTCCCTTTGTTCATGAACTGGAGGTTGATATCCTCTCTAGTCTGAGGGTGCTGCTAGTTAGCCGGAGTAGCGTCTTCAGGGTCATCCCTAGGCTTCTTCGTGCAACCTATGAGTCTGGGCCTTGGGTGAGTAGGGAAGAAGGCGCGATTCTTCAAGGGATTTTCGACGCATGAAGACAACGGACCAGACATAGCATACATGTCTCCATTTCATCTAATGGGAATGAGGAGCTGAGAATCATATGCTTCTCGCCATTCCTTCATTATGGGTTCAACAACGTACCGATCGATCGAGGAAGGAGAAGGGTTAGTGGAAAAGACCTCTGGTGGGTTCTGGACATCATCAATATTTTTAGGTTGAGGATTGTTTGGTGCATTGGAGAGGAAAGCCATTGTTGAAGATTTGGGAGTAAACGAAGTTGACAGTACAAAGTTATTTGAAAGCAAGAGATTTGGAAATGCTGAAAATGGTAAAAGTTCCAAATAGAAAGGCTCAGAAGTATTTATAGCCTTCAGAGAGGGATATGTCTCGTCAAGGCCATTTAATGTTTTGCAGATAGTGGGACACGTGGCGGAGTGTGAAGCGGTTACCGTGCAGACGTTGGGAAACGTTTTGACATGCTTGCCTAGGTTATAGGAATATGGTCATCATGGCAAGCGTGGTAACGGCAGTTAGAAAAGACATCTTAGAGAAAGAGTAATGATGGTTTTCTCAAGAGCATGCAGCTGTTGGAAGACGAAAAACACACGTCAAAATCTTGTGAACAACTAGAAAGATAGGTGTCGAATGGAAAGATCAAAGAATGGCTATTTCTTTAAGCGTCGAAACAGACATTCTTGGGGGGAAAATTGTTGGCTCCCAAATTCGACACTTACTATATTTGGTCTTTTAGACCAAAAAACTGGAATAAACCAAGACAAGAAGAATATTCGATGTATGAAATAACTTAGGAGGAAAATCTAAGTTATTTTTGAACGTTCGACCAGAACTCACCTTCAGGCATGTTCGACTGAAGAGGACTTATGTCTTTCGACGGAGAGAAAATATCTTCGCTTTGACACATGATACGAGGGATATCTGAATTTTGAATTATTGGAGGGAAAGGCAGTTTCGCCAGCGGCTAAGAAGAAGCAACGTGGCTGAAAGCCATAGGTCGAGGGACATGCAAAAGACACTTGTCTTCATCTTAGCACAGAATGATCCCTCGACGGTTACTTATCTTTAGTATAAATTAGGAAACTTGTGTAGTTTTTTGGGTGTTCAACTGATTGTACTAGTCACTCAAACATTATCCAAGTAACCGCTGCGTGAGAAAGGATAAAACTGAGAAATGTACGTTGGAAACACTTCTTTTTATTAATGAAAGTCTTTTACATTACTTTAATATTATCTTGCAAAATTATCTTTCTTACTTCTTTACCTGCATTTTCTACTTTCCTGTCCATTCTTCCAAAATCTCAAACATCTTTTCTCTGGGTCGAACGTGCGTTCTTCCTGCTTATCCGTCTTACATAAAAATTAGCATATGTTCTGGGATTAATCTGATCGATCCCGTAAGTAAACTAAAAAGAACTTTCCTTTTTGGAGATCAGCGGTTGTTTACCAAAAACCACTGTAAACACATACATAGTGACAAAAAATTTGTCAACTCCCAGACAAATTTTCTGCTATTGCGTAGACATAATTAACCGAAGTTGAAAGCATAGACTTTATTGGATATCCTCACATTTTATGCAACATACAATGACATTTTTTAACTCATTGTAGATGTAAAACAGATACAGGGGAGAGAATCCATATTGGCACAATCTTTATCAAATTCATCAGAGTATTTACATGATGAACTAAGAACGAGATCATCAAGTACTTGCTCAATTGCTTCCTCGATGAATGGATGCCAATAACGCATACGAACATACACTTTGGCGGAGACATTCTTTGCAAAAAGAGATTTCTTCAAATCTTCAATCTATGTAGTGGAGATCATTAGTAGAGCAAGGATAATAATATAATGAATTTGTTCCGACCATAGTGTTAAAAAAAACATTTAAAAACATCAACCAAAAATATAAGTCAATATTATAATTTCAAAGAATTAGCAGAACTTCTAACATTTTGATTGAAGTTATTGATAAGGATAACGGAAGAGGTGACAATATAAAACTGTATGACATGGTAAATTTCATGCATCGAGTACATATACAGACATCTGAATAACAAAGCCTAGAACAACTCCTACTCAAGCATCATTAATTTATTTTCTATTGAAATTTGAAATATTGTACTCAATTTGAGAGTGAAATATAAGTCGTCATCAAAAGAAAAAAAAGTTTACAGGAAATGGCATGTTTGTGCATCAATAATACATCGAAGTGGAGAACCGCCACAAATTAAAGCATATCCCTCTCTGCTATTTGGAGCCCTTAGTAATTAACATAGTTTTGTAATTAAAAGCTCAAGATAACATAGTTTTTTGTTTTGGCTACAATGATCACATTAATTCTTAATAAATAATTCTTTATAACACAATTAATGTAATGTATAATATTTTATTTTGGAAACTAGTTAAAAACTGTTTATTATATGAATCAAACAATCCAATTTATCTCCCTAAATAAAAAAAAGTTATGAAAATAAACGTACTTGAAAGTTACTCCATAACCATCACATTAAATTTTCAGGGGTGAGTTGAGTCTAAAGTCCACTAATTTTACGAACCTACACATTTTGCATTGTTAGCGTAGATGAATGAACGATGTCACAATCACATGAGGGCTACATTCCTCCTTCCACAGATGGCCGGTACCTTACGTTTTCTACATATCTTCTTGGTCATAGCCAATAAATAAGAAACAGAGCATCTCTTGTATTCACAAACAACAATGGCTACAATGTTCTGGGTTCTTACTTTACTAAGCCTCAGCTGCCTGCTAGGTTTCAACGCCCAAGCACCAGCAACTGCACCATCAAAGTTGCCACCTACAACCCCAACAGCAACACCACCTACTGTGGTGGCATCTCCCCCCATCTCAACCCAACCACCTGCAAATGTGGCACCTAAATCTGCTCCGGTGACGTCACCAGCTCCAAAGGCTTCACCAGCATCAAGTCCAATAGTCCCTCCACACCAACCACCAAAAACTTCACCTGTCTCAACTCCCGCGTTGCCACCACCATTACCACCACCACCAAATATATCGCCAGCACCAGTTCAAACACCACCTGCCCCCACACCAGTAAAGGCAACACCAGCACCTGCACCCACACCCACAAACCAAGCTCCGACTCCTACACCGATTCATTCACCACCAATACCGGCACCAACACCTGCAATAAATGCCCCTGCACCAGCACCTGCACCTGAGTCCCCCAAGCACAAGAAAGGAAGGCACAAACACAAGCACAGAAGACATCATGCACCAGCGCCAGCACCAACAATTATTCGCAAGAGTCCCCCTGCACCACCAACTGATAGTAAAGCAGATGCCGACACAACACCGGCACCAGCACCTAGTCTTAATTTGGTAATATCTCAAACTATTATAATATCAAAGTTACAATTATATAAATATATAAACCGGTGATTTAGCCACATCTTTTGTTCTGATCACATCCTATGTTTTCTACTTCACAGAATGGTGCACCATCACACTATCATCAAGGGAGAAATATATGGGCAACAGCTGGATTTGCTATCACTGTTTTTCTAGCAGTAACTGTCTATAGCTACTAGCAGGCGCATAGTACTATGGATTCATTCTAAGAAGTTACTTGATTTGCGGAATTTAAAATCATTTCAGGTGTAGAGATCTAAATAATGAGTGTCAAGACTCTTACTATTCTTTCTTTTTATGTTTGCTCGGGGACATTAATGAATATAAATTTTTTAATTATCAAAATAATCTTGAATGTCTAGTTATGAACTACACATCATATTTGATCAACTTCAGAGTCTCTGTTCTTTTCCTCCCGAAAATCATACTCCGTGATTAGTCCAAGATTGTCACAACTAATTTGTGATGTCGTTGACAGCCTGCAAACTAATAAGACGAGTTTCTAATTACTTACAATAGAAAAAGAGATATAATAACAGCAATTATGCATATATGTTTTTAAAGAACAATAGAACGAATAAGGTATCTAAAAAGCACTTTGGCAAAAGAAAAAATTTAAAACAAAAGTACTGAAATGAATGCAATATAAACTACACAAACACACTTTCACTGAAATGAGTGATATTAGATTTATGTAATAGTTCAACTTTGGTAACTCAATCACTCAAGGGATTATGGGAAGTTGGATATGGAGTTATTTGAAAGGTGATTTTTTCTCTTTTACATCCATGTAAGTGATTAGGTTCAAAGAATATAAATATAGCATTAATAATATTGTAGATTAACTTATTAGATAGTACTGATTAAAATAATAATAAATTGTAATAATTTCTGATGTAATGACACATAGGATGTAATTAATGACAAATGAATGTGATAAGAGTACTTTAACAAAAAAAGTCTATTGTGTCTTTTTTATTAGTCCAATTAAAACTTTTAATTTAAAAGGGCTATATTGTAATATACTAGTACTTTAAAGTTATATTTATATTAGATATTCAATTTTGAGATTTTAATTTAATTTCAATTTTCTGGTAATGGTGCATAAAGTTTACTAGTATTTATTATTTTGGATTTAATTTTGATTTTTCTTTAGTTCAATTTCGTTCAAAGTTTTAACCTTTTGAGTGAGTAATTAAAATTAAAAAATCGTTAAAGTGGTACTTTTATAGAAATTGCTTAAGAAAAATGTTAAATAATTTCCTGGTTATGTGTATGTTTGTCCATGCAAGTATCAGTTGATTTAAAGGACAATTGGTGGTTGACCGGTTTTCATACGCGCCTGTGATGATAAACATGTGATAATTATAAGGTCTTACATGTGAATAATAAATCAATTCAAAGAGTGTTTTATTATTCGACATGTTTTTATTAACAATGTTTGGTCGTTACAACAAGAGTACCACTAACAGCTAATGTTAGTGTTCAAAGACTCAATATTGATGGGGAACTAGGTATCTTGAGATGAGTTATGTATTTATTTGAACAAATTAAAAATTCAGTTTTTTTTTTATGTGAGTATATTTAATATATTTAATTTTGTTCTTGTTTTTCAGCTACATTTGCTTCAATATATGTTAATCTGAATTTGGTTTCGGTCCTTAATGGAGTGAATTTCAAGGACTGGAAGAGAACATAGAGATTGTTCTTGACTGCATGGATTTTGACCTTGCATTAAGGAAGGAACAACCTGCTTCTCCTACAGAATCTGTAACGCCCGTTTATTTAATTAATTGTTTAATTAAATTATTTTCAAGTTATTTGTTGAAGTTGTGAAATGTTTAGGATTGTTGGTATTAGTTGTTAGAATATTATCAATTAATTAATAATAATAATAATAATAATAATAATAATGTTGGAATTAATAGAATATTCGCGTGGGCCTATTTTATACGGTGGAATGTAGTAAAGTGAGGGTGTGCTAATTGAACCTAATAGAAATAATACAATTATTATTAAGTTTAGTAATAATAGAAAAATAGGTTTTTGTCAAGAGGAAGAGGAATAAGGGTTGGAAGAGAGAAAGAACGTAGAAGTTGCAGACAGAGAAGAAAAGAGGCAAAAACGGGATTCGATCGGAAATTTATAGAGCAACCTTCAATCTAAAGTAAGGGTAGGGTTCTTACTCTATAATTGGGTATATGGTTAATATTATGTGGGAGTTTTTCTGTAAAATTGTGTAATAGATTTGATTAATACGATTAATGGAGGTTATATGATTAATATATGTGGTTAATTGGAGAAAATTGTAGTCCCTGTAAAGTTTTTGTTTCTATGAACAATTGATGTTTGTGCAAAAATATATTGTTTTGGTATGAGACCTGTGACCGAAGGAAAAACGGGAGGATTCTGTGTTGTTATCAGTAACAGAGGAGAGGCTGCGTGAAAACCTGCTGTGTCGAGGGCCACGGTTAGTGTGGCGAGGGGCACGGGAAATTCAGCTATGGCATACGTTACAAAGGGCGTGTCGGGTGGCACAATTTGGTGGTGTAAGTGTCAAGTGGCACAACTTGTGTGTCGAGGGGCACATCGCTTGTCAGTTACTTTGTTTTGCCTGATTCCTGTGTATGTCCTTTTTATATTTGTGAATTATTGATGTAGTACTTAGTTGCAGGAATGTATGTAGCAGGTATAGAGGAGAATGATTAACAATAAGGGTTATTTATTAGTAATAGAAGTGATCAATTTGTAAATTAGCATAAGTGTAGCAGGTAATATTAATGAGTAACCGAGTTAGTGAAGGTTAGCAGAAAATTAGTAGTTAGCAGACAGTGTGATGAAAATTGTTGGTAGCAGTCATTTATAAAAGTAATAGCAGTAGATATTTAGCAAGGATAATTAGTAAATTGCAGAATTAATAACTGGTATAGTTTTAGTTGCAGAATTTTCATTAAATAACAGTAGTATTAGTACCCAAAATATATTAGCAGTAGAGATAACTAAAGTAGCAGGAAAATAATAGTTTTACTAAGTTAGCAGAAAATTATTGATGAGGCTTATGGCAGAATAATTTAGTGGAAGTACCTTAGTAGGAACGTGTTAATAATATTATCGGCATGTGTAAGTTGTGTTGTTGTTATTAATTATTGAAGTTACATGTGATGAATTTTGGTTGTGTTGCCTCTATTGATTGGAAATTATTAAGTTGTAGGCTTATGCCAATGTTGTTATGTTATTGTTGTTGTCGATGTTGCATTTAATCATGTTGTTGTATACATTGCATATCAAATTGGAGCTCATGCTTGTTAAGTTTGCCTGGATTGGAAAAATATTAAGTTGAAGGCTTATGCCTTGTTAATGCCTCTATTAATTGGCAAGATTTCTAAGTTGGGAATTTTGCTCCATTGGTACCACATGCATGTGCATAGTAACAAGTTGCATTTCACGTTGCATAATGAGTTGTTGTGTTGGTAAATTATTTATTATATTTCATTGATGTTTTCGTTGTGATTTATGTTGTTTAAAGTTGTGAAGTGGTGATTTGACACAGACTAATTCTAATGTAATATTATCATACATCTGATTATATTGTTCGATGTCTCACCCCTTCTGTTTGAATGTTATCCCGATGTTGATAACGTGCGGGTAATCCAGAGTGAAGGTGGTTTACCTTCAGTATTTCGAGTCGGTGTCATTGCTCTGATACGTAACACTCGGGGGCATGAACGCTTGTTGTTTTATTATTATTATTTCAGTTGATTGAACTTTAAGTTGTTGTTCGTTAAATACTTGTTATTGAAGTTGTTTCAGTTGGACAAATATGATATATTCTTTTAAGTTGAATATTTGACTCTGCTGCGTAGTTATGAAAGTTGTTGGTTTTTAAAAGATTAAATTATGTTGTTGTTGGTTCATTCCAGTTTAATGTGTTATGTATCTCTAATGAATTCCGTTGTTTTAAGCTGAATGTGTAACATCCTGATTTGGTTGTCGGAATTTTGTAACTCATAATGGAGTATAAACCATCATTACTAAACTATAATAGTTTTCTTTTAGAACTTGTACTCAAGTCACCTAACGCACCATAATCCAATAATTTCCAATGAGGTTTACAAATACTCCTATAATTTCCCTCTCATTCGATTTTGTCGATGAGACACCAACACTCAACATATTACACGGTCCACATTATACTCACTTAGCCTCACACGAAGGTTAAGTATCCTCCAACTAAAGAATTACTTTCTTCATCTCCGCATCATCAGGAATACAAATTCGATTACGGAATCTCAACACACCCTGCACATCTAACTCGAAATCATCATTCTCAGACTGATCGAGTCCAACCATCAAATCTACCAATTTCACATCTAGCTTCTGAGCTTCTTTGATATTGTCCAGAAAATCATTGTTAATCTTCAACATCCCCAAAATAACAATCTTCGTTGTCACTCCGCAAACTAAGCTTACATCTCTGAACTGTTCAATTAATTCTAATTCTTTAACCATCATTGCCGACATATGTAAAGTCCTTTGACTTAACGCATCAGCCACCATATTAGCTTTACCTTGGATGATAATTCAAACCGAAATCATAATCTTCCAATAACTCTAACCATCTTTGTTGTCTCCTATTCAATTTTTTCTGATCAAATAAATACTTTAAACTCTTATGGTCGCTAAATACTTCAAATCTAGAACCAAAAAGACAATGTCTCCAAATCTTCAACATAAACACCACTAAGTCCCATCTTAGACGCATTCATAATACACTACAAATGACTCACTCGGATTAGGCAAAACCAATACCAGAACATTCGTCAATATTTTCTTTAGTTCTACAAAACTTTCTTCACATGCAACATCCTATACTTGAAATGACCAACGACTATCCCTTTTAATGCTGAACATCTCATTTCTCAACTTATTCGCCAACAACATATTACGCTTGACCTTGTCTCAAACAACCGCGGTAATAACCAATCATGCCCCAAAAGCCTCTAGTTCCGTAAACGACTTCAGAGTTCCTCCATATGGTAATGCATCAACCATATTTGAAAACACTCTCATATGATAGAATACATTTCTATCTTCTCATAGGTTCAAACAGAGCACTAATCCGATACTCGGAACATAAGATATGAATTTTGAAAGTTATCCGAAAATGCAATTACCGACGTCATGCAGTGACATACTTTCACACACTTTACGATAACATCAGGAAAAAAATTTCTTTGCACCAGTACCAACACTTACCATTCTTGAAATCTTACTCATCTCCTTGCATTTCCGACTCTGACTCGCGATTCAAAACATTCCAACAACTTTAACAACTTTTACAATCACTCACAAGTATCCCACGGCAAGGTCTACATAAATTTGTCACTCTATCACTGTTCAAACGTCAACATCTTACGCAGGGCTACTCAAACCGATAACTTCATAGTCCACCAGCAACGCAGAAACATCGCAACTTTCCAAATTCCATCTTCTAAAAATTGTCCTTGTTACTTAGAAATCACCTTCAGAAACATCAGGGATTTACAATCTACTCGTATATCAACAATCGTTACATTACTCCTCATCCTTCGAGAAGTAAACATTGACAATGTTTGGTCATCCTCACTTAAGATGTTCCAACTTGATTAACAAACAAATGCTTTAATCCATGACACCTTCATATTCGGGAAACAATAAAACTTCAACAATACTTGCACTATCGCCACTAACAACATACCGAAATAACATCTTACATCCAAAATGTATCAGAGAAACAAAGTTTCTCCCCCGCTTATCTTCAAACCAACTCCTGCATACAACTCGATTAGAAAAACAACAAGCACTGATAGTGTTTCACACACTTGTCGCGTACAAAAGAATAAACAACATTAGACAACTTGGTCGGACGGACCGACCTGCTCTGATACCACTAATGTAACACCCCAATTCTACCCCAAGTAATTAATCGGAAAATCAGAGTATAAAAATTTCCAATATAATCAGGATGTCACATATTCAACAGAAACTCATAAACTTGTCATGCTTTTAGAATAGATACATAACACTTAGAGATTTGGAATGATCACAATTCAATAATATAGTCTTCATAACATAAACCAAACATCGATTAATCACGCAGCGGATTCATAATAATTCTCTAAATAAGATATAACATCTTTTGAATCATGAAACAACATTAATACGAAAAACTACTCAAATAACAACATAAGGTTCAATAATTAAATGACAAAACAGACAAGCGTTCATTTCCCCCCGAGTGCTACGTATCAGAGCAAATGACACCGAACTCAAACTAACAATGCTATCAACTACTTATCTTGGTTACCAGAACATTACCAACAAAGGGCAACATTCAAACAGAAGGGGTGAGATATCAAACTACATAAATAGGGTCATGATAAACAATATATTAGGTAAAGAATAAAAAGAATCACCACTTCATACAACAATAACATAAAGCAACACAATTTACCAACACATCAATTCAACTTATAACATCACCAGGCAGCACTTTAAACAAGCAACAAATCAACGACTCCAAATGCGACTCAACTGTGCAAATGCATGTGGTACCATTGGAGCAGAACTCCCAACTTAGAAATTTCCAGTAATTCCGAGGCATAAGGCATAAGTCCTCAACATAAAATCTTGCCAATAAAGGCCAACATGGTGAGCATTCGCTCCAACATAAAACATGCCAATCCAGGCCAACTTTAATGATATGCTATGCTATGCGACGATATAAATAACCACAACTCGACAATGCAACAACACCAACAACATAACAACAGTTTACAAAACAACAAATCACACCGTTCAACATTGGCCAAAGGCCTACCACGCGACATGTCAACTGAATCAACAACTTTTCATGGCAACAACATGTTCTTCATATATTCACTAGGATTCACACCATAACGCTACCCACAGAAATAATTCATAATCACCTTATCAATATCGAATTCCACATATATTCAATGATATCTCACAACATTAACACATTCATCAACCAACACAAAATAACACAACATTGGTCACAAGACCTATAACTAACCATGTTCATAAACCGGACGGAACGACTTGACCTACTGTACTGACAATTCGGTATAATCGACATAATTTCAACAAAAGGACACATCCATAATTACCTACTAATTAAACTTAGTTACCCAGTCAAATTTCGTTAAATTCCAGACAAGTAATTATACCGCCTAATTCGGCTACTGATCAATGGTTCTACATGATAAATTAATAGTTACTTAATCCTTTCTTCCTTCAACTAATTGATGTTGTATTCCCTATCACCCTATTTTATGTTTTGGCTTGCATAAAAATCAAACGGGACGAATCGGGTCTGAAAAATCGCATAAATCTAAGTTTAGAAATTTTTGCCACAGCAGCCGACACGGGCGGCAACGTCACCTGACACGGCCATGTCAGGAGAGGAAAGGGGAAAAACGTGAGGCACAGTGGCTGACACGGGCGGCAGTGTCAGTTGACACGACCGCGTCAGAAGTCCTGGAGCTAAAAAACCAATTTTGCCTCCTTTTTCACATATGCCTAGTTCTTGTTCATTCTTGTTTCAATTCACCCATTTATCCTAGTTTAGCATTAATCCAATACAGTTTGAATACAACAAACAACAACACAACTCAAATCAATTGTCAATTTTAATAGAAAAATAAATAATCTTTTTGCACAACATAGGAGAGAAACTAATACTCTAAACCCCAAATTAAAATTCATCATACTCCCATTTATTTAGCAAGAACCCCATCCTTACCTTGGATTGAGTGCAGCTCTAAGAAATTTCAATGGAATTTCTGGGGATTTGGCAATAGTAGCAACTTCCATCTTGTTCTTCTTCTCCTCTCAAAACCATATTCCTCTTTCTCTTCTCTTTCTTTCTTTTTTTCCTAATGCATTATCCTCTCTTTCTCCTCTATTGCTATCTCTAATACAATAATATATTATATCTCTTAATAAATCTAAATGGGCCTAAGTGACATACCCCCCCTATTACTTCACAACACCGCAAATCAAGTTCAATCTCATATTTAAGCTTAATAATAAAATAATACCTCAACTTAATTCCACCAAATTAAATCCGATTATTTATCATGCCACTAAATAAAATAATCTCGACTTCGACGATAAAAATTTGAATTAATATAAAATATTCAAAAATATTTAATTAAATAAATAATTAAATATCGGGGCGTTACACATCTCATGTGATTCATATGGATGATGCGTAAGTATAGGATAATCTTACTGTGGAAACTATGCATGTGCGAATCGCGGATCGTGAAATGAAGACTCTGAGAGGCAAGGAGATTGCTTTGGTGAAAGTAGTTTAGTTAGGAGCTGCCGGAGAAAGCATGACTTGGGAGTTGGAAAGCAAGATGCGGGACTCCTATCCTGAGTTGCTCGTATAAGGTAAATTTTCGAGGACGAAAATATTCAAAGTGAGGGAGAGTTGTAACGCCCGTTTATTTAATTAATTATTTAATTAAATTATTTCTAAGTTATTTGTTGAAGTTGTGAAATGTTGCAGATTGTTGGTATTAGTTGTTCGATTATTATTAATTAATTAATAATAATAATGATGTTGGAATTAATAGAATATTCGTGTGGGCCTATTTTATATGGTGGTATGTAGTAAAGTGGGGGTGTGCTAATTGAGACCAATAGAAATAATACTATTATTATTAAGTTTAGTAATAATAGAAAAATAGGTTTTTGTCAAGAAGAAAAGGAATAAGGGTTGGAAGAGAGAAAGAACGTAGAAGTTGCAGAGCAAAGAAGAAAAGAGGCAAAAGTGGGATTCGATCAAAAAATTGTAGAGAAACCTTCAATCTAAGGTAAGGGTGGGGTTCTGACTCTATAATTGGGTATATGGTTAATATTATGTGGGAGTTTTTCTATAAAATTGTGTAATAGCTTTGATTAATACGATTAATGAAGGTTCTATGATTGATATATGTGGTTAATTAGGGAAAATTGTAGTCCTTGTAAAGTTTTTGTTTCTATGAATAATGGATGTTTGTACAAAAATATATTGTTTTGGTATGAGACCTGTGATCGAAGGAAAAATGGGAGGATTCTGTGTTGGTATCATTAATAGAGGAGAGGTTGCGTGAAAACCTGTTGTGCCAAGGGCCACGGTTAGTGTGGCGAGGGGGCACGGAAAATTTATCTATGGCGGACGTCACAAAGGGTGTGTCGGGAGGCTCGGTTTGGTGGTGTAAGTTCCGAGTGGCACAACTTGTGTGTCGAGGGGCACATCGCGTGTCTGTTACTTTGTTTTTCCTGATTCATGTGTCTGTCCTGCATATTTGTTAATTGTTGATGTAATACTTAGTTACTGGAATGTATGTAGCAGGTTTAGAGGAGAACGATTAACAGCAAGGGTTATTTATTAGTAACAGAAGTGATCAATTTGTAAATTAGCATAAGTGTAGCAGGTAATATTAATGAGTAACCGATTTAGTGAAGGTTAGCATAAAATTAGTAGTTAGCAGACAGTGTAATGGAAATTGTTGGTAGCAGTGATTTATGAAAGTAATAGTGTTGGCTCCTAAATTCGACACCTTTGTTTTGATTGATGGCAGCCATTAAAAGCTGAAAGATGCTTTCGACTGGCTAAGCCTGTCGAAGTGCCCGTCGAAAGATGGCAAAATACTTAGAAGATTTCTTCCAAGGAAGAAGGCTGATTGCCTTCGACGTCGAAGGAGTTTTCGTCGAAGACGTCTCTTGATGAAAGTGTTCGATGGTCCAGAGTGGAGCAGTTTGAAATTCAAAGCTTTGGGGGGAAAACGGTTTCCAGCAGTTACTACGTGCAAACGTGCAAGGATCTGGAGCGTCGAGCATGGAGAACGTGCCAAGTGGCTTAATCTCGAAGCAGTGTAACTGCCCGACGGTTACTTGGAATGTTTTAGTATAGATAGGAGTAGACATGTAGTTTCTCGGGGGTGTTCACAAATAGATACATAGTCACTCATTTAGATTCAAGTACCCAGTGTGAGCGAAAGAATTGTTGAGAAATGTATGTGTGAAACACCAATTTTATCAATTAAAGTCATTTACTTTCCCAGTATTTTACTTGCTTTTCTCCTTTAAATTCCTGTCGAACCTTTACTTTAAAGCCTTGTTTATTTTACCAAGCCTTTCCTTTATGCAATTTACTTGAAACATTTTACTTAAAGCCTTATCCACCTTAATCAAACTTCAAAATCAACCTATGTCCATAGGATCAATCTGATCGATCCTGCGAGTAACCAAATAAGTAACCATTTGGAGGATCAGCGGTTGTTTACCAAAACCCAAGGTAAACAAATTGGCACACCCAGTGGGACCGTGCGTTGATTGTTGAAAAATAATCTCATCTTTTCGAGTTGTATGTTATTGAGGAGTGGTAGAATATACACTAACGATAACAATACTGCCAGAAGAAGGGAAGAGATGGCGAATCCTCCAAACAATAATGAAATCCCACAAACGAGTGTGGGAGCAACGGTTAATATGACCGTAAGTGAAGCGACGAATGTTGGTTCGACACCAGCAGTGTCAGTCACAACCACGGGGCCAATAACTTCGTTTTCAGGCCCCAGAATACCTTTGGGAACTCCCCCTCCAAGGGGAAATATAGGCACAAGGCCTGTGGTTCCCCCGGGATTTATTCCATTCTATGGTATGCCAACTTCTGAAGTGGCAAGCCTGACGAATGCTGCGTCCACTTATTCAGACCCTTTCGTGAGTGCCTCTTCGCCACTCCAAGGCTCTGGAGTAGGCATGGCGAATAGAAATAGGACCCAACTCTTAGGAGGAACGTCCCAAGTAGCCCATGGCCTTACAAATGCCTCGACAGCAGTCTTGAGGCAACAGATGGACGAAAGCAACCATGATATGGTGCAAATGTTGGCACAAACTTTGAGTACAGTGCTAAATCCTCTAATACAAAATACTACTCAATCGAATCAGCAAGTTACAGCGCAAATGACGCGTTTGGCTGACTTCTTTGGAGTACCCCCACCTATTCGACAGCCCCAAAGGGCGCAAACAAGAGGAAATCAGGGGATATTTGTAGAGGAAGAAACCACCATTAATCAGGCTCAACAGCCTGTAGAACAACCTGTCGAAGAACCTAGGGTAATAGCCCCAGAGGTAAGGTTAGTTAACAGAAACCAAAATGCTGACGAAGTGGTTCAGCATATCCAACACCAAAACATGGGTTTGGAAAATAATCTGGCAACCATGATCGAAAGGATCATGAATCAGAATGGGATGAACATGGGCTTTCGAAGGCCCAACTTTACATCTCCATTGTCAGAATACGTATTACAAACGGATTTACCTCCTAGGAGCAAAGTCCCCAAATTTACTAAGTTCTCTGGGGACACGACAGAATCTACTGTCGAACATGTGGCGAGGTATTTGATCGAAGCAGGAGACATTTCAAATAATGAAAACCTAAGGATCAAATACTTCCCAAGTTCCTTAACCAAGAACGCTTTTACTTGGTTCACAACTCTACCCCCCAATTCGATCCACCATTGGACCCAGTTGGAAAGATTGTTCCATGAACAATTCTATATGGGGCAAACCAAGATAAGCCTGAAAGAACTGGCGAGTGTGAAGAGACGTTTCACTGAACCTATAGACGAATATCTGAATAGGTTTAGGTTGCTTAAGGCGAGATGTTTTACACAAGTGCCAGAACATGAGTTGGTCGAAATAGCCGCAGGCGGTTTAGATTATTCCATTAGGAAGAAGCTAGATACCCAGTACCTAAGAGACATGGCCCAACTGGCCGATAGAGTTCGACAGGTCGAACGCCTCAAAGCTGAAAAAGCTAAGGCAACGAAAACTCACAAAAGAGAGAGAATAGCGTACGTTGAGATGGACGACGACGATCTAGAATCCTTCGACGATACTTTAACTGTCGAAGAAGGAGAAGTCGATTTAGCAGAACTAAAACAAGGGCCACCATACTCTTGTAAACAGTTAGTCCCCTCAAATGGGAAAAATCCCATTGGTCCAGACAGGACCAACGATAGGTTCCCAAAAAAGACTTATAGTTTTGACATCACAAAATATGATGAAATATTCGACTTGCTAGTTAAAGATGGCCAAATGATAGTACCCCCTGGGGTAAAAGTGCCTCCTCTTGATCAAAGAAAGAAGAGAGGTTTTTGCAAATATCATAATTTTTTGGACCATAAAACTTCTCAATGTTTTCTTTTCAGGAATCTTGTGCAAGACGCTATTGAGGAAGGGAGATTAAAGTTTGCTGACAAATCCCCCATGGCTGTCGACTCCAATCCACTAAAGGCTGAAGCCCACTACGCAGAACCCTCTGAGGTGAACATGATAGAGGCGACCAGCATCCCGTCGAAGAAGCCAGGAATTACCATGGTCGAAGTCTCAAAGGACCACATCAACATGCCAATCTTTGGCAGTTTTTCTGGAAATTTATCCAGGAAGACAATTGAGGCTGTCCAGAAAGCGGTCGAAGACCCGAAGTCGAAGACTGCTGAAGCACAAAAAACTGGACCAAAGCCCAGTTCCCACTTGGCCACTGTTCAAGGCCAGACGGAGAATCTGGAGACACAAATGAAGCAACTAACTCTTGCTAATAAGGATACAATGAATATTAACATGGTTGAACTTTCTGACCCTAAAGCTTCAGAAGAAGCCATAAGGCAAGAGCAGGCAAATAAAACGGCTTTCCCTAGGGAAAACGAAAACTTGGCAGATTTTTTACAAAGATGCCAGAAGAAGAAATCAGAGGTGATGCTATGTCCAAGATGCAGTTCTATCTTTGACAAAAAAGCTGCTGAGCACATACAAGGCGTAAGAGCAGCGAACAAGAGAAGGGAGAATGCTGACCTTCGACATGATCCCAGGAGGGGTTCTAATCAAGACAAGAGGCCATTGACTTTTAGGCCTCCAACAAATGTACCAGTAGACACTTGGTACAAAACATCTGGCCGGAAAAGGCCAAGTGAAGAGAAATGGCATTCTTTCGATGTGCCAAGAGGTTCCTCTTTAATTCAGCAGAAAGAGCCTCAAGTTGCTGCACCCAAGGTTGCTCAAGTGTCCAGCAACTACAAGGGAAAAAATCCTATGTCGCGATCCCAATGGAGGAGATATCAAAGAAGGCGAAAAGCTGAAAGGGAGGCTGCCAACGAACCTAAGGCAGAAACTAGTTCGAATATGCCTCAAAGGAAACAAAGAAAGCCTCTTGAGAGAGAACCAGTTACCAACAGGCTAGTTTGGCCTAACCAAAGTGAAGTCGAAGACGAAGATGATGCTGAGTCCGACGATACTCTGGATATAATGGTGAATATTGTTTCAGTACTGCCTAGGGAATTCAATCGACAGGTAGAAGTCGAAGCCAGTGACTGGGAGGTGGAACAAGAAATGGCCAAACATAGGCCAGTGTGCTATTTTGTCATGGACAATGGCACTACAGAGGAACAAAATGGCTTCTTCGAGCCACCTACAGAGGCGATGAAGAATCACCTCAAACCTTTGTTCATAAGGGCTAAGCTCGAAGAGACCACTGTGAACAAAATATTGGTTGACTGTGGTGCCACTATCAATATTATCCCTCATTCTATGCTAAGGAAGATTGGCAAAAGGGATGAAGAAATCAAACCTCACAATATGGTCCTGTCCAACTATGAGGGAGGCATTGGGACCACCATGGGAGTGATCCAGCTAGACATAAAAGTTGGGTCGATCCTTCGACCAACAATGTTCATGGTCATATCGGCCAAACCTAACTACAACCTTTTGTTAGGCCGTGAGTGGATTCATGGTGTTGGCGCTGTGCCTTCATCGATGCATCAAAGACTGCTGCTATGGCGTCCAGATGGGATGGTCGAAAACATAGAGGCGGATCAAAGTTACTACCTTGGCGAAGTGAATCACTTGGGTGTAACAGATTTCGACAAAAACTTGGCTCACATAGGGCCATGTCCAACTCCTGACTTCGACATGGCGCCAGCGCCAAACACCTTTTGTTCCCTATACCTGCATCCTGAGCATGGTTTCCAATGGGACAGAGAAGACTTGTCCCACATAGACTTCAGTGGGCTAACTGATATCCAACCAACTGGTTGGGGAAGTGAATTCAGTGATAATGATTGAGTCACAATCTCTGAAGCGAATTTCGGCTTATGTGGCCGAAACCAAGATGATAACGGCTCTCGAAGCCGAAGTAAAGTACATGGCCACACAGGCCAATGATCAACAATTATCTGCTGTTGGCCCAGGAAAGGATTTCGATCCAAGACCTCCTGATATCATGCCAGATGAAATGCAGGAACAGAGGCTCGACGCCATCTATGACGATGAGCCTTTGGGCTTCGAAAAGGATCCCTTGGCGAACAACATTAAGATGTTAGCACAAGACCCTTTAGAAGAAATCAACTTAGGCGAAGGATCAGAGAATAGGCCAACTTACATCAGCGCCAAAATTGATCCAGAACTTAGGTTGGAAGTGATCCAATTGCTGAAAGAGTTTAAAGACTGTTTTGCATGGGATTATGACGAAATGCCCGGTCTCGACAGAGGATTGGTAGAACTTCAGTTGCCAATCAAACCTGGAAAGAAGCCAATCAAGCAAAATCCAAGACGCTTCGCTCCAGAAATATTGTCGAAGATCAAAACGGAGGTCGAAAGACTTCTGAAATGCAAATTCATCCGTGTTACAAGGTATGTCGAATGGATCGCAAATATTGTGCCAGTAATTAAGAAAAATGGCACATTAAGGGTGTGCATAGATTTCAGAGATTTGAATGCTGCCACCCCCAAAGATGAATATCCTATGCCTGTGGCGGAAATGCTAGTCGATTCTGCCGCTGGCTACGAATACCTGAGTATGCTCGATGGTTATTCAGGATATAATCAAATATTCATTGCTGAAGAGGATGTGTCGAAAACAGCTTTTCGATGCCCAGGGGCCTTAGGCACTTACGAATGGGTAGTGATGCCTTTTGGCCTAAAAAACGCTGGGGCAACGTACCAGCGAGCAATGAATACTATCTTCCATGATTTTATTAACACTTTTATGCAAGTTTATATTGATGATATTGTTATAAAATCTGTTTCCAGGAAGAGTCACATTGACCACCTTCGACAATCATTCGAAAGAATGAGAGAACATGGTCTGAAGATGAACCCTTTGAAGTGTGCGTTCTGTGTGAAAGCTGGAGATTTCTTGGGTTTCGTTGTCCACAAGAAAGGAATCGAAATCAATCAGAACAAGACGAAGGCAATTTTGGAAGCGAAAGCGCCATCGAATAAGAAGGAATTGCAATCTCTCTTAGGCAAGATAAATTTCTTGAGAAGGTTTATATCTAACCTAAGTGGGAAAGCTCAGGCCTTTTCACCCTTACTTCGACTGAATAAAGAGGGGTTCGAATGGGGGCAAGAGCAACAAGAAGCCTTCGACAAAATCAAAGGGTACCTCACTAAGCCACCTATTTTGGTGCCTCCTTGTAGCAATAGGAGTATGAGATTGTACATAGCTGCATCTGAAAAAACTCTGGGAAGTATGTTAGCCCAAGAGGATGAGAATGGAGTCGAAAGACCCATTTATTATCTCAGTCGAGTTTTGAATGATGCAGAAACTAGATATAGCGAAGTTGAAAAATTGTGTCTATGTCTGTATTTCTCTTGTACAAAACTCAAGCAATATATAAAACCAGTTGATGTTTATGTTTCGTCTCATTTTGATGTTTTCAAATATATGCTGTCGAAACCGATCTTGCATAGTCGAATCGGCAAGTGGGCATTAGCATTAACTGAATACTCCTTGACCTTTATGCCTCTTAAGGCAGTAAAAGGACAAGTGGTTGCAGACTTCATAGTCGACCACTCAATTCAAGTCGAGGATATTAATTATGTGGAGATAGAACCTTGGAAATTCTACTTCGATGGTTCCAGCCATAAAAATGGAACAGGAGTAGGAGTCTTGATTGTTTCTCCAGATAAAATTCCAACAACATTCAAGTACCAAATAGAAGGTTCTTGTTCGAACAATGAGGCTGAGTATGAAGCTCTAATTACTGGCCTTGAGATATTGTTGGAATTGGGGGCAACTCGAGTCGAAATAATGGGAGACTCAGAGTTAGTCATCAAGCAAGTCACAAAAGAATATAAATGCATAAGAGAGAATCTCATTATGTACTTTGTGATAGCAAATCGTTTATTGAAACAATTTGAAAGTGTCAATATTCGACACATACCCAGAGTCGAAAATCAAATAGCCAATGACTTGGCACAAATTGCATCTGGGTATAAGGTTTCAAAAACGAAACTACAAAGAGCAATCGAAGTTCGAGAGAAGATAAAAGCAACTTGTCTATCACCATCAGATTTGGAATCGACGAGGCTAGGATATGCTGATCACAGTAACTTCGAGATTTCGTTCATTGATAATTTGTCAGATCAAGATTGGAGGAAACCCATTGTGGACTATCTTCAAAATCCAGGAGCTCCGACAGAACGAAAAACAAAATACAGGGCGTTGAGTTTTGTACTCATGGGTAATGAGTTATTCAAGAAGACGCCTGAAGGGGTGTTGCTGAAATGTTTAAGTGAAACTGAAGCATACATAGCCCTTTCGACTACGCATGCTGGGGCATGTGGGGCTCACCAAGCAGGCCATAAGATGAAATGGTTGTTGTTTCGACAAGGACTATATTGGCCCACTATGCTGAAAGATTGTGTTGAGTTCGCCAAAGGTTGCCAAGAGTGTCAAGTTCATACAGGCATCCAACATGTACCAGCAAGCGAACTTCACTCGATAGTGAAGCCTTGGCCCTTTCGAGGATGGGCGTTGGATCTTATTGGAGAGATTCGACCAGCATCATCAAAGAGTCAGAAATACATATTGGTAGGCATTGATTATTTTACTAAGTGGATCGAAGCGATCCCTTTAGTCAATGTGGACCAAGAAAATGTCATTGAATTTATTCAAAAGAACATTATCTTTAGATATGGAATTCCTGAGACAATAACAACTGATCAAGGGTCAGTTTTCACCGGTCGAAAGATGCAAGACTTTGCTCAGGAAACAGGTTTCAAACTCCTAACATCCACGCCTTACTATGCACAGGCGAATGGTCAAGTCGAAGCAGCTAACAAAGTAGTGATTGGCTTGATAAAGAAACATGTTGGGAAGAAACCAAAGAATTGGCATAAGACGTTAGACCAGATTTTATGGGCTTGTCGAACGTCCCCAAAAGAAGCCACTGGTACAACGCCATATAGGCTAACTTTTGGCCATGATGCAGTGTTGCCAGCAGAAATTTGTCTTCAATCTGCAAGAGTTCAGAGGCATTATGATATTCCTTCTGAGGTTTATTGGAATATGATGTTAGATGAATTGGTGGATTTAGACGAAGAGAGATTACACGCTCTCGACTTACTCAGGCTTCAGAAGAAAAGAGTAGAAGACTCTTATAATAGAAAGGTAAAACCTAAGGTATTTTTGCCTGAAGATTTAGTTTGGAAGGTAATTCTTCCCATGGATCGACGGGATCAAAGCATGGGGAAATGGTCACCCAAATGGGAAGGACCCTTCAGAGTTATCCAAACTTTTTCTGGTGGAGCCTATGAGGTCGAAGAGATAAGTGGTGATAAAAGGCTCTTGAGAGTAAATGGTAAATATTTGAAAAAATATAAGCC
This sequence comes from Vicia faba, assembly GCA_948472305.1. Lineage (NCBI taxonomy): Eukaryota > Viridiplantae > Streptophyta > Magnoliopsida > Fabales > Fabaceae > Vicia > Vicia faba. The sequence goes on from OX451739.1 coordinate 493,687,158, forward strand.
TATACTTCAAGAGATAAAAATAAAATAATAAAAGAACAAACTAAATTAACCATAAAAATGCCAAAATGGAAATTTTTATTAATTTCAGCCAAGATGGCAATTGTTGTCGAAAACGATTACAGAAGATGGTTACAAAAGAGAATCAATCAAAAGGTAAGAGAATTCTTGAGTCGAAGATACTTGGCATACTGCAGCTCCAACCTCTTTTTGCACCAAGAGTTTTCTTGCACTAGTTTGGCAATTTGAGCGTCGAGGCTTTGAGCCCTCTCAGCGAATTCCAGGCCTTGCTTGATCTCAGTGTCTGGGATGGTCGAAAGAATTTCCTCCTGGAGTACAGTGTTGGCGTTTATCTTCGCCTCTATCTCTGCAATTTGTGCTCGGAAGGAGACATTCTCTCGCTCAATGGCATCGACCCTTTCCTGTGCAGACGCTTTCTGTTTCGACAACTCGGCAATTCGAGAAGTTGAATCTGAGACAGCAGTCCACGCAGATGAGCTTTTGCCATGCAGCACTTCGAGCTGACTGTTAAAACCTCGTTGGCGCCTGTAATCCGCTGAGACTTGATCAATCATAGAATGTAATTCCATGATTAAGTCTGAGATTTCTGGGGCTACAGCTTCGAAGTCAACAACATTCAAAACCTCTTTTAAGCATGATGGAGCAGTGGGGTCCCCCTCTAAAGTCTTCATTAAATCTCTCTTGAAGAACTGGGCCTTAACCTTCGCCAACGCATCATCAAGAGGAGAAGTTTCAGTAGATTTCCCCGACAGGGTAGGAATTTCCTGACTAGTGTCAGAAGAACTCTTACTCTCGATGATTGCATTGAGGTAGCTGACAGGGTCAGTTTGTTTCAAGATTTCCAAGTCCTCTTTTGACCTGTGCTTTGAGGAGGTGACCCTTGCCACAGTATTATCTTGGGCTTGAGGCTGTTGAATGCTGAGTGCCTCGTTTGGTTGCTCTTCGACTTGGACTGAGGCGGTACTAGCGTCGACTTGTGGTTCTTCGTTAACATCACCTTGGGGTCCTTCGCCAGCGTCATTTTGTGGCTCTTCGCTAGCGTCACCCTGGTGTTCTTCGCCAGTACCACCTTGGTGCTCTTCGTCAACAGCATCTTGATTCTCTTCGCCATTGCCTTGGTCTCTTCCTTCAGGATTCTCTTCTGACGACAAGTCCACCACAGGAACCGTTTCTGGCTGTGTTTCCTCCACCATAGGTTCTTCTGTTGTCTTCTCCACTGTTTCAGCATTGGCCTCATTCTCAGTGTGGGCTTCGTCATTGCCCAAATCTTTTTCCTGAGGCCTGCTAAGGTCAGCAGATTCTAGAGTTTCTGAAGTCCTTGGTGGGGAACTTTCAGTAGTGTCCTGAAAAGGAGAAAGAAGACAAATCTTCAGATGTCGAAAGAGATACAATCGAATACTGGTATCTATGCCTAAGGTATAAAAAAGGGTCCAATAGATTACCTGTGGATTAACTTCAGCCCCAGGGCTGGAATTGTCACTTTCGACAGGCTTGGTAAGAAGAGCGTTCAGTTCCTCCTCAGTTGGCTCCTCGATGATCACTGCAGGTGGCCTAGGCTTTCTCACAGCGACCTTTATTCTGACGGTTCGACCTTCAGGGGCAGGAGTAGGAACAGAAGCGTCCTTCGTTAACTTTCGCCTCTTTAAGGGAGCAGGAGGGGAATCACTTTCGTCATCACTCCCCGATTCGACCACCAATGCTGCCCTTTTCTTGGGCGAAGGGGCCTAGAAAACCAATAGGAATTCGATTGAATAATTACATCGAAAATAAAAAATCGAAAGCCAGAAGAAAAATGAAGAAAATCTGGTTACCGATGCAGGAGGCCTCCTCGAAGAGCCTTCCCCCTGTTGGTTGCCTGTTGTCTTCGCCGGCACTATAGTCTTCGCCGGCGGTGGAGGTTTTGTCGAAGGGACTCCTCCTTGTGGGCCTTCTGTAGCCTTCTTGGCTAGGGGCTTTCGAACAACTGAAAGCGAAAAGGAAAGTTAACAGGCTAACAGTCGAAGAGAAAGATAAAAAGTAATGTGAGAGCATGAACTTACATTTCTTTACTTTGTCCAACACAAGGACAAAAGACTTCTGCAACTCTTCCATGAAGTCCTTCTCGTCGAAGAAGTACTCAGCATAATAGCTTCTCCACCACTCCTCAAAGGATGGTGAGCAAAGGAAATTAAGCTGGTAGTCAAACAGCGAGAGGATTGTTCGACCAGCATATCTTCCGATATGCTTGATGGCAGCTTCTTCTGTATAATCGTTGCAGAAGTACAACATTGACTTCTCTCTTTGAAAAATAGGAGAAGGCAGGGTTTGGATGATACCAAACTGGCGAGATACCAGATTTGGTTGATAGGCAAGCAGACTCAAATGAGTCTTAGAACTCTTAAATCGAAGAGGCATGATCCTGGGTGTCAGGAACGCCTCCCAAAGTACAGTGTGCTCATCGACATTGGGACCACTCGACTCCTTTGGATGTGGCCTTGTGAACCATGCTGGCCCCACCCTCCGTTGAGCAAATGGAGCCATAGTTGAAACAAATTCCTTCCTTCGAGCGAACATTAGAACGAAGTTAGTGAAGGTTTGTTGAAACTCCAGCCCATCTTCCACAGGTGTCAGTAGAGCCAACCTAATTCCTTCGATACGTCTATTAGCTATCGCTGGGGCTTGTTCATTTATCTGAATCTTCTTGGGTAAGAAAGATTCGAAAGTGGCGTTGAGCCACAGTTGAAGTAGCCAGAAAGGCCCAGCGAGTAGCAAACTGGCCCTATCTTCGATATGTTTCAAGAGAGTAACCCCATTGCTGATTGAGTCATAAAGACTGGCCAGAATTAGTTCTGCCAAACAGATGTTTTGGCGGTGATGCAGTTGGGTGGCAAGAGTGACCATCTTTTTGGTCACTTGTAGAGACTTCGAGCAAAACACAAAGCGAGTTAGCCATAAGGCTAGAAACGCTATGTGTTCGACATCCGACACTGTATCCGTCGACCTGTCGTGATAATGGTTGATAAAGGTGGTGTATGTTGGCTTGGTCTCAGAGAAGCCAATTTGGTCCTCTGACATCTCCTCCGGGTCGAAGTAATCTCCGGTTGGTCGAAGGCCAGTAATGGCCGCTACGTCGAAGAGTGTGGGGGTTAACATCCCACATGGAAGGTGAAAGGTGAAGTGAGAGTAATCCCAAAACAACAGCGAAGCTATAAGCATCTCTGGGGAGTAGTTTAAGCCTGTCTTCGACAGCATTACTAGGTCAAAGATTCCCATTTCCTTCCAGACTGGAGTTTGATGTTTCTCCAACTTTGTTAGCCAAGCAACATAGTCAGAGGTCAGATTAGGGCAAGACCTGAAGACCCTAACACTTCTGTTGAAGAAGCGGAGGTCGATTTTCTCGCGTGTAGGGTCTTCGTTGTCTTCTGCGTCCTTCTTGGCGCATGCTACTGGCTTGAGTTTCTCGACGATGGGGAAATAGCTCTTGATCTTCAGAGCTTCAGAGATGCTTGGGTTCATGGGGCCAGACATTGCGAAGATCTGGTTGGAGTATCCAACCGGGATCATCAAGTGACGCGAGTAAGCATCGCGAACGGAGATGTCAGAAGGTTCAGGAACCCTTCGTTTCCCTGTAGAGTTCACTACCGGAGCAGTAACAAAGACCTTGGGTTTAACAAGTTGTTCAGTTGGTGCGTTAGCCTTGGGGGCAGTAGAAGCAGAGGCCATTGTTGAGGATGAAGATGAAGTGAAAAAGGAAGAGTTTTTCTGCAAAGAGAGCAAGTTTGTACGAAAGCAAGGGAGTTTGAGGGCTAGTTTGCGTAAAAAGTCCCACAATGGGATATTCACTACTATTTATAGTAGTGGGAGAAATTCCCAATAACGAGGACATTAAATATCATTTAATGCTGCAGGAATTAGTGGGACGCGTGGCAGCATCCTGTTGTTTTGGCCGTTTCTGCAGAAACAGAGAGACGCAGCGTGCGTCCTCGTTTTTGGGATTTGTCATTATGACAAATTCTGAAGTGACGTTTGGTACTGCACGCCGTACTGAAAGTGACGTCCTAGGATCAAATCAATGATGGTTTCTTGGGATTGCCAATAGTTGGTAAAAAGCAACAAAAAGTGCACAAGTTAACTTGTGACTAAGCGTGGAAAAACAGGTGTCGAATGGCGTTTTCAAAGAATGCCTTTTTCTTTCAGAGTCGAAATAAGGCATTCTTGGGGGGCAATTTGTTGGCTCCTAAATTCGACACCTTTGTTTTGATTGATGGCAGCCATTAAAAGCTGAAAGATGCTTTCGACTGGCTAAGCCTGTCGAAGTGCCCGTCGAAAGATGGCAAAATACTTAGAAGATTTCTTCCAAGGAAGAAGGCTGATTGCCTTCGACGTCGAAGGAGTTTTCGTCGAAGACGTCTCTTGATGAAAGTGTTCGATGGTCCAGAGTGGAGCAGTTTGAAATTCAAAGCTTTGGGGGGAAAACGGTTTCCAGCAGTTACTACGTGCAAACGTGCAAGGATCTGGAGCGTCGAGCATGGAGAACGTGCCAAGTGGCTTAATCTCGAAGCAGTGTAACTGCCCGACGGTTACTTGGAATGTTTTAGTATAGATAGGAGTAGACATGTAGTTTCTCGGGGGTGTTCACAAATAGATACATAGTCACTCATTTAGATTCAAGTACCCAGTGTGAGCGAAAGAATTGTTGAGAAATGTATGTGTGAAACACCAATTTTATCAATTAAAGTCATTTACTTTCCCAGTATTTTACTTGCTTTTCTCCTTTAAATTCCTGTCGAACCTTTACTTTAAAGCCTTGTTTATTTTACCAAGCCTTTCCTTTATGCAATTTACTTGAAACATTTTACTTAAAGCCTTATCCACCTTAATCAAACTTCAAAATCAACCTATGTCCATAGGATCAATCTGATCGATCCTGCGAGTAACCAAATAAGTAACCATTTGGAGGATCAGCGGTTGTTTACCAAAACCCAAGGTAAACAAATAGCAGTAGATATTTAGCAAGGATAATTAGTAAATTGCAGAATTAATAACTGGTATAGTTTTAGTTGCAGAATTTGCATTAAATAATTGTAGTATTAGTACCAAAAATATATTAGCAGTAGAGATAACTTAATAGCAGGAAAATAATAGTTTCACTAAGTTAGCAGAAAATTATTGATGAGACTTATGGCTAAATAATTTAGTGGAAGTACCTTAGTAGGAACGTGTTAATAATATTATCGGCATGTGTAAGTTGCGTTGTTGTTATTAATTATTGAAGTTGCAGGTGATGAATTTTGGTTGTGTTCCCTCTATTGATTGGCAATTATTAAGTTGTAGGTTTATGTCAATGTTGTTATGTTGTTGTTGTTGATGTTGCATTTAATCATGTTGTCGCATACATCTTATATCAAGTTGGAGTTGATGCTAGTTAAGTTGGCCTGGATTGGCAAAATATTAAGTTAAAGGCTTATACCTTGTTGATGCCTCTATTAATTGGCAAGATTTCTAAGTTGGGAGTTCTGCTCCATTGATACCGCATGCATGTGCATAGTAACAAGTTGCATTTCACGTTGCATAATAAGTTATTGTGTTGGTAAATTATTTATTATATTTCATTGATGTTTTCGTTGTGATTGACGTTGTTTAAAGTTCTGAAGTGGTGATTTGGAATAGACTAATTCTAATGTAATATTATCATACATCTGATTATATTGTTCGATATCTCACCCCTTCTGTTTGAATGTTACCCCGATGTTGGTAACGTGTAGGTAATCCAGAGTGAAGGTGGTTTACCTTCAGTAGTTCGAGTTGGTGTCATTGCTCTGATACGTAACACTCTGGGGGTGAACGCTTGTTGTTTTATTAATACTATTTTAGTTGATTGAACTTTAAGTTGTTGTTCGTTAAATACTTGTTATTGAAGTTGTTTCAGTTGGACAAAGATGATATATTCTTTTAAGTTGAATATTTGACTCCGCTGCATAGTTATGAAAGTTGTTGGTTTTTAAAAGATTAAATTATCTTATTGTTGGTACATTCCAGTTTAATGTGTTATGTATCTGTAATGAATATCGTTGTTTTAAGTTGAATGTGTAGCATCCTGATTCAGTTGTCGGAATTTTGTAACTCTGTTTTTTATATTCATTGTCGGATAGAATTGAGATGTTACAGAATCTACTACCTTTGAACAGAGGACAAATTATGAGAATTGGAATCACTCCAATCACATGTGTCTCATGATCATTAAGCGCGGCATTCCTTAGGTCTTTAGGGGTAATATATTGGAAGATATAACTAATGCCAAATATTTTCTTGCTGAGATAGAAAAGCGCTTTAAGAAAAAGGATAAGGCAGAAACAAGTACTTTTCTTCAAAATTTCATTTCCATCAAGTATCTAGGCAAAGGAAATATAAGGGAATATATTATGAGCATGACAAACATTGTTTCAAAACTTAAGGCACTAAAGCTTGAGTTGTCTGAAGACTTGCTCATTCATTTAGTATTACATTATCTTCCTTCAAAGTATAGTCAGTTTAAGATATCTTATAACTGTCAGAAAGAGAAATGGTCTCTTAATGAGCTCATTTCATTTTGTGAACAAGAAGAGGAAAGGATGAAACAAGATAAGACTGAAAGTGCTCATTTTGTTAGCACCTCTGAAGACAAGGGCAAAAAGAAAACTTATGAGCCCGAGAATGAAGCTGTAACTATTTCAGCATAAAAGAAGCAAAAACAATATGATAATTATTTCTTTTGCAAATCGTATGGACATGTAAAGAAGAAATGTCCTAAATGTCACGCTTGGCGTGCAAAGGAAGGTACATTTCTTACTTTGATCTGTTATAAGGTCAATTAAGCTTCAGTTCCTAGAAACACTTGGTGGTTAGACTCGGGTACAACTACTAACATCAGTGTTTCAATGCAGGATTGCATGAATTACTAGAAGCCAAATAATATTGAAAGATACATCTATGTACTGGAATTTTATTCGGATTTAAAATACATTTTTGTTGTGTTGTCATTTAGACGAAATTTAATTTCAGTTTCTTAATAGGACAAATCAGGTTATTTGTGTTCATTTGGGAATAATATGTTTAAGTTGTCTTTTAATTTAAATATTGTTGGAATTAGTCCATTTATGAGTCATGATAATCTATATTTACTTGACACAACAACTTCCTATGGCAAATTCTTGAATAGCTGAGGCAAGACCTTACAAGCCAAATGAAAATAAATTGGACTCTCAAACAGTGAGCAACTACTTTATTGGTTATTCTTAAAGATCTAGGGGCTACAATCTTTATGATCCAAAATTAAATTAAATTTTTGAGACGAGAACAACCACATTTTTGAGGATATTGAGTTTGCGGGGAAGAATGAGATTAGAGACCTTGTTTTAGAGGAAGAATCAGTAATATTTAAAGAACCAAATCATACAATTGCTTTTGATAAAGAAAATATGGAACCTCTACAATACATTGTTGATTTTCCTCCTACTCAAGATGGTTTTGGTAATTTATGAAGAACAAACTCTAAATCCTCAAGAACAAGTGTTATAAGAACCAATACCTTTGCAGAGATCCATTGGAGAAAGGAGAAATGCCATTCCGGATGATTACATAGTATTTCTTAAAGAACATGAGGAAAATAATGGTAAGTGGATTAAAGAAATGAACTAGGAGTATAAGTCTATGCAAGACAATAAAGTTTAGGAACTTGTCCCACTACCAGAAGGTGTGAAACCCATTGGTTGCAAATAAAATTTTAAGACCAAATGGGATTCTAACGATAATGTGGAAAGGTATAAAAATCGTCTTATGATTAAGGGTTATACTCAAAATGAAGGGATTGACTTTAAAGAGACTTTCTCTTTGATTTTATCGAAAGACACTTTTAGGACAATCATGGATCTTGTTGCACATTATGATCTGGAAATCTGTTAAATGAATGTCAAGACGACATTCCACAATGGATGTTAGGAAGATATTTTAGAAATTTAGGAATGGATCATTGGAAAGCAGCCAGAAGGTTATAAGTTATTTAAAGAGAACAAAAGACTATATGCTCACATATAGAAGGTTAGACCAATTAGAGATCACTGGATAATCTGACTCAAATTTTGTTGGATGCCAAAACAGCAAAAGATCCACTTCATGTTATATATACATGTTGGTTGGTGGTGCAGTATCTTGGCGCAGTGCCAAGAAAACTATTATGGCTTAATCCACCATGAAAGCATAGTTTATAGCATGTTATGAGGCATCCAACCATGGGATTTGGATGAGGAATATTGTCACTGGACTGTGAATTATCGAAAGAATTGAAAGACCATTTAAGTTATACTGTAACAATAAATCATACGTCATGTAACAATAATAGGAGCTCGGTCAAGTCAAAACATATTGACATTAAGTTCTTAGTTTTTAAATAAAAGGATACAAAATGGACATATTTCTATAGAACACTTGGGGACAAACTCCATGATAGCAGACCCTCTTTTAAATGGTCTTCCATCCAAGGTCTTTCATGAACACACTGCTCGCATGGGTGTTATACCTTTAGAGGAGTCTTTGGCTTAGTGGGAGTTAGTCAATTATGAATTTTGGTATTATATATGCATACAATGATTTTGGATATTTTCAAATTATTTAAGTTTTGATATTCAGCAGTTTATATTTTGTACAATAAAGTTGTTGAATGATCTCACTAAAGTAAAGTAGGATCAGTTGAAAATCGACATATAGAGACAAACTTCGTGTGATTTTCATGCTACACATTTCATGATGGATCTATGTCATTTAGTTGTGTCACTATTGGTGATCATTGATGGGTTTAGTTCTGAATAGTGGAATGATCAATGGACAAGATAATTTGGATATGCTTGGACTATTTAATGACAAATTTTGAGCTCATAAAGTCTAAACACAGATGTAAAGTTACCTATGTGACCAGTGAGAGATTATTAGAATTTTAGGTCACAAATGTAACATTTAAGGTGTTAGTGCCATTATTTTAATTAGTCAAGACTTAAAGGGGTCTAATTAATATGATATTAAGTTGGTGGCTAAAAGCATAAATATCATGAAAGGTAATAGTATTGTGTAGATATCATAAGTCAATATCTAATTTGATGAGTGGCCAAATTAGAATATTGAAAACTAAGAAATAACTCTAAGGTTATTTATAGAGGTTATGGTACCCATTTGCAGACAGTGAGAAAATGACTTATTAGGAATTCTCTCTTCATCCCCATTAGAGGAGAATCAAGTAGTGATAGAGAACTCTACAAATCGGAAGATCAAATACCCGCAAACCTTCAGTGATTCCCAATGGTAAATTCAGATACGCTTCCGCTTTCATTCTCATAATTGTATTCGAATATAGATTTAAGTATTTTATTTGTTAGTGCGTGAGGCACTTTAGTGAGGAGAGAAAGAGGGAATAATAAAGGAAATAAGGATTTATATTATTGAATTGTACAAATAATGATACAGATAAAGACTATTTATATACAACCCTAATTGGGCTTGGGTCTACACAACTTGGATTATATTTAAATATTAAATCTAATAAAATCTAATCTAATCTAATATTTTAACAAATATAATTTAATATTTCAACACACCCCCATAATCCAAGTTGTTGAACATCCTCAAAAATAGTCAATATGAACTATTCCTAATTTCTTTCTCAAATTCAGGAAATTGTCAATCTTCAATCCTTTGGTGAAAATGTCGGCTAACTGTGCTTAACTCGAGCAATGCCTTACTTCAAGTTCACCTCGATTTACCTTTTCCCTCAAGAAGTGAAACCTTGCTTCAATATGTTTACTTCTTCCATGCAGAAATAGATTCTTCGCCAAATTTATAGTTGACTTGTTGTCAATTTGCAATACAAGAGGTTTTTTCACTTCGACCTTTATTTCTTCAAGTACAGATTTGATCTAAATTGCTTGACATGCAGCATAGGATCCTGCTATATATTCAGTTTCACAAATAATGCCACCATAGGTTGTTTCTTCGAACACCATAAGATTGGGGAACCAAATACTTGAAATAAATATCCAGTTGTGCTTCTTCGATCTTCCTTATCTAACTTCTGTTGTTTAGTATTCAAAGCTTCACTATAGTTAATTGGTTTAGAACCTGCAAGTAAATCAAAATGAACTGATTCTCCATCTGGTGTGACATCATCATCACCCAGTACTTCATAATCATAAATTCTTGTTGGAAGAACTATATTTATTTGAGGTCTTTGGCTTGTTTCAACCATAACCTCTTCGACTTCAAGTGTATCGGGAATGTCAACAATTGCTTCTTCTTCGACTTCGACTGGATTTTTAATAATTCCTTCGACCTCCACTTCATCAGTTTCTTCATTGACATCAGAACTCATCAATGGCTTGTTAATTGAATTGCTAGAATTCCAATCCCAGACAGAATTTTCATTAATCATAATATCTCGACTCAACATAATTTTCTCATTAACTGGATTGAATAGTCTGTATGTACTAGTTTTATGATATCCTACCAGAATCAAAGGTTCACTATTGTCATCAAGCTTCCTTCTTCTTGCATCAGAAACATGCTTGTAACCACTACGCCAAAAGTAAGTTTTAACAGTCCACCTTAGACAACGCTTTTGTGCAAAAGCGCTGCTATACGTGAATTAAAAAAAACACGGAAAACGTATAAAATAATTAGTAAAATTGCTGTTAAACATATGACCTTAGACAACGCTTTTAAAAAGCGCTGCTAAAGGATTGCTTTAGAAAGCGCTTTATCATAAGCGCTGGCAAAGGGCCACTTTAGACAGCGCTTTAAGAAAGTGTTGTCTAAAGTCATAAAAAATTAAAAAAATAATAGAAAAGTGCTGCTAAAGGTCACTATTAGCCAGCGCTTTTCAAAAGCGTTCCCTAAGGTCCATATTAGCCCGCGCTTTTAGAAAGCGCTGTCTAAACCCTTATAAGTCAGAATTTAAAAGACAGAACATTTGTATTCACAGTATCACTATCACACGCAAACAAAAACATTTTCCCTCGTGAAACCCATTTTCGTCTCCGTCTCAAATCGTCCTCCACCGTTCGCCGTCGTACCTTCCTCCACCGTCTCACTCCGTTTTCCTCCACCCATACCGGCCGATTCTCAAGGTATGTTCTTTATTGAAAATGTGTTTAACTCCCTTGAAAATGTGTTCTTTAGCATTTTTAGCATTTAACATTTTTATCATTTTTTGGATATATAACAGCATTTGGTAGGGCTTGATATACAACTGCATTTAGTATTTTTAGCATTTGGTAGGTCTTGATATATAACAGCAACATTTTTAGCACTTAGCATTTTTAGCATTTTTTGGAATATTGGTTCTATGTTTTGGAATATAAAACATGATATGTGTGATCGGTGGATCTGGAACTGACTGTTTAACGCTGGTTCGCGAAATGTCGCGGAAGCAAGAGTCGCCACCGTCTTTTATTTTCTCCAAATGGAAAGGACAAAAGCACAGAAAAATTCCTTATAGAGATTGCTCTCGGTTCGGGAGGTAGATTATAGAGAGGGAAGGTGTTAGCACCCTTTCTATCCATGGTTATCCATGGGCTCTTAGATACTTGCTCATTTGTGTTTTCAAAAATGGTTTGTTTGCTTTTCAACTGTGGGTTTTAAAAAGTCTCTTTGAAAATTTCAGTTCGACTCTTGTATCGGTCCTCAAGAGTGTTTGAAAAATGCTTTCGAAAGCTTTTTGAAAATGTGTTGGTGTGAAAAGTCTTTTTGAATTTGTTTTGAGATTAGAGCAAGTATCCACGAGAACCTACCTACCCTAAGGAATTCGTCTGTGTAAATGTCCTTTAAAGTAGTGCCATCCCACCATTGAGAGGTAGGTAGCACCACCGTTGGAGGTGTTCGGGTCAATTCGAGGTTCGGGACATGGTGATCACCAGAGCAATGGGAAGACACCTTAGAAGCTACCCTCATGCCAGGTTCCCGGATCATGAGGACTTACTAAGACATCCTCTACTCGACGATCACCTTTCGAGGCAAGGCAACAGTGAGGCGTACCCTAGGGGTGGTGTGTGCGATTCGTGTGTCAGATTCATTTATTTTTGTCTTGTCAGGTTATGGGTGATCTATGCGTTTGTTTTTATTTTTTTGTCATTCATTCTTGCATGCATTTATTTAACAGTTAAAAAAGATGCGGAAATTGAAAGTTCTAAACTATTACAAAGGCGCGGGTCCACATCGCCAAAAGTTTCTCGAACCCGATTTGACAGAAAAATAAAGAAAAGCAAATAAAGAACTAAGAAGTGTGGGAAGTAATTTACATGGCTTCGGGAGAGGTACATGATTATTTAAGCAAAATAAAATAAATATGCGAAATTAAATCGAAACGAGGGCGTTGGACCCTTTTGCAAAAATCAAATTAATGATGAAGTTAATTAATTAAAAAAAGATGTTTTTTTGGTATTTTTTAATATTTTAGGATTTAATAGAAAACATTAATTGCAATTAAACGCTAACCCTAATTCTATTTTATTTTAATTTATTAAGAAGACGTTAAAATTTAACCTAAATTAAACCTAATTTTTATATACAATTTTAGTTATGAAAATAAATAAAATAAATAATATTATTGTGAAAAAGAAAAATTAAAAGGAATAAAACATTTATTAAACCTAGTTCTATATTTTTTAGATTTTGTTATGAAAGGAATTAAAATTGTAAAACCTAATTTAAAACTAATTAATTTACATGCATTTATTTACAAGAAATATTAAAATAAAATATTTATTTTTATCTTTTCTGATTTTTATACATTTTTTATATTTATGAGAATAATTAATTAACTGAACAAATAATAATTAAGAGGAATAAAAAAATAATAATACAAAAAGGTAAAAAAAAAAAAAAAAGAATGTGCAAACCTGGGGGTTCAGACCCCAATATGGAGGTTTGGCCTTAGTAATTCAGGCCCAATAAGCCTGGTCCGTTTGACCTTTTTGAGTAACGTGTGGCACGTTGACTGGGGACTCACCATGCACCTCAAGCCATGGCCTTGGATCTGATGGAGCTGGACGCGTGTACGCTAGGTTGTGAGAGTGCATCATGATTTTTAACGTAGGCGCTGCATGTGAACGTTAAATGAAAAATAACATAGAAATTATTGAAGACCTGGGGCTCGAACCCAGGTCAGGAATGTTACCAATAGCCTTGCTCACCACTAAGCCATTCCACGCGTTTTGCTATATAATAAACAAACAAATATAATAAAAGAAAACAATCCCTTAATGCCTTCAGCGCGCGAATTTTTGAACTGGCCTATCACATCTTGCCACCACACCTTCTTCTTCATCGTGTTTTTATTTTCCTGAAATATATAAGCAAAGAGCAACGGTTTTCAAACGTTGCTGAAAGTAAGATATGAGAAAATAGCGAATGGCCCTCTGACGCTCATAAATTGAGCGCGAGGGTGGGTTCAAGATCGTCCAAGCGCGCTGATTTGAGTGATGGTGGTCATGAGTCTCAATTTTTCCTTGGGTGAAAAGCCCCAATTCAAGGTCATGGAAACCCTAAAACATGAACATGGTGTCTTTGCACACAACGCATAAAAGTACAATCAAAGCATATGGTTAGCTTGCAAATACTTCACTGATCATGAATATATAAATAAAACATCATGAATGAGCATGGAATGTAAAACACGATAATGAATAAAAAGTGAGAAAGGCCAGCTTCTGTACAATGATTTAGGATGTTGTGGACTTGGGAATCTATGCAGGCACGTTGCTGAAGGCCTAAAGAAGATGATGAGATAAAAATCTCAGCTTGAATCGCCCCCTAATGTGATTTTCAGGATTGAGTTTTTTGACAATTTTTTCAAGTTTGTTAATGGCTTTCTGGAGCAGCTGCGTGTGTCCTTTGATTAGGGTTGTATTCAGGCTTTTGTATTGAGCATATTAGGTCAAGAAAAATCAATCAAATCCATTGCATTCATTGATTTGAAGATTTCATTTTCAAGCTTTATTTTCCAAATATTTTCCATGTGCTTTTGTGCAAATCATGATCTAATCAGTCCAATTCTTTCCTTATTTGGCTAGGCACGAATTATTGAGCATAAAACATGCACAAAAAGATTTGTTAGGTTAAGTTAAATATTTTTCATATATTTAATTGATTTAAATGAATTAATATAAATAAAAATTCAAATAAATAAATAAAAAATGAATAAAAACTTCCCTTTGGGCCAAGTGGTCGTGCACATGCTTGTAATGATGAATTGTGGAAGAAAAATGGGCCCATTAGCAATTTTAGGTCATTTGGATCAAAGTTGACTTTTCAAAATATCCAAAAATTTCCCAACTTCCACAAGGCATAACTTGCTCAATTTTTAAGCTTTTCTCATGTTCTTGGACATTTTGGAAAGGTCTTTGAGTCCTCTAACCAATGCCTTTGGTCCCATGTCATTTTGATTTACCAATCTCAAGTTATGGTCTTTGACTTAAAGTCCCCTTTTGTTGACTTTTGAAAATGACCTATAATGTTGAAATTGATAACTTTTTGTGAGAGCACTTCTTGGACTTGAAGTATGAAGATGAGTTGTAGGAAATGTCTTTCTCTTCAAAATGAGCTTTGGATGGAATTTTTCTGATAATCCATGTGAAAGTTATGCCCTGGTCAATTTCAGTTGTCCAAATAAGGAAACTTTTGCATCTTGATGATTTCTGAGCCAAATTTTGAGTATCATGATCAAGCATTGATCAAATGATGTTTGTGGCTTCAAAATGATATGTTGACCAAAAATTTGAACTTTTGACTGTCAAATGACCATTTTGCCCCTACAGTTGACTGTAGTGCAATTTAGGGTTTTGACTGTGCAATTTTGAGCTGAAAGCCTTGAAACTTGATATGAGGATGCTTGACCATATTTGTAGGCATGTGAGACTTGATTGGACCTTTGGACACTTCATTTTCTTGATCAGAACACAAACCCTAATTTTGACTGTATAGGAGATCTTTGCACTGTGCAACCCTTGGGGAGATTTTGAAGCTTGGCTTGGCAATTTCTTGAAAAATATGGGAGGGCAAATTTTGGGGTGCAACAGTTGCCCCTGTTCAATCTTCTTAGACCTAAGGATGCAGATTGGCTGACGTGCCTTTCGTAATCCGAGGGTAGAAGATGATTGAACACTAGAGTGCCTAGAAATTTGCGCTCACATAGTAGCAGTGATGGTGGAATGGGCTTATAGATGCCATTTGGAGATTGATGAATAGGATGATGGGCTGGATGTTGATCGCATAGGAGATTCCTTAGCGAGAACCTGCATACCTGCAAAAAGAAACATGAGTACCTGACACGTTGCAGGAGTTGATTTCAGATGCTTGGTATAGATGTGTCCTGGCTGGTTACAGGAGCTGAGTCTGGAGCTTCACAAGATGATGAATGAACCAGGGATGGTTACTACCTTAGCATGAATGGTAAGAGAACCTTGGGCGATTTTGACTTCAACAACGCTCGTTGAGAAAATCTTGATGGGAATTACCATCTTCGCAGTATCGGGAAGAGAACCAATAGGCAATTATAATTTGAAAGGAATTATCACCTCACTCACCGTCGGAGAGGGACTCATAGGAAAAGGAGTTATCGCCTCACTCACCGTCAGAGAGGGAACCATCTGGAAAGGAGTTATCACCTCACTCACTGTCGGAGAGGGAACCATAAGAACAGGAATTATTACCTCACTCACCGTCGGAGAGGGAACCATAAGGAAAGGAATTACCACCTCACTCATCGTCGGAGAGGGAACCATAGAAGATTATCACCTCACTCACCGTCGGAGAGGAAACCATCTGAAAAGGGATTACCACCTCACTCACCGTCGGAGAGGGAACCATAGGAGATTATCACCTCACTCACCGTCGGAGAGGGAACCATCTGAAAAGGGATTACCACCTCACTCACCGTCGGAGAGGGAACCATAGAAGATTATCACCTCACTCACCGTCGGAGAGGGAACCATCTGAAAAGGGATTACCACCTCACTCACCGTCGGAGAGGGAACCATAGGAGATTATCACCTCACTCACCGTCGGAGAGGGAACCATCTGAAATTATCACCTCACTCACCGTCGGAGAGGGAACCATCTGAAAAGGAATTATCACCTCACTCACCGTAGGAGAGGGAACCATAAGAGATTATCACCTCACTCACCGTCGGAGAGGGAAACATCTTGAAAAGGAATTATCACCTCACTCACCGTCGGAGAGGGACCCATAGGAATTTATAATCTGGGATAACTTCTACTGAGTCTTTATCAGAAAAATCTGTTGGGAGTCGATTTAGCTGGACTAGAGAAGGCCTTGGACTGGATAAGAAATCTTTTGAGTCGATTAACTGAACCGGTCTAGGTCTTGAAATATGGTTGAGAATTTAACTGCCTCTTTCCTGAAAGGTAAAGGTCAGTCGTATGCAATGCATGATATGGACCAAGTAATGATGTTCTCAACATCAATGAGATTTGTATGATATAATGCGTCTATGCATGCTATAATGGTGTATGTGATGTTTTATGAATGTATGTTTTTGTCTAGGAAAGTGAATCCTTGACGGGTGCCGGGAAGTCGTATCCTGGGCTGATGTTGAAGAATAAGCTTTTGCTTCCGCTGGGGATGATAACTGCAAGAATACCGGTAGGAGAAGATGACTCCGTTGCGGAATAAACTTGGCAAATGGAAGATTCTGCAGGGAGAAAAGATACTCTAGCGACCATGCTGGGAAGCAATACTCTGTGGGGATAGAGATGCTTTGCTGAATTGTTGATAACTTGCTGGGGATACCCTTGTTGTTGGAAGTGTTGATGGACTTCGCTAGGGTAAGAAGACTTCGTCGAGGACGCTCTTTCCATGGCTTTTGGATGAGGATAACCCAGTTATATCCGGTTAAGGAAATAACTCTTTGAATAAAGTTGGGATACGCGTTCGTGCTCTGCAAGGATAAGCTTCCAGAATTTACTGGGGATAAGCTTACTGCCTGGGGAGATAGATTCCAACCTTCTTGGGGAACTGGATTGGACTTTCTTGGGGAAGTTTTGATATGTTGGGGAAGTGATTCCTTTGAACGTTGATATACCGCCGGGGAACAATCTTTAGACAAAGACTGCCGGGGATGCTTGTTATGGATATGCATGCTGCTGGGGAAATATTGAGATCTACGGGAGGATACTCAATTTCCTTGAGATTTGATAACTCTGCTTGGAGAAGAGTGTACTGGCTGCTGACTCTCTGAGGAATTGAGATGTACTGGTCATGTTCTTTAGCCGAACCTACCTTGGTACCTTGGAGGATAGAACAATTAGATTGCCTGGACAACTCTTTTATTGCCCCTGTTCCTAGTGTCACCTGCAATTAATTCCTTTGTTTCGTATGCAAATATTTATGAGTTAGCAAGCTATTGTCAATGCATATATCACAAATTGAACCTTGGACGTTCTTCGCAAAATAAAACAGAAAAAGAAAAACACTTGGCACGTTTAACTGAAAATATATTTGTATTGATTTTGAATGGCCTGTGAATAGGCGTTTTGTGTACAAGAGGCTGACGTCCTAGTAAGAGGAACGCCGCCGAACAAGAGAGTTTATACAAATTTTGTACAAAAGAAAATAAAACAGCTGTATGAAATGAATGATCCCACTGGGCTTCAACTCTGCTATTGCCTTTATAACTCCGAGCGTCTCATCACTTGATGACCTTGGTTGAAGGTTAAGCTGATTGATCAATGCCGTCTGAACTTGATGTAGATACCGGATTCTGGATGCAAAGTGATTCAATGAGACATAGTATTACGCTTTATCCCTAATTTTTGCCTGGACCGCCCTTTCGGGTTTTCAGTCCACCGGGATACCCATTTTTTCCCAAGCCGCCTTTTCAGGTTTTCGACTTGCCGGGTGTACAGATTTTTTTTTAATTTTTTTTATTTTCATCCCTTCATTTTTCCCGAACCCTTTTGGTTCGACGGGAAGCCCTAATTTTTGCCTAGGCATGTCAGCCTAGCGGGTCTTTTTCTCATGCGTAGTATCTTTTTACTATGTCTGCATTGGCGGGGTGAGGAAGGTCGTCACCATCCATGTTGGTCAATATCATGGCTCCTCCTGAGAACACATGCTTAACTACAAATGGCCCTTCGTACGTAGGGGTCCATTTGCCCCTTGGATCACTCTGAGGAAGGATGATTCTCTTGATTACCAGATCCCTAACTTGATATTCCTGTGGTCTGACCTTTTTGTTAAATGCCCTGATCATCCGTTTCTGATACGTCTGACCATGACAGATAGCAGCAAGTCTCTTTTCGTCGATGAGGTTTAGCTGATCAAGTCGCGTCTGGATCCAATCATCCTCGTTCAGGTTTGCATCCTTCATTATCCGGAGAGAGGGTATTTGTACTTCAATCGGTAAGACTGCCTCCATGCCATAAACCAGAGAGAAAGGAGTTGCCCCGGTTGACGTCCTAGCTGAGGTACGGTACCCATGTAGAGCGAATGGTAACATCTCGTGCCAATCTTTATAAGTCACTGTCATCTTCTGCACGATTTTCTTGATGTTCTTATTAGCTGCTTCTACAGCCCCATTCATCTTCGGTCTGTAAGGAGAAGAATTGTGGTGCTGTATTTTGAACTGTTCGCAGAGCTCAGTGATCATTTTATTATTCAGATTGGTACCATTGTCTGTAATAATTCTCTCGGGGACGCCGTATCGACAGATCAGGTTATGTCGAATGAACCGTGCCACAACAATCTTGGTTACCGTAGCATAGAATGCTGCCTCAACCCACTTCGTAAAATAATCAATTGCTACCAGGATGAAGCGATGTCCATTGGATGCCGTAGGTTTAATCTCGCCGATCATGTCTATGCCCCACATTGCAAACGGCCAAGGCGCAGTCAGAACATTCAGGGGAACCGGAGGAACATGCACCTTGTCTGCATAAATCTGGCACTTGTGGCATGTCCTGGAATGTTGGTAACAGTCAGCTTCTATTGTGGACCAGTAATATCCTGCCCGTAGGATCTTCTTAGCCATAGTGTGTCCACTAGAGTGCGTACCAAAGGTCCCTTCATGTAGTTCTTCCATGATTCTTTCTGCTTCGGTCTTGTCCACACAACGCAGTAAGGTTGAATCATGGTTTCGCTTATACAAGATGCCGTTGCTAAGGAAGAACTTGGCTGCGAACCTTCTCAGGAACTTCTTATCATTGATAGAGGCACCTTCCGGGTATTCATAAGCTTCTAGATATCTTTTCACTTCATGGTACCAAGGCTTCTCAGTTACCAATTCAGTTTCGAGATCACAACAGTATGCCGGTTCGTCCAGTTTCCAGATGATGATCCGGGGAGCCTCATTGTCCCATTTAACTTTGAACATAGAAGCCATTGTAGCTAACGCGTCCGCCAGCTGATTCTCTTCTCTTGGAAAATGTTCAAAGGTTATCTTCGTGAAGTGGGGGATCAGGGTCAATACACATTCTCTGTAAGGAATCAGGTTTGGATGTTTCGTATCCCACTCTCCTTTGATCTGATTGATCACGAGAGCGGAATCTCCGAAGACACTCAGAAATTTGATCCTTAGGTCGATCGCAGCTTGAAGATCCATGATACACGCCTCATACTCCGCCATGTTGTTAGTACAGTTGAAACATAGCCGGGCAGTGAGTGGAGTATGAGTACCTTGTGGAGATATGATTATGGCGCCGATACCATTTCCCAAAGCATTGGAGGCTCCGTCAAAGTGCATAGACCATCGGGATCCTGGTTCAGGTCCTTCATCCGGTCCAGGTACCTCACAATCAGTTACTATCATGATGCTTTCATCCGGAAACTCGAAGTTCATAGACTGATAGTTATCTACAGCTTGATGTGCCAAGTGGTCTGCCAATACACTTCCCTTGATGGCTTTCTGGGTCGTGTACTGAATGTCGTATTCCGTCAAGATCATTTGCCATCTTGCAATTCTCCCAGACAGAGCAGGCTTTTCGAATATGTACTTTATAGGATCCATCTTTGAGATCAACAAGGTAGTGTGAGTCAGCATATACTGTCTCAGCCGGCGAGCAGCCCATACCAAAGCGCAGCAAGTTTTCTCAAGCAGTGAGTATCGGGTCTCACAGTCGGTAAACTTTTTGCTAAGGTAATAAATGGCATGCTCTTTTCGGCCAGACTCGTCATGCTGCCCCAGCACACACCCCATTGAGTTGTCAAGCACTGTTAGATATAGTATCAGAGGTCTCCCTTCAACCGGTGGCATAAGGATAGGTGGTTCTTGGAGATACTCTTTGATTCTGTCAAAAGCAGCCTGACATTCATCGTTCCAACGTACTACCTGATCTTTCTTCAGCAGCTTGAAGATTGGCTCACAGGTAGCGGTTAGATGTGAGATGAAGCGAGCAATGTAATTCAGGCGTCCTAAAAAGCCTCTGACTTCCTTTTCTGTCTTAGGAACTGGCATCTCTTGAATAGCTTTGACCTTAGCAGGGTCCACTTGTATTCCCTTGTCACTGACCACGAAGCCTAGCAATTTTCCCGATCTTACCCCGAAGGTGCACTTGTTCGGGTTTAATCTCAGCTTGTACAGTTTCAACCGGTCAAACAACTTCTGCAGATGATCTAGGTGTTCTTCTTCAGTCTGGGACCTAGCGATCATGTCGTCCACATACACTTCTATCTCATGATGGATCATATCATGAAATAAGGCAACCATGGCACGTTGGTAGGTTGCCCCAGCGTTCTTCAACCCGAATGGCATGACCTTGTAGCAGAAGGTGCCCCACTGAGTAACAAATGTAGTCTTTTCCATGTCTTCAGGTGCCATCTTGATCTGATTGTAACCTGAAAAGCCATCCATGAAAGAGAATACCTTGTGCTGAGCTGTATTATCAACAAGGACGTCAATGTGAGGTAGGGGGAAATCATCCTTGGGGCTGGCCCTGTTCAAATCCCTATAATCGACACACATTCTGACCTTACCGTCCTTCTTAGGTACCGACACCACATTAGCAACCCACTGAGGGTAAGAAGTCACTGCAAGGAACCCGACATCAAACTGTTTCATGACCTCGGCTTTAATCTTCTCAGACATCTCTGGACGCATCCGACGGACCTTTTGCTTAACTGGAGGGTAGTCTTCCTTAGTTGGCAAGTGATGGACCACAATATCGGTATCTAACCCAGGCATGTCTTCATAGGACCAGGCAAAGATCTCCATATAATCATGCAGCATCTTGGTTAACCGTTGTTTCACGCTGAGCTCTAGGTTGGCACCAATCTTTACCTCTTTCCTGTCTGCCTCAGTACCCAAGTTTATTGTTTCCACTGGCTCTTCATGGGGTTGAATTACCCTCTCTTCCTGAAGCAACAGTCTTGCAAGCTCGCCAGGAACTTCGCAATCATCTTCACCTTCGTCTTCGGCTAAGTTGATCGGATTTTCGAAGTCATAACTGGCAGTAGCAGAGTCGTTACCAGTGAGATCCAGAGTGGATTGAAACCTGTATGAGTGAGTGTGTGTGTAAATACAGCTGTTTTGAAATATATGTAAAGGAAAGAAAGACAGAAAAGGAGCATAAGATTTGCAATGCGAAAATACGTCCAAGATTTTCATTCATGATATATGAAATGACAATTTATATGCCCTCACAAATGACACCACGGTGCCTCGGGTAAGACACCGGGCCATAGAGTTTATTTATTGTTTATTACAAAATAACGAAACAAAGAAATATATTACTGCGTCACAAAGGTAACAGGGGTATGGTCTTTAGCAATCCAGTTGTTCAATCCGCCTTCGGCCGTCGGATAGATCCAGCTGTTGAATTCAGCTTCGTCCACTTCGTTGTCTTCCCCAACAGCATTCACTCCTGAACTTGTAATGAATACCGGAGGTCTTCCGATCTTCGCTTTCCTCATAGCTTTCTGACCTTCTGTGGTAAAACCCAGCCCAAATTTATCAGTCTTCTGTGTGAAGTCTGGGAGCCTGCCCCAGTCGGCACATTCACCCTTCTGAACCACAGCCCGGGCATCCTTCAGGGAAGCCATCTTCAAAGGAACACTTTCTTCTGCTGCTGTTTCTGCTGCTGCTGAAATAGGAAGCACCTCCTCGAAATGCTGAAAGGGGGTTTCAATAAACTCCCCATCCATCTCAATGTATCTGAAGGAGTTCAAGTGGCTCACCATATATTCTTCCTCTCCCTGCACGGTGACGATCTTCCCTCTGACGGGGTACTTCAGCTTCTGGTGCAAGGTAGAGGTCACTGCCCCAGCCTTATGTATCCAAGGTCGACCCAGTAGACAAGAGTAAGATGGACGGATATCCATCACATAAAATGTGGAGTCGAACACCTGAGAGCCCACACGAATCGGAATGTCAACCTCTCCATGAACCATCCTCTTTGAACCATCAAAGGCCCTGACGATGATATTGCTGGGTTTTAATTCCAGGCCTTCACAATCTAGACGGTCTAAAGCCTTCTTGGGTAGCACATTCAAAGAAGAACCAGTATCCACTAGCACATGTGCCAAGGTAGTGCCCCTGCATTCAATAGAGACATGCAGAGCATCATTATGGTCTCTTCCCTTTGCGGTCAAGTCAGCATCTGAGAAACCTAAGCCGTTGTCTGCCGTCAGATTTGCTACGCAATCAGTGAACTGGACTGCAGAGGTTTCATGTGGCACATGGGCCGTCTTGAGGAATGAGATTAGGGCCTTAGCATGGGCCTCAGAGCACAGCAATAAAGAGAGCATGGAGATTTTGGAGGGCGTGTGCCCCAGCTGTTCCACAACATTAAAATCGCTCTTCTTTATAATCTTTAGAATCTCCTCCATCTCTTGTTGGGAGGCCTCAGCAGTTATAGGTACAGGTGCCTCCATCTGGGCAGGCTCAACTTCAACTCCTTTGCCCCGAGCATTGAATGACTCGGCAGCAGGAGAAACAATTGGATCAGCAGCAGGAACAGGTACACTTGCAGGGGTTATGAGAAGTGGTCTTCGGGCAGCAGGCGGTGCAATGTCAGGCGAGAAGAGCCTACCACTGCGGGTAACCTTGGCTGGGCCAGTAATGTCACAAATGCTGGCGCCAGCGTTGAATTCTTGTTTAATCCCCTTTACATACACATCTGCCCCATAATGCCAAGGGACAGCTTTATCAGATACATAGGGCAGGGGCCCCGGAACAGTGATAACAACAGGTGCAACGGTCATGATTTGAACGGGCTTCTTCGGGAGAGCCGGGATTGGATTATTGAAGATAGTCACCACAGAAACTTCTTCCACTGGAACCAACCGAACAGCAGACTTCTTAAACAGAATCTCCTTGCTATCCATTAGGCTTTGGATGCCTAACCTCAGCAAGGGACAACCAGATGGGGACACAGCACAGAACAGGCAACCTTCACTGCAACCCGGAAATAAACCGGCCTGCAGTAGGTTCTTCTTGACAATCTTCAGAGGAGTGGCTAGATCATCCACATAAACTGCATAAACGTCTTCGTCAACAGCATTTACCCCATGTTGAGGCATAGGAGCAGTAACTACGTTCGGCCTCTCAGGCGCTTCGAACTGTATCTCCTTCGCGTCGATAAGGTCTTGCACCTTATTCTTTAACGTCCAACAGTCATCGGTAGAGTGCCCCGGGCTATCTGAATGGTAAGCACAACAAGCATTCGGGTTGTACTTAGGAGATGCAGTGTTGGGGAACTTCGGAGCCTCCCTGACAGTCACTAAGTTAGTGGATAGCAACTGTGGCAGGATCTGCGATAGGGTCATGCTTAACCGGGTAAACTCCCTCCGGGGTCTTTCAGCCCTTTGAGGATTGGTCGGCCGAGGAGCGGCAGCAGGCTTAGCAATCATTACTGCACTGACAGATTGGCGGCGCTCAGGTCTTTCTGATCTCTTGGAACCATACACGGCACTAGCCTCCTTCTTGAAGGGTTTCTTCTCAGAACTAGATGATGCACCCTTCGCGATCTTACCCGACTTTAACCCAGCTTCAATTCTTTCTCCAGTCAGAATCAAATCAGTGAACCCAGCAGAAGAATTCCCGATCAGATGGTTGAAAAATGGCCCAGATAGGGTCCCCAAGAACATGTCCACCAGCTCCCGATCGGTCAATGGTGGCTGCACCCTGCCAGCCAAGTCTCTCCACTTCTGAGCGTACTCCTTAAAACCTTCGCTTGCACCTAACGACATACCCTGGAGTTGGGTACGTGTGGGGGCAAGGTCGGCATTATATTGATACTGCTTGTAGAAAGCAATAGCCAACTCCTCCCAGTTACGAACCTTGGTCCCATCCAGCTGATAGAACCATTCGAGATGAGTCCCTGAAAGACTCTCCTGGAAGAAGTGGATCCATAAATTCTTATCCGCAGAGTACGGCTGAATTTTCCGAACATAGGACCTTAGATGCAGCTTGGGACAAGACGCCCCGTCATACTTAGAGAAGGATGGTGCTTTGAACTTGTGAGGGATGATCACACCAGTTGATAAACCCAGATCTCCGAAATCCAGCCCAGGTACCTGTTGAACCTCCATAGCTTTCAACCTATCCTCCAGTTGCTTGTATCTGTCTTCTGCAGGAGGGTACTGCTCTTCATCAAAATCAGTCTCGTTGTCGGAGACTACCGGACTAGGAACCCTTGCTTCTGCCTGAGGAGGACTCTTGCCAACAGAAGAACCAGCCTCTTCATGCTGCAGAGTATTGCCAAACCTTCGGCCCGAGTTGAACAGAACAGTTCTTCTCTTCTTCTTCTCCTCCTTCTTTAGGAGCATAGCCTTCAGTTCTTCTTGGCCCTGAGCCAAACCCTTGATTAATTCCTGGAATTGTGCATTCTGCACCTGAAGAGCCTTGATGGAAGTCTCAGTTGATGAAGATTCGGGATTCATGATGCTGAAATAAACAGCGAAGAACTGTAAGCAACCTGAAAAGGGGAAAAACCTGCTATGCACATGATGTATGAAATGCGTATGAATTATGTTTTCAAAGACAATCGGGAGTCAACTTTGTAAACAAAAAGGAACACACTTCATTAGATTTAACTTTGCAACTGAAATTATCCAGCAAGTTGCCTTTAGGCGTTACATGAAAGGAAATACTGAAAAGGAAATAAAACTGTAAAAGCACATCTGGAGCTCTTTATTGATCCCATGGTCTCCTCTTCTCAGTACGGATGTAGGCATTCAGAGCTCTCTCATTCTCCAACTGTTTTGTCAGCTTCTGGATCTTTGATTCCTGCTCGTTGAACTTTTCCCGGTAAGAATCCCGCTCTTCTCGCAGTTGCGACCAAGATCTCTTCAATGTCTCATAATCAGTAGGTATCTGAGGAGGGAGGACAGTTGGAGTAACACCATCTTTGTCAGGACACTCAAGAATGGCGGGTCTGACAGCTTCATACGGCATACCTAACTTCTGAGCACGGATGCGAACCCATTTGTAGTAGGCTTCCATAGGTAAAGAGGTCTTGGGCCCTAACTCTTGTGGGTCAGCTTTATGAACTTTGTCCCAAGCCTTGATGAACCTACGACGCAGCTCGTCACTATCCACTTGAAACTCGAAACTGATGTGAGGCACCAACATCTCATGGGGGCCTGCTCTTCTTGCTCTTCCAAACTGACGGAGTGCTAGACATGGATTGTAAGAGATCCCTCCTTGGGTACCAATCAGAGGAACATTAGGATACTCCCCGCATCGATCAATAATAGCTATCTCATCCAAACCTCTGCAAGTCCAAATGATGTCTTTATCGGTGAGAGACATTAACCTGTGAGCCCAACCTCTTCCTTCTTGATTCTTCAGTACGAACTTAGGGAGGTGTGAAATAAACCACCTCACTAACAAAGGGATACAACACCATAGGGTTCCTCGTCTTCGGGTAGTACGGTCATGAAGTTGTTGCAAGATGTCACCCAAGAGAGTGGGCACAGGATTCTGAGACATAAAGATCCTTATGGCAGTGACATTGATGAAGTTGTCAGGATTAGGAAACAGGACTAACCCATAGATTAGGAGAGCCAAGATGTCTTCATATGTTCTAAAGTCCAGGTCATTCCAGAAACTGTTAGCTTTACCAATCAGAAACTTGGCCAAAAAACCCTTAACTCCGCTTCTAGTTACCCAGTTGTCTGTTACCTCTTGATGGGTCAAAGGAAGAGCTGCAGCAATGTCCTCAAGCCTGAGGGTCTTTTCCCAACCAGTAAAGGGAGTCTGATCCAAGATAGGGATACCAAGCAAATCAGAGAACTCTTCCAGGGTAGGGACCAGCTGGAAGTCTTGAAAGGTGAAGCACTGGTACAGAGGGTCATAGAACTGGGTCAGAACACTCATCAACTGTTGATCCCGCTTTGCAGTGACTAAACTGAGAAGGGAACCATGCCTCTGAATGAAGGAAGTGGTATTTGGAATTCTGCTAACCAACTCATCAAGCAACTCAGGTGAACGGACAAAGTTGAACCGGATAGTATTCCTTCGCACAGGCATCATAGTGTCCTACAAAACAGAGCAAAGGTGAAACCCTCTTGTCTTTGAAATAGTCAGTCCTTATGCAGGATGCATGCAATGCTCATGATGCTATTATGTTATGATAAAGCACACCACATATAGATACAAAGGCAAACATGGTAAGGCACACAAGTCACACAAGGCAAGCCCTTTAAAGTTTAGGCCAACATGAGGTCTAGGTACTACCCTCTTTCAGTTTGTTGGTTCATACCTGTCCTATCAAAGTAACCGGGTTCTTAGAAGATCCCAATATCATTGACTACCCTCAATCGGTCATAACTCCAGCATCGCAATCTTTTCTTGCAGCCAGAACCATCACGAGAGTTTAGCCTCAATGGGCGTAGCATACTGCTACAATTCTAAAGGCCAAGTTGTGTCAATTAAGGTTCTAAGGTTGTTGGTGCTTAATGACTCCTTAGAAGACCCATATTCTCCTTATTGCGACACAAGGGATATCGGTACAGACCAAGGTGCCACACCAACGTAGCCACTGTTTCACCTGTGTCGGTCTACGCCGGACAGGTCCCTCACAGCTTATGCTACCTAAACAGGGTATCCCCAGATCCTGGTTAGGATCTATGTAACTCCGATGCAACCCACAATAATAAAGCAAGCAAAGAAGACAATTGAAAACACAGTTATGAACTAGCCCTAAGGTACACCTCACTTTAAAGTATCCCCAGCAGAGTCGCCAGTTCTGTGATCGGTGGATCTGGAACTGACTGTTTAATGCTGGTTCGCGAAATGTCGCGGAAGCAAGAGTCGCCACCGTCTTTTATTTTCTCCAAATGGAAAGTACAAAAGCACAGAAAAATTCCTTATAGAGATTGCTCTCGATTCGGGAGGTAGATTATAGAGAGGGAAGGTGTTAGCACCCTTTCTATCCATGGTTATCCATGGGCTCTTAGATACTTGCTCATTTGTGTTTTCAAAAATGGTTTGTTTGCTTTTCAACTGTGGGTTTTAAAAAGTCTCTTTGAAAATTTCAGTTCGACTCTTGTATCGGTCCTCAAGAGTGTTTGAAAAATGCTTTCGAAAGCTTTTTGAAAATGTGTTGGTGTGAAAAGTCTTTTTGAATTTGTTTTGAGATTAGAGCAAGTATCCACGAGAACCTACCTACCCTAAGGAATTCGTCTGTGTAAATGTCCTTTAAAGTAGTGCCATCCCACCATTGAGAGGTAGGTAGCATCACCGTTGGAGGTGTTCGGGTCAATTCGAGGTTCGGGACATGGTGATCACCAGAGCAATGGGAAGACACCTTAGAAGCTACCCTCATGCCAGGTTCCCGGATCATGAGGACTTACTAAGACATCCTCTACTCGACGATCACCTTTCGAGGCAAGGCAACAGTGAGGCGTACCCTAGGGGTGGTGTGTGCGATTCGTGTGTCAGATTCATTTATTTTTGTCTTGTCAGGTTATGGGTGATCTATGCGTTTGTTTTTATTTTTTTGTCATTCATTCTTGCATGCATTTATTTAACAGTTAAAAAAGATGCGGAAATTGAAAGTTCTAAACTATTACAAAGGCGCGGGTCCACATCGCCAAAAGTTTCTCGAACCCGATTTGACAGAAAAATAAAGAAAAGCAAATAAAGAACTAAGAAGTGTGGGAAGTAATTTACATGGCTTCGGGAGAGGTACATGATTATTTAAGCAAAATAAAATAAATATGCGAAATTAAATCGAAACGAGGGCGTTGGACCCTTTTGCAAAAATCAAATTAATGATGAAGTTAATTAATTAAAAAAAGATGTTTTTTGGTATTTTTTAATATTTTAGGATTTAATAGAAAACATTAATTGCAATTAAACGCTAACCCTAATTCTATTTTATTTTAATTTATTAAGAAGACGTTAAAATTTAACCTAAATTAAACCTAATTTTTATATACAATTTTAGTTATGAAAATAAATAAAATAAATAATATTATTGTGAAAAAGAAAAATTAAAAGGAATAAAACATTTATTAAACCTAGTTCTATATTTTTTAGATTTTGTTATGAAAGGAATTAAAATTGCAAAACCTAATTTAAAACTAATTAATTTACATGCATTTATTTACAAGAAATATTAAAATAAAATATTTATTTTTATCTTTTCTGATTTTTATACATTTTTTATATTTATGAGAATAATTAATTAACTGAACAAATAATAATTAAGAGGAATAAAAAAATAATAATACAAAAAGGTAAAAAAAAAAAATAAATAATGTGCAAACCTGGGGGTTCAGACCCCAATATGGAGGTTTGGCCTTAGTAATTCAGGCCCAATAAGCCTGGTCCGTTTGACCTTTTTGAGTAACGTGTGGCACGTTGACTGGAGACTCACCATGCACCTCAAGCCATGGCCTTGGATCTGATGGAGCTGGACGCGTGTACGCTAGGTTGTGAGAGTGCATCATGATCTTTAACGTAGGCACTGCATGTGAACGTTAAATGAAAAATAACATAGAAATTATTGAAGACCTGGGGCTCGAACCCAGGTCAGGAATGTTACCAATAGCCTTGCTCACCACTAAGCCATTCCACGCGTTTTGCTATATAATAAACAAACAAATATAATAAAAGAAAACAATCCCTTAATGCCTTCAGCGCGCGAATTTTTGAACTGGCCTATCACGTCTTGCCACCACACCTTCTTCTTCATCGTGTTTTTATTTTCCTGAAATATATAAGCAAAGAGCAACGGTTTTCAAACGTTGCTGAAAGTAAGATATGAGAAAATAGCGAATGGCCCTCTGACGCTCATAAATTGAGCGCGAGGGTGGGTTCAAGATCGGCCAAGCGCGCTGATTTGAGTGATGGTGGTCATGAGTCTCAATTTTTCCTTGGGTGAAAAGCCCCAATTCAAGGTCATGGAAACCCTAAAACATGAACATGGTGTCTTTGCACACAACGCATAAAAGTACAATCAAAGCATATGGTTAGCTTGCAAATACTTCACTGATCATGAATATATAAATAAAACATCATGAATGAGCATGGAATGTAAAACACGATAATGAATAAAAAGTGAGAAAGGCCAGCTTCTGTACAATGATTTAGGATGTTGTGGACTTGGGAATCTATGCAGGCACGTTGCTGAAGGCCTAAGGAAGATGATGAGATAAAAATCTCAGCTTGAATCGCCCCCTAATGTGATTTTAAGGATTGAGTTTTTTGACAATTTTTTCAAGTTTGTTAATGGCTTTCTGGAGCAGCTGCGTGTGTCCTTTGATTAGGGTTGTATTCAGGCTTTTGTATTGAGCATATTAGGTCAAGAAAAATCAATCAAATCCATTGCATTCATTGATTTGAAGATTTGATTTTCAAGCTTTATTTTCCAAATATTTTCCATGTGCTTTTGTGCAAATCATGATCTAATCAGTCCAATTCTTTCCTTATTTGGCTAGGCACGAATTATTGAGCATAAAACATGCACAAAAAGATTTGTTAGGTTAAGTTAAATATTTTTCATATATTTAATTGATTTAAATGAATTAATATAAATAAAAATTCAAATAAATAAATAAAAAATGAATAAAAACTTCCCTTTGGGCCAAGTGGTCGTGCACATGCTTGGAATGATGAATTGTGGAAGAAAAATGGGCCCATTAGCAATTTTAGGTCATTTGGATCAAAGTTGACTTTTCAAAATATCCAAAAATTTCCCAACTTCCACAAGGCATAACTTGCTCAATTTTTAAGCGTTTCTCATGTTCTTGGACATTTTGGAAAGGTCTTTGAGTCCTCTAACCAATGCCTTTGGTCCCATGTCATTTTGATTTACCAATCTCAAGTTATGGTCTTTGACTTAAAGTCCCTTTTTGTTGACTTTTGAAAATGACCTATAATGTTGAAATTGATAACTTTTTGTGAGAGTATTTCTTGGACTTGAAGTATGAAGATGAGTTGTAGGAAATGTCTTTCTCTTCAAAATGAGCTTTGGATGGAATTTTTATGATAATCCATGTGAAAGTTATGCCCTGGTCAATTTCAGTTGACTTTTTCAGCTGTCCAAATAAGGAAACTTTTGCATCTTGATGATTTCTGAGCCAAATTTTGAGTATCATGATCAAGCATTGATCAAATGATGTTTGTGGCTTCAAAATGATATGTTGACCAAAAATTTGAACTTTTGACTGTCAAATGACCATTTTGCCTCTACAGTTGACTGTAGTGCAATTTAGGGTTTTGACTGTGCAATTTTGAGCTGAAAGCCTTGAAACTTGATATGAGGATGCTTGACCATATTTGTAGGCATGTGAGACTTGATTGGACCTTTGGACACTTCATTTTCTTGATCAGAACACAAACCCTAATTTTGACTGTATAGGAGATCTTTGCACTGTGCAACCCTTGGGGAGATTTTGAAGCTTGGCTTGGCAATTTCTTGAAAAATATGGGAGGGCAAATTTTGGGGTGCAACAATATGTGATGGTGAAACATGATATAAAACATGATATCTTGGTTCTATTTTTTATATTCTTGGTTCTTGGTTCTGACTCGCTTTTATATTGGGTTTATGTTTATGTTTATTACAGGTTATTAGATGGCTACTAACGACGATCACCCACGTGATGATTCTGTCCATGATGGAGATAAGGCCGTTAGTAAAACGGAAATGGAATATAGAAGAGGAATAACAATAATGAAGAGAATAATACGGGATAGAGACCAAGGCATAAAGTATGAAGTGCATTGGAGCCAAGAAGGCCAACTCATTGAGCCTAACGGTTCAACGTTGACAAGTTATCTTGGTTTTATGGTAAGGAGAGAAATTCCAATCACATGTGAAGATTGGAGAGCAAGAGTGTTGGACGAAGCTAAAGATAAAATATGGAGTGAGATACATGTACCATATGTGATGTTAATTATTTTTAATGACGATTATGTCTCTAAATTACTTATACTAACGCACTTTGTTTATGATTTTCGTAGAGGTCGTTCATCATTGAGGATACAAGGAGAGATTATATTCTTAAATTAGCCGGGAAACTACATAGAGGCTTTAGAGCTTTCTTGTCAAACAAGTTTCTAAGGGATGCAGATAAAAAATTTGTTGATGCAGTGCTTCCAAGGAAATATGCTGATTTGATTACAGCTGAAGAATGGGAAACTTTTAAATCGAAAAGAAGTACCCAAAAATTTGAGAGCTTAAGTGTCGTAAATCGACAACGAGCTTCAAGTCCAACATATCCATACAGAAAAGGTCGTATGGGATATGCACGATTACAACAATCTATTGTAAGTATCTATAAATTGCAAAGTATCTTTAATATATACACGCTTATATTTAATCATGTTTTTTGGCTTAATGTGTAGCTAACAAAAGAGAATAGTTCTGAAACATCTCTTTCGGAACACATTTTGTGGAAGGAAGCACGTGTGTGTAAGGATGGAGCTGTTGAAGAAAAAGTTCAACAAATTTTCGAGAGATGTGTAAGTATAACATTATTTATTTAATTACATCATACTTTTATTTATTTAATTACATCATTCTTTTATTAACATATCATTCTTTAATTACAATATTTATATGAATTTCAGGAGAGTCTTTCCCAGTCTATACCTTCAGACGAAGATACTGATTTCAGGAGAATACTCTCACGAGCATTAGATATTCAAGAGTTTTCTGGTCGGGTGAGGGGTAAGGGATTTGGGATCACTCCAACATTCTTGAGAAAAAAAACAAAGACAAAATCTCCAAGCAATAAAGAACTGCGGGAGAAGTTGGAAAAGTTACAACAAGAAGTCTATGAGCTGAGAAAGGAAAAGGAAATCGATCAAGCTACAGGCTTTAAAGATACTAGTGACAAAGCTAGTATCAATGGTAACTTTGGACAAAATATTCCTGAGGTAATTATATACCATCTTTATAAATTATAAAACCATGTTTATTAACTATATAACCATGCTTATTAATTATATAACCATATTTATTAAATTATAGGGCATTTACCGGTGTCAACTCTATTTGTCTACCCCGACTTATCAGATGGTTGACAAGGGAAAAATGTATAATATTTCGGGAGAAATGCTTCACCATAGACCCCTCCCAGAGGGATTTTTGAAAGTATCGATCGACGTCGTTTTAGAGAGGGGTGCGTTGTTACCACTACCTGACGATGTGGCGGATGCAACATTGGTGGCAGATGCAATAAGATCGTTTGTTGCATGGCCATCAAGCCTCCTTTGCGTAGATAATGAGGTATGCTTAAAATCGTTTACTATTCAGATTTTTATGGCAATTATACTTACATTTTGTTTACATGGTAATGTTAGACTCTCACTAAATCCATTCCAAAAAATAAGGGGATTAGGCGGGATACCGAGTCAATTGCGTCATTTGAGGTGACACAATTATATGACATTATGCTATGAGAAATGCTAATTTGTGATTTTATACTTTCCCTAACTAATTATATGATAACTAGATTCATGCTAAAGAGACTGCACAACTCAGTAGGGGTAAGGCGCCTGAAATTAGCAACATTTCGACACAAAAAAAGAATATTGCTAAGAAGACTGTGGCACACAAAAAAACTACTGCTCAGTTCAGGTCGTGCCTTCGGACATATTTAGGAATTACAGATATTCCGGATGGTGGTACCCGGCTTATATCTATGAGTGCAAATATCTTTGGTTTTGAATATTTTGAAGCAATTGGTAGAGAGGACATGGAGCAAGTTTTTAGGCATTTGGAATTAGGCCTTGGTGTTATCTGTATATACATCAGGTATACTCCGATCAACTTTGTTTAATTAAATGAACAATTTAATCCCTCATTTCAATTAATATAGTATAATGTTAATCATGTTTTAATTTAAGGTTTATGTATGACAACATTGTGCGCCCGCGTGGATTAGAAGCAAGATTTGGCTTCTTAGCTCCCAACACTGTCAATTCCGGGTTGATTGTAATGAGACCAGATGATGTCATATCATATGTACTAGGTTTATTCGTGGTCAGTAAAGATACCGAGAAGTTGTTCTCTTTTCCATATAATACTGGCAACGGGTTAGAATTTCATCCTAACTTAATCTATTATAATTTTCCATTTTTTTCCATTGTTTAATCTTTGTTTAATCTTATAGTGGACACTTGCTATTGGCTGCGATTAATCCTATGAGAAAAATTGTGTATTATTTGGACTCGTTATACAATGATTGGTCAACATATCCAGATTTGAAATAGATGATTGACATGTAAGTGTTTCGCTCCCAAAGAGATATTCAAGTTTATGTTTATGTTTATGTTTATGTTTATGTTTATGTTTATGTTTATGGTCAACATATCTGGCTTTGTGTTTATGTTTATGATTCTATAGCGTTCTACTTGCTTTTCGCTCCCAACGAGATATTCAAGTGCCAAAAAGTAGAGCGAACAACGTTACATGGATCAGAGTGGAGGTATATTTTCACAAAGAGATATTCAGTTTTGCTTACTTTAGTGATGATACTTGATAAAATAATTTAAGGGGTATATCCTGATATATATTTGTATTTTCTTTCCATGTGTAGTGTCCTTGCCAGCGTAACGGTATAGATTGTGGCTATTTTATGTTGAGGTTTATGAAAGAAACTATTCTTTTGGATCGATTAGAGATTCCATCCACGGTATGAATTTCTAACTTATGAGTTACATACTATTTTTATATTTTGTGTTTCTCATAAAATGACATACTGTTTTAACTAAATCACATACTATGTTATATTATTATATATGTAGTACTTTGAGGAATTCAATTGTGCACATTACTCAAAAGATCAATTGGATGAACTTATGGAGGAATGGTGTCAATTCATTATCAAGTTGAGAATTTTATAAGCTAAGGTATATTGTCTTATTTCCTTTGATGAGAACTTTCGTGTTTTGAGTATAAATTAAATTCGAATAAAGTGCAACGTTAATATTATCATGTTATGAATTTCGATCATTTGATTTTTTTTCCCAGGTATATAGGTACATATGTGTAGAAGATAGAGCTAAGATATTCATGTTGTTGTTGTTTCATGAGAATTCTCAAAGATAGAAAGATGTATAGATGTAAATTCAATTTTGAATATTTTAGGCATTTTACCTAGTAGAATTTTAACTTGTATCATAAATTTTGTAAATGTTGTTGTCTATATCTTGTAGAATTTTAACTTGTATCATAACTTGTAAAAAGATGTATAAATGTTGTTGTTGTTGTCTTTATGGGAATGAAGCTACCAAATATAGAGCATAAAAGATAATTCTGAAAACCTGGATCAAAATATTGGAATGAAGCTACCAAATATGATAAAAATTCTGATTAAAATAGATAATTTATTTTAAAAAAATTGTAAACAATAGACAGCACTTTAGCAAAAAAGCGCTGTAAAAACTTTAAAAAAAAGCGCTGCCTAAAGTCTGAAAGCGCTGTCTAAAGTGGGGGAATAGACATCGCTTTCAAAGAAAAGCGCTGTCTAAAGCCTACCTGGAAAAAATTACAAGGCGCTGTCTAAAGCCCAAGCGCTGTCTAAAGTGGACATAAAGCAACACTTTTACGTTGAAAAAAAGCGTTGTCTTTTCTTTTAGCAGCGCTGCTTTAGGCAGCGCTTTAAAGCGCTGTTAAAGGCCAAAAAAAAGTGTTGTCTTTTCCCTTTTTGGTAGTAGTGAACACATAGAGCCAAACACCTTCAAATGACTCACTGATGGTTGTTTTCCACTCCATACTTCTTTAGGAACTTTGTTCTTCAATATCTTAATAGGACACTGTTGTACCCCAAAATTTGCCCTCTCATGTTTTTCCAAGATTTCCTCTTGCATAGGTGGTTACAAACCTTTGCCTAAAGAAAAGGAAATTTTTTGAATGATGGTTAAGTATCCTTTGATTGGCATCTACAAAGTGTCCTTCGATCGCCATCTACAAAGTGCCCTTCAATCGCCATCAGCAAAAGGCCCTTCAATTGGCATCTACAAAAGGTCCTTCGATTGGAATCTACAAAAGGTCCTTCAATTGGCATCTACAAAAGGTACTTCGATTAGCATATGCAAAAGGTCTTTCGATTGGTATAGGGTCTTTTAATGGGCATCTCAAATAAGGCAGCTTCGACGAGCATTTTTAATAAGGTTGTTTTTCGTTAGAGTGTACAAAATGCCTTTCAACAGGCATGTTAACCAAGTGATGTTCCGATTGTCATATCAGCAGGGTGATATTTTGATTATCCAAGTTAGAGAAAAGGAGATCAAAAAGAGCAAGAACAGAGAGGTTCCCAGAAATTCTGATGATGGGCCATTTGAATCCATACAAACCATGGCTCAAACGAAGAAGCTCTGCTGAGGGGAGCCTTGAGCAATTCGAATCAAGACTCAGCGTCATCAAGAAGAATAATGTTTAGGGGCTAATAGAGGAAACTTCGATGCTGAGAATATGAGCCATTTGAATCAAGTTCAAAGCCTTCGATTGATAGAGAGCTGAAGCAACCTTTGACCAGTTAAACGGGAGAGATAATGTTTCGATTAGTTTGAGTTGAAAGAAATCCATTCGAAGGAAGTAACAATAGGCCAATCGAAGAGAAATGCTGGAGGGCATTCAAAGGAGTCAAATGTCCAGGTTCATCCAAGATTTCAAAAGGGGCATGAATATTTCAAAAAGGAAATCTTTTGATATGTCTGATTCTTGTCTCATAGCTTTAAAAGCCTAGTTAAATGGTTGTCTCTTGCCATTACTATGCACCATCACACTCCTATAAATACAAGACACAAACACAAATCAGAAGATACACGCATACTGCATCACACGGATCATGTTGCTACACCATATTGCTCAAAAATCCCAAAAGTGTTTCAATTGAAACACTTTTTGGCAGGCACCTTCAGCCTAAACAAAGACCAGATTCTCGTTCCTGAGACATCCAAGAGTCCACACCAGCTCCTAAGCAAGTATCTCCACGCCCAGGGGGTGTCAAATCGAAGCATCTAACAAATCCAGTCCACACACACAAATTCCAGTTTCAACCAAGGTAAGTCCTCTTGACCTTGCATCTTTCGTTTTAGCATAACATGTAAATAGCCTTTTATTTATTTTCTCTGTTTCTGTATTTTTTTTAGTTTGTTTGATTTTCTTGCCCAACTAACTTGGACAAGCTCAAATGAAATACAAAAAGGGTGTGAACGAAGGACCTACCCTCATGCTGCTCTGTAGGCCTATACTACTTCATAGGTCAATCGAAGGAAGCAGAAAAGGTGGCAATCGAAGGTTGCTCACACCAACTCCCAAACTCAATTGAAAGGAAGTAATAGAAGGGTGAATCGAAGGGGTCTACTGCCTGGGTTGAAAGGCAGCTTCCCCTCTGGATCGAAAAGCCCTCTTTTTCTCCCTGATCGAAGGATACCCCTTTGTATTCTTATTTGGCTTTTGTCCTTTTTCTTTATTTGACCTTTTTATCATTTAAATTAACTTTAAATCAAAAAACACAAAAAAAATTAGGCTTAGACTTTTTAATTATTAAATAATAAATTGCTTTAATTAACTAATCAATTAAATTTTAACTACTTTCTTAAATTAAAAATGATTTAGAATGTAGTATTTAATTTATGTTTCAAATGTTTTCTTAAATAAAAAATACAAAAAATATTAGAATTAAGATTTATTTCATTCAACATTTATTTTCTTAATTAAAATTAAATTTAGAGTTAATTGTTTTCTTAACAAAACCAAAAAAAAAGATTTTTTGTTTACTTAGAACTTTTTTTTAGACGCAATATTTTTTTCGCGTGTGTTTATTTTTATTCTTGCATTTTATATAAATATTATAACTGCTCATGGATTTAATATTTTTAGATTTAAAATTCCGCACTTTATTTCATGCACTCTTTTTTATGTAACTCTCCCAAAGCCGTGTAATAGTTTAGGATTTATTTTTCTGCATTTTATTTTCTGCACATTTACTGCTTTATTATTTTGATATATTACTATTAGTAAATAGGCGTGTATGGAAAGACTGTAAATTAAAACATTAGCTCACCTAACAAAAAGACAAAAATAATTGAATCTCAACACATATGCACATATGCACCTCTAGGGTGTCCCCTCTTCGGTTGCCTTTCGGAAAATAAAGTAGTCATGTCCCTCGAGAATGGGGACGCTTTAGCAAAGACCCATAAAATCAAAAGATCATAGTCCCTCGATGACCCTTACAGAGTTGCCTTTCAGTGAATGATCTCGTCCCTTAAACAAAAGTTGCTAAAGCGTCTCCATATGTTGCCTTTATGACTGTAAAACGTCCCTTCGAATGTCCCTCAACATCCAACGATAAGGCTACCTACTCACTAATAGTAGGATGACATTGTCTAAAGGAAAAGAGGAAAAGAATGACCCTTTTCGAGTAACAAAGTAGATAGCTGTTAGAAGTTTGCTCAAACATTATGCACTTACACAAAAAATTACTTTTCAAAAAAATAAAATTTCAAAACACTGTATACTTTCTTCACTATCTCGAGAAACATTACAAAGTTCGCCGTACTAAGGCGTTTTCAAAAAAAATTTAAACACAAAAGCACAAAGGTATTTTAAAATGAGCAAACCTCTAAGAGCCCATGGAAAACCACAGATGGAAAGGGTGTTAACACCTTCCCTTTCCATAACCTACCCCCCTTACTCAGAAAATTCTCAAAAAGATCTTTTTCTATTCTTTTCACCTTTTCCTTTGTTGGATAAAAGAAAAGACAGTGGCGACTCTTGCTTACCGCACATTTGCAAATACAAAATGCAAACCAGTATATAACAGTCGGTTCTGCCACCGTATCACAGAATCGGCGACTCTGCTGGGGACATAGTAAAAAGTGAGGTTACCTTAGAGTTTAGTTCATTTTAAATTGCTTTCATTGTGTGTTTTATATGCTTTACTTTTGAGGGTTTTCTTGGGTTGTTACTAAAAGATCCTACACCCAGATCTGGGGCACCTTATTAGGTAAGTAGCAATAAATCATGGAGGTTTTACGGTGTAGACCGATACGGATGAAGTGGTGGCTACATTAGCGCGATACTCTGGATTATACTAATGTTCCTTGAGTAATTCGAGGATAACATTAGGCTTCCTCATAGTGTCACTAAGCGCTAACTGACCTTTAGAACCTTTAATTGACTCATCCTAGCCATTAGGAAGTAGTGAGATAACCGGCTTTGGTCCCGACCGAAGATTGGTTGATACTCGATACTACACTCATTGAGGCTGGAATTTCGGGATTTTTTGGCCGCAATACTTCGGTGCGGAGCTGAAACAATTTCTGAAGGGAAGGTCAGTGATATTGAGACTCCTTAGAACCCGGTTACTATTAATAGGACAGGTTGAGCCAACTGAACATTCAAGAGGGTACTTACCTTAAAACCTCATGCAAGCCTTTGAACCTAAGGTTTATTGTGTGATTTGCTTGTGTTTTTCTTTGATTTTTAGAATAATCATGACATCATAAACATCATGACATTCATATGTTCTAATCATTTCAAGGACCTGTTGGATTTACCTCTTTGATGTTTTGTAGGATATGAATTCAGGTCATAGAAAAACCATCCGGATTCACTTCACAGAAGTTCCTCCCAAACTTAAGGAATTAGTCTTGAAAGTTCTTGAGGATTCATCATTCCACAAAAGACATGGTCACTTGCTCAGTTTGGTTACCACCGGATTTGACGAAGGTTTGATGAGTGTCTTATTCCAGTTCTTCTACCCTAAGCACCATTGCT
The DNA here is from genome assembly GCA_948472305.1 of Vicia faba. Taxonomy (NCBI): domain Eukaryota; kingdom Viridiplantae; phylum Streptophyta; class Magnoliopsida; order Fabales; family Fabaceae; genus Vicia; species Vicia faba. The sequence continues at coordinate 493,726,377 of OX451739.1, forward strand.
TCACATTCCCTGATTATCAACCGGTGCCTACACTGGAGGAGTTCTCTAAGTTACTTGGTTTACCTATATTGGAGCGAGTACCTTTCACTTGTTTAGAACAAGACCCAGCTTCTGAAGATGTTGCCGTAGCTTTTCACTTGAATCCATCTGATATTGAGTCCAATTAGGAAAAAAGAAGTGAAGTTAAGGGTCTCCTTGCAAATCTTTTGATGAAGAAGGCTCATATTTTCCTGGATGCTATGAGTTATCATGACTTCGAAGATGTCTTAGCCCTCTTGATCCATGGGTTGGTCCTGTTTCCTAATTCAGATCAACTTATAGATGTGAATGCCATCAACATTTTCCTTGCTCACAATCTGGTGCCTACATTGCTCGGGGATATCCTACATTCTCTCCATACTCGTACTCTGAAGAAGCGAGGAACTCTCATGTGTTTCACCCCTCTGCTATATAGGTGGTTTATTTCGCACCTTCCTCGGTCAATAATGCAGAATGATTTAGGCTTAAGGTGGAGTCAAAGACTAATGTCTCTCTCTCACTCCGAAATCCATTGGTGTCCTCACTCTCAAGAGGACTTTTTTTATTGATCGTTGTGGATAATTTCCTAATGTGCCACTCCTGGGCATTAGGGGAGGCATCACCTACAATCGTTCTTTAGAACCACGTCAGTTTGGCTATACACAGAGAGATGGTCCACCGGATATGCTCATCCAGGGTATTATGTTCAACTACCCAGATGATTTGCAAAATTATCGTCAGAGGTTCATCCGCGCTTGGGGCATTGTTAAAAAGAATGATAGTAGGACTTTGGGGCGTAAGAACTCCATCCATTTTGAACCTTACCTCAAATGGGTGCGAGCTCGAGCCTAAAGTATTATGATGCCATACAATTCCATCTTACCAATGATCTTGGAACCTGTTGTTCAAGGGGGCGAGTCTCGTATTATTCTCCATCCTGATATGCCAACCAACTCCGAAGAGTTGCAAAAGTCTTGGATCCAGCTCAAGGGAGAACATGATACTTTTGAGGCTCAATTCTATGCAAGTGATAAGAAGGTGTTGGAATTAACAAAACAACTTCGTGAAGAGAGGAACCTCAACACCAAAAGGAAGCGCCCATGGGAGACTTAGGAGTTTAGAATTTCCTTTCAATGTTTATCCCTGTGTAATCTTTTGTTTCTTTAAAAACTTGCTAATAAAAGGTTTTGTTTCTTGTTTTGTTTAAAAGAGCTTAAATACAATAAGTTCCTTGAAAACATTGCATAAGCATATCATGTATCTCATTGCATAAGTAGGTCTCAAAGCAGGGTTCTTATCTTCTTCGTTGTTTATTTCAGCAAGTAAAGAAATGGCTCTTGAAAAAAACATCAAGAATCTTCAGGCGTAAAATGCCCAATTCTAGCAAATGATTGTGGCTCTAGCTGAAGGGCAAGAAGATATGAAAGCCCTCATACTGAAAGATAAAAAGAAGAAGCCAAAGAAACCAGCTGGTGTAGTGAACTTGGGAAGAAGGATCATTGGACCAATTCGGAGAGCTTCTGAGTTGGTAACTTCATCAAAGGAAGGAGACAATTAAGAAGAGGAAACAAGAGAGGAAGACTCTAGTCCAAAGGAATCTGATGATGAATCTGACTATGATGAGGAGCAATATCCTCCTGCTGATGAAAAATACAAACAACTGGAGGATCGTTTGAATGCAATGGAAATCCAGAAGGTACCAGGTCTGAATTTTGAAGAACTGGGTTTGGTTTCTGGGATTGTCATCCTGTAGTTCAAGGTTCCAGTGTTCGCAAAAATGATGGGGTCTCATGTCCCAAGATGCATCTCCGATCTTATGTGAGGAAGATTCAGCCTCACACTGCAGACAGGGACTTATGGGTCCACTTTTTCAAGACAGTCTATCTGGGACTCAGCTAGAGTGGTTCTATCAGCTGGAGGGGACCAATATTCATAACTGGAAAGACCTGGCTACGGCTTTCTACAAGCAGTATCAGTATAATACAGACCTTCCTCCCACCCATACGCAACTCCAAAGTATGTCTATGGGTTCGAGCGAGGGTTTTGAAGACTATGCTCAGAAGTGGAGGGACTTAGCAGGAAGAGTCCAACCCCCCTGTCTGATAGGGAGTTAGTGGATATGTTTTTAGGTACCCTATCTGGTCCGTTTTTTAATCGTCTATTTGGAAGCTCCTCGGCTAGCTTTAATGAGTAGATTTTGACAGGATAAAGAATGGAAATTAGGATCAGAAGTGGTAAGATTCAGAAGGATGCCTCTTCAAGTATCGGAAAGAGACATTTCATAGGAAAAAAAGAGGTCAATGTTGTTTACAATCAACGAAATCAGGACAAAACCGAGCGTCGTCCAACGATAGGGGCTGTTATGATATCCAAGCCGGCCACTATTGAACAATGAAATAATCAGCCTAGAGTAGAAAGACCTGTAAGGAAATTCACCCGGATAAATATTACTTTGTCTCAAGTATTGCCTCATCTAATGAAATCTAATCTGGTTACCTTGAGGGAAGCTCCCAAGAATCCCAACACAGCATCTCCTCACTACAACCCAAATGCTTGTTGTGCTTACCATTCAGAAAGTCCAGGACATGATACAAATGGCTGTTGGGCTTTGAAAAATAAGGTGCAAGACCTTATTGAAGCGAAGGAGATTGAATTTGATGCTCCTGAGATTCCCAATGTTATAACTGCTTCCATGCCCAAGCATGGTCGGGGTGTTAATGTTGTTGACAATGATGCGTTTGTTACTTCTGTTGAGGAACTTGTTACTCCTCTCATGATCGTTAAATGGAACTTGTTGAAAGCTAGTTTATTTCCAGGTTGTGGCAAAGAGTGCCACTTATGTTTTTCTCTACCGACTGGTTGTTATTTGTTGAAAGCAGGTGTTCAATGCCTGATGGATGATAAAGAGATCTTGTTTGAAAAGACTCCCGTCACAACTGTTTCTTGTAAGGATGTTTCAATCATAACCATTTCCACCAATCCTCCTAGGGTCTCCACCAAAAGACCCGTCAGGATTACATCTGCTCCAAAGTTGGCTCCTCTGATTATCACCATGCCAGGGCCAATCCCATACTCCTCGGACAAGGTTGTTCCTTGGAACTATGGGGTTGACGTCTACTACTATGGCGTCAAGAAAGATCTGTTAGTTGTTGAAGACCAAGTTTCTGAAAATACTGATCCCGACATTGGCAACATCGTTGGGACCAACAAAATAACCAGAAGTGGAAAAGTGTTCTCCCCTGACATTTCTCCTCCAAAAGTCGTTATTATTCCTGTGATCATTCCTACTATTGTTCCTGCTGATACTACCACCGCAATTCCTGTGATTACCCCTGTTGCCACCCCTATCACCGAGTCGGCCGAGACTCGGGGCAAAGACATATTGATTGAGCATGTCAAGACGAAGGCGCATTCAGAGCCTATTCCAGAGGCTTCCAAGAAGGAAATGGAAGAAATCTTGAAGATAATAAAAAAGAGCGACTACGATGTGGTCGAAAAGCTGGGGCAGACTCCTTCTAAGATTTCAATGTTAGCCCTGCTATTATGCTCTGAAGCGCATACAAAATCTTTGGTGAAATTCCTCAAGACTGCCCATGTGCCACAAGAAACCTCTGCTGACCAATTTGAAGACTGTGTGGCCAGTTTGATAGCTGATAACGATTTGGGTTTTTCTGATGCTGATCTGACACCCAGAGGAAGAAAACACAATGATGCGCTACATGTCTCCATTGAATGCAGGGGCACTACTTTGGCCCATGTTCTAGTAGATACTGGTTCATCGTTGAACGTGCTGCCCAAGAAGGCTCTGGACAGATTAGACTGTGAAGTTTTGACTTTGAAGCCCAGCAACATTGTAGTGAGGGCTTTCGATGGTTCAAAAAGAATGGTGCACGGGGAGGTGGGCATTCCCATCAAATTTGGTTCTCAAACCTTTGACTCCATCTTCTACGTGATGGATATCAGACCATCTTATTCTTGTTTGTTGGGTCGCCCTTGGATCCATGGGGCTGGAGCTGTCACGTCCACTCTGCATCAGATGATGAAGTACCCGGTGAAAGGAAAGATTGTCATGGTACATGGTGAAGAGGAATACATGGTAAGCCACTTGAACTCTTTCAGGTATGTGGAAATGGATGGCGAGTTCATCGAGATTCCTTGCAGAACTTCAAAGAGGTGCCCCAAACCATGGTTGCAACTAAGACTATTACCAATCCGCCGAAGATCACCAGACCTCCCTTGAAAATGGCTTCTCTCAAGGACGCCAAAGTAGTTATTGAAGAAGGTGGGTGTACCATTTGGGGCCAACTCCCTGACATTCCATAAAAACCTGATAAGTTTGGCTTGGGTTTCTCTTTAGGGGCTCAAAGGGTTGTTCATCATGCTCGTGCTGGAGGACCTCCCCTACATATCAGCAACCATGGGGTCAATGCTTTAGAAGACAGTGATAATGACTATGACATGGATAGTTGGATCTTCCCTACTACCAACGGTGGACCCAGTAACTGGAAAACTAAAGACTTTGTACCAATTAAATTTATTCAGGAGTAATCATCTTTTTGTTTTCAGATATGTAATAATTAAACAATATAAACTCTATGGTCATGTGTCTTACCCGGGGTACAATGGTTTATTTGTGAGGGTTATCATGTTTTAATATCATATGTCATTAATAAAGCATTGAACATTTTGCATACAAATTTTGCGCTCTCTATTTTTCTTTTCTGCTTTTTACTTTGTCAATACAGCTATGCTCTTACACACACTCACGTATCAAACCGCAGATCCATATCCATTCTGGATCCCAATGATAACAGTTCTACTATTTCCAGTTATGAATTTGAAAATCCGATCAACCAAGCCGAGGATGAAGGTGAGGAAGATTGTGAGGTACCCGGAGAACTTGCCAGGCTGTTACAACAGGCAGAAAGGGCTATACAACCTCATGAAGATCCAATTGAGACAGTGAACTTAGGCACATAAGAGAACAGAAAAGAAGTCAAGATAGATGAAAATTTAGAGCCTAGTGTCAAACAGTGGTTTATACAAATGTTGCATGATTATGTCGAGATCTTTGCCTGGTCATATGAAGACATGCTAGAACTAGACACATATATTGTGGTTCATTGTATACCAACTAAAGAAGACTTCCCTCCGGTAAAGCAGAAGGTCCGTCATATGCGCCCTGATATGTCGGAGAAGATCAAAGCAGAAGTTATGAAAAAGTTCAACGCTGGGTTCTTAGATGTCACCACTTACCCACAATGGGTTGCTAACATAGTCTTGGTGCCTAAAAAGGACGACAAGGTACATATGTGTGTGGACTACAGAGATTTGAACAGGGTAAGCCCCAAGGATGACTTCCCGCTTCCCCACATTGACGTTCTGGTTGACAACACCGCACATCATAATATCTTTTCCTTCATGGACGATTTCTCTGGTTACAATCAGATCAAGATGGCACCCGAAGACATGGAGAAGACAACCTTCGTCATACAGTAGGGCACTTTCTGTTACAAAGTGATGCCATTTGGGTTGAAGAATGCTGGGACAACCTATCAGCGAGCTATGGTAGCTTTGTTCCACAACATGATTCACCATGAGATAGAGGTCTACGTTGATGACATGATAGCCAGGTCTCAAACTGAGGAAGAGCACCCTGATCATCTACAAAAGTTGTTTGATAGACTGAAGACGTACAAGTTAAGGCTAAATCCAAACAAGTGCACCTTTGGGGTAAGGTCTGGTAAACTCTTAGGTTTCATTGTTAGTGACAAGGGTATTCAGGTAGATTCTGCAAAGGTCAAGGCCATACAAGAGATGCCACCTCATCGCACTGAGAAGGAAGTTAGAGGCTTCTTGGGACGCCTAAATTACATCGCTAGGTTCATTTCCCCTCCAACTGCTACTTGTGATCTAATCTTCAAACTCCTGAAGAAAGATCAAGTGGCAAAGTGGAATGACGAATGCCATACTGCCTTTGAGAAAATCAAGGAATACCTTCAAGAGCCTCCAATTAGGATGCCTCCAATTGAAGGAAGACCTTTAATAATGTACTTAACAGTGTTAGATAATTCAATGGGGTGTGTGATGGGGCAGCATGACGAGTCCGGTCGAAAAGAGCACGCAATATACTACCTTAGCAAAAATTTTACCGACTGTGAAACAAGATACTCACTGCTCGAGAAAACTTATTGCGCTTTGGCATGGGCTTCTCGCTGACTAAGACATTATATGTTGACCCACACTAATTTGTTGATATCTAAGATGGATCTGATCAAATACATCTTCAAGAAGCCCGCTCTCTCCAGAAGAATAGAGAGATGGAAAATGATCCTGACTGAATACGATATTCAATACACAACCCAGAAAGCAATCAAGGGAAGTGTATTAGCTGATCATTTGGCTCACCAGGCTGTGGATGACTACCAATCCATGAAGTTTGAATTCCCGGATGAGAATATTATGCTAGTGACTGACTGTGAAGAACCTGGACCGGATGAAGGACATGAGAAAGGATCCCGATGGACTATGGTCTTTGATGGAGCTTCCAACGCACTCGGCAATGGCATTGATGATGTAATCATATCTCCCGGGGGGTGTCATACTCCTTTCACAGCCATACTATGTTTCAACTGTACTAATAATATGGCGGAGTATGAAGCATGCATCATGGGTCTCAAAGCTTCTATTGACCTAAGGATCAAGTTCTTGAGCGTTTTCGAGGATTCAGCCTTGGTAATAAGTCAAATCAAAGGGGAGTGGGACACAAAGCACCCTAATCTCATCCCTTACAAAGAACATGTGCTGACATTGCTTCCACACTTTGAAGAAGTCACCTTTGAACATTTTCCACGAGAAGAGAATCAGTTAGCGGAAGCGCTAGCTACTATGTCATCCATGTTCAAGGTCAGATAGGACAATGAGGCTCCTCAGATCACTATTGAGAGATTGGATGAACCATCATACTGCTATGAAATTGATACTGAAGAAGTAACCGACAAACCTTGGTTCCATGAAGAGAAAAGGTATCTCAAGGCTCAAGAATATATTGAGGGGCATCTGTCAATGATAAGAAGATTCTGAGAAGATTCTCCGCAAAGTTCTTCCTCAGTAATGGAATCCTCTACAAGCACAACCACGATTCTACTTTACTTTGGTGTGTAGACAAGAGCGAAGCAGAGAGGATTATGGAAGATTTACATGAAGGTACCTTTTGTACCCATTCTAGTGGACACACCATGGCTAAAAAGATCCTACAGGCAGGATATTACTGGTCCACTATGGAAGCAGACTGTTATCAGCATTCTCGAACTTGTCACAAATGCCAGATCTATGCTGATAAAGTGCATGTACCTCTGGTTTCCTTAAACGTATTGATGGCTCCCTGGCCCTTTGCAATGTGGGGCATTGACATGATCGGAGAGATTAGACCTACCGCTTCCAATGGGCATCACTTCATCCTAGTGTCCATTGATTACTTCACGAAGTGGGTTGAGGCTGCCTCTTTTGCTACTGTTACCAAGAATATTGTGGCGTGGTTCATCAAGCATAACCTTATCTACCGGTATGGAGTTCCAGAGAGAATCATCACAGATAATGGTACAAATATCAACAATACCATGATCACCGAACTCTGTAAACAATTCAAAATCCAACTGATAATTCTTCCCCTTACCGGCTGAAGATGAACGACATTGTGTAGGCTGCTAACAAGAACATTAAGAAAATCATATAGAAGATGACAGTGACATACAAAGATTGGCATGAGATGTTACCATTTGCTCTTTATGGTTACCACACCTCAACACATACGTCAACAGGGGCAACACCTTACTCTCTGGTGTATGGTATGGAGGTTGTCCTACCTATTGAGGTCCATATCCCTTCTTTGAGAATCATGAAGGATGCAGGTTTGAATGAAGATGATTGGATCTAGACTCGACTTGACCAACTGAATCTGATTGATGAGAAAAGGCTTGCTGCTGTCTGTCATGGTCAGATGTACCAAAAGAGAATGATCAAGGCTTCCAACAAAAAGGTCAGACGTCAGGTATATCAAGTGGGTGATATAGTAATCAAGCGCATCATACTGCCAAGGTGATCCCAAGGGAAAATGGACTCCCATTTATGAAGGGCCCTTTATGATCAAGAACATATTTTCTGGTGGAGCCATGATTCTAACCACCATGAATGGTGACGACCTTCCTCACCCTATGAATGCAGACATAGTTAAAAGATACTACGCATGAATAAAGACCCACTAGGTTGACTGGCCTAGGAAAAAATAAGGGCATCCCGATGAACCAACAGGGTTCGGGAAAAAATAGGGATAAATAAAAAAATTGTACACCCGGCAAGTCGAAAACTTGAAAAGGCGGCTTGGGCAAAAAAGGGTATTTCGGTGGACTGAAAACCCGAAAGGGCGGTCCAGGAAAAAATTAGGTATTTGAAGCATACAACTATGTCCCATTGGATCACCTTGTGACCGGACTTCAGTATCAACTATCAAGCTCAAATTGCACCAGTCAATCCAGTCAGCTTCAGACAAGTAGCAAAGTGATGAGACGCTCAAAGACATAAGGGCAATAACAGAATTGAAACTCAATGGGATTATTATACATAGCTGTTTTTTCTTTGTACACTATTTTGTATAATTTTCATTTTCACAGCAGCATTCTCCTACTAGAATGTCAGTCTCTTTGTACAAAAATGCCTGTTATAGGCAAACTTCAAAATCAATGCAAATCATTTCGTTGAAAGTACAAAACTGTTTGTTTTCTATTTTTCTGTTTTATTTTGCAAAAAAAAAACGTACAATGATTATTTTTGACATACGCATTTGAATATGATTACTGTTTACAAATACTTGCATAAAAAAAAAGACAATTGCTAATGACATTAAGAAACGGGGAAAAGTCCAAAAAAAAGCCATGTGTAGTCCCGACAATTACTCTTTCCAACATGGTACAGGGGCAGAGACATCTTGAGACGAAGTCACCGCTACATACGACCCAATGACGTCTATGTTCCCCACCGAGTAGAAACAACCAAAGTTTTGATCTCTTCTTCCCCAAGCAGGAATTACCTCCTCCAACAAAGTTCCCTTAAAAGGCTAAAATCTGTATTCCCCAGCTGAGTTTTATAATCTCAAACAGTTTATAAAACCTCCTCCCCGGTAGATTTTATTTCTCTAACTGCGGAAGTTTATCCCCCAATAGAGTTTGTTTCTCTATATCGGTAAAATCTTTTGACAGAGCATCCTTCCCCTACAGAGTCATTCTCAAGCAGGAGTTAAAAATCCCCGGTAGAATATCCTCGAGTGAAAATGGAAAATCCCCAGCAAGTCATCTCCATTCATCATCCCCAGCGGAAACGAATGATTCAGCTTCCCAATACTCTCCAGCAGCAGTCAGGGATTTATTTTCTCATACTAGGAAATATTGCAACAACATCCCATATTCATATATCATGGCATGCACATACACATCGCATACATCATAATCTCATTTATTTTGAGAACATCATCACAATGCACTTCATACATCATGGCATTGCATATGACTAACTCTTTACCTTTTTTCAGGAAAGATCAAATCAACAAACATCGTTGACTACTTACATGACCGGGTAGTCTTCTCAAAGCTACGTATGACGAAGGAAGATTTCAGCATTTTCCTCAGAAAAATGTTCTCGAAAGACCTTCTCTGGTTCAGTTAAATTGATACTAAGATTTTACTGATTATTTTCCAGTTGAAGATAATTCAAGACTTTCTTCTCGTTCAGTTAAATCGACACAAAGATTTTTCTTGATTTCTATTCTAGTTGAAGACAATCCAAGACCTTTTTCTAGTTCAGTTAAATCGACACTAAGATTTTTTTTATTCTAATTCCAGTCAAAGTTAATTCAATACTTTCTCTGGTTCAGTTAAATCGACACTAAGATTTTTTTGATTCTTATCCAGTCAAAGATAAATCAATACCTCTGCTGGTTCAGTTTAAATCAACCATTGATTTATTACTAATTCTTTTCCTTGTAAATACTTTCTCTGGTTCAGTTAAATCGACACTAAGATTTTTCTGATTTCCATTCCAGTCAAAGTTAATTCAATACCTTCTCTGGTTCAGTTAAATCGACACTAAGATTTTTATGATTCTTATCCAGTCAAAGATAAATTAAGACCTCTGCTGGTTCAAATCAAATCGACCATTGATTTATTACTAATTCTTTTCTGGTACATACTTTCTCTGGTTCAGTTAAATAGACACTAAGATTTTCCTGATTTCTATTCCAGTTGAAGACGATCCAAGACCTTTTTCTAGTTTAGTTAAATCGACACTAAGATTTTCTGATTCTTATCCAGTCAAAGATAAATCAAGACCTCTGCTGGTTCAGTTCAAATCGACCATTGATTTGTTATTGATTCTTTTCCGATAGATACTTTCTCTTATTCAGTTAAATCGACCCTAAGATTTTCTGATTCTTATCCAGTTAAAGATATTGTAAAGCCTGGAGCCCGAACAGATAGCAGTTTATTAATTACTATGAAACCTGGACCCGACCAGATAACAGCTTAATTTCTTCAAATGCTAAAGCCTGAATACGACCAGATAACAATTCAATGTCTACAATTATTGCGAAGCCTGGAATCGACCAGATAGTAGTTAATTTAATTTTCTCCAATAGGTCACCGTGAATCCTGGAATACGACTAGATAGCAGTCAATCTTATTGTCCTCAACAAGTTGCCGTGAAGCCTAGATCCTGACCAGATAAAAACTCTCTTTCAAGAGATAACTCCCCAATAGAGTAATGGACAACCTAAGTTCCTAGGCTTTATTCCCCTAAAACATTCCCCAACGAACTCCTCCTCATATAGCAGGAACAGGAATCCCCACAAAGAGACTTCTTATAAAGTTAGCATCTACTTTGGATGGCATCTCTAAGCCCATCTCTGACAATATTTCGTCATCTTTTCCAAATGGCATCTATAAGCCCATTCACGATACTATCTACACAGTCAAGTATCATCTCAAATGAGTGCAAATTTCTGGGCACACTAGTGTTCAATCATCTTCCACCTTCAGATCACGAAAGACAGACAAGCCAATCTACATCCTCAGGTTTAAGAAGATTGAACAGGGGCAGCTGTTGTACTCCAAAATGTGCCCTCTCATGTTTTTCCAAGATTTCCTCTTGCATAGGTGGTTACAAACCTTTGCCTAAAGAAAAGGAAATTTTTGAATGATGGTTAAATATCCTTCGATTGGAATCTACAAAGTGCCCTTCGGTCGCCATCTACAAAGTTCCCTTCGATCGCTATTTGTAAAAGGCCCTTCGATTGGCATCTACAAAAGGTCCTTTGATTGGCATCTGCAAAAGGTCCTTTAATTGGCATCTACAAAAGGTCCTTTGATTAGTATCTTTAAAAGGTCTTTCGATTGGTATAGGGCCTTTCGATGGGCATCTCAAACAAGGCAGCTTCGACGGGCATTTTAAATAAGGTTATTTTTTATAGTGTACAAAGTGCCTTTCGACTGGCATGTTAACCAAGTGATGTTCCGATTGGCATATCAGCAGGGTGATATTCTGATTGTCCAAGTTAGAGAAAAGGAGATAAAAAAGAGCAAGAACTGAGAGGTTCCCAGAAATTCTGATGATGGGTCATTCGAATCCATAGAAACTATGGCTCAAACGAAGAAGCTCTGCTGAGGGGAGCCTTGAGCAATTCAAATCAAGACTCAGCGCCATTAAGAAGAATAATGTTTAGGGGCTAATCGAGGAAACTTTGATGCTGAGAATATGCGCCATTCGAATCAAGTTCAAAGCCATCGATTGATAGAGAGCTTAAGCAAACTTCGACCAGTTAAAAGGGAGAGTTGATGTTTCAATTGGTTTGAGTTGAAAGAAAGACATTCGAAGGAAGTAACAATAGGCCAATCGAAGAGCAACGCTGGAGGGCGTTCAAAGGAGTCAAATGTCTAGGTTCATCCAAGATTTCAAAAGGGGCATGAATATTTCAAAAAGGAAATCTTTTAATTTGTCTGATTCTTGTCTCATAGCTTTAAAAGCCTAGTTAAATGGTTGTCTCTTGCTGTTACTATGCACCATCACACTCCTATAAAAACAAGATACAAACACAAATCAGAAGACATACGCATACTGCATCACACAGATCACGTTGCCACACCACATTGCTCAAAAATCCCAAAAGTGTCCCAATCGAAGTACTTTTTTGGCAGGCACCTTCAGCCAAAACGAAGACCAGATTCTCGTTCTTGAGACATCCATGAGTCCACACCAGCTCCTAAGCAAGTGTCTCCACGCCCAGAGGGTGTCAAATCGAAGCATCTAACAACTCCAGTCCACACACACAAATTCCAGTTTCAAGCAAGGTAAGTCCTCTTGACCTTGCATCTTTCATTTTAGCATAACATGTAAACGGCCTTTTATTTATTTTCTTCGTTTCTGTATTTTTTTGGTTTGTTTGCTTTTCTTGCCCAACTAACCTGGACAAGCTCAAATGAAATACAAAAAGGGTGTGAACGAAGGACCTACCCTCATGCTGCTCTGTAGGCCTATACTGCTTCATAGGCCAATCGAAGGAAGCAGAAAAGGTGGCAATCGAAGGTTGCTCACACCAACTCTCAAACTCAATTCAAAGGAATTAAAAGAAGGATGAATTAAAGGGGTCTACTTCCTGGGTCGAAAGGCAGCTTCCCCTTTGGATCGAAAATCCCCCTTTTTCTCCCTGATCAAAGGATACCCCTTTGTATTCTTATTTGGCTTTTGTCCTTTTCTTTATTTGACCTTTTCATCATTTAAATTAACTTTAAATCAGAAATCACAAAAAATTAGGCTTAAACTTTTTTTTATTATCAAATAATTAATTGCTTTAATTAACTAATTAATTAAATTTTAACTACTTTCTTAAATTAAAAATGAATTAGAATGTAAGATTTAATTTATGTTTCAAATGCTTTCTTAAACAAAAAATACAAAAAATATTAGAATTAAGATTTATTTCATTCAACATTTATTTTCTTAATTAAAATTAAATTTAGAGTTAATTGTTTTCTTAACAAAACCAAAAAAAAAAGATTTTTTTTTGTTTACTTAGAACTTTTTTTAGGTTTTTTTAGACGTAATATTTATTTCGCGCGTGTTTATTTTTATTCTCGCATTTTATATAAATATTGTAACTGCTCATGGATGTAATAGTTTTAGATTTAAAATTCCGTACTTTATTTCATGCACTCTTTTTTATGTAACTCTCCCAAAGCCGTGTAATAGTTTAGAATTTATTTTTCTGCATTTTATTTTTCGCACATTTACTGCTTTATTATTTTGATATATTACTGTTAGTAAATAGGCGTGTATGGAAAGACTATAAATTAAAATGTTAGCTCATCTAACAAAAAGACAAAAATAACTGAATCTCAACACATATGCACATATGCACCTCTAGGGTATCCCCTCTTCGGCTGCCTTTCGGAAAATAAAGCAGTCATGTCCCTCGAGAATGGGGAAGCTTTAGCAAAGACCCATAAAATCAAAAGATCATAGTCCCTCGATGACCCTTACAGAGTTGCCTTTTGGTGAATGATCTTGTCCCTTAAACAAAAGTTGCTAAAGCTTCTCCATATGTTGCCTTTATGACTGTAAAACGTCCCTTTGAATGTCCCTCAACATCCAACGATAAGGCTACATACTCACTAATAGTAGGATGGCATTGTCTAAAGTAAAAGAGGAAAAGAACGACCCTTTTCGAGTGACAAAGTAGATAGCTGTTAGAAGTTTGTTCAAATATTTTGCACTTACACAAAAAATTACTTTTCAAAAAATAATAATAATTTCAAAACACTTTGTATACTTTCTCCACTATCCCGAGAAACATTACAAAGTTTGCTGTACTAAGGCATTTTCAAAACATTTTTAAACACACAAAGCACAAAGGTATTTCAAAATTAGCAAACCTCTAAGAGCCCGTGGAAAACTAGGATGGCAAGGATGCTAACACCTTCCCTTTCCATAACCTACCCCCTTACTCAGAAAATTCTCGAAAAGGTCTTTTTCTGTTCTTTTCACCCTTTCCTTTGTTAGATAAAAGAAAAGACGGTGTCAACTCTTGCTTACCGCATATTTGCAAATACAAAATGCAAACCAGTATATAACAGTCGGTTCTGCCATTGTATCACAAACACCTATTCAAAATATAAACTGCAGTCAAAACAACTTCTCCCCATAAAAACTCTGGCAAATTCTTTTGCTTCAGCATGCTTCTCTCTATATCTAATATGGTTTTGTTTCTTCTTTCAGTAATTTCATTATGTTGAGGTGTATAAGGAGCAGTTATCTCATGGTCAACACCATGTTCTGTACATAAATCTTCAAACATCTTGGATGTGTATTCGCCACCTCCATTTGTTCGCAGAACTTTGATCTTCTTCTCACTCTAGTTTTCAACAAGTATCTTGAATCTCTTAAAGATTTCGAATACTTAGTCCTTTCGTTTGATCATATAGATCCACAGATTTTGACTAAACTCATCGACAAACGAAATAAAATATTTGTTTCCACCAATTGTATGTTCTTCGAGTAGACCATATACATATGAATGTACCACTTTGAGGATGCTAGATGATCTCATTGGCATAGTCAAAATGAAAGAATTTCTGGATTGCTTTCCTACTGAACAACCTTCATAAATATTTTCAAGCATCTCAAGACTTGGAATTCCAGTAACCATATCTTGAGTAATCAGTTGATTGAATGCTCAAAAACTCAAATGTTTAAACCTCAAATGCCACAACCAACTATCCTTGTGGTCAACAACAGTTTTCAAACATTGAACTTCAATCGAACTGATCATAGTCTTAAATGTCATGTTCTTCGACAACAAAGATTTTAAGACCAAATTGTTCTTGGTGTTGATCAATTTCAAAACTCCATCTTTTATGACAACTGGGAAACTTTTTTTGACTAGTTGTTCAACACTTAGCAAGTTGCACTTTATTCCAAGTACATAAAAGCACATCTTTGATCATAGCTTTCCCTCCATTACTCATTTGAAAGACTATATTTCCAGTACCTTCTCCTTGCAACGAACTATTATCAGCAAGTTTTACCTTGCCCTTCTTCGACTCGTCAAAATCCGTGAACCACTCCTTTCGACAAGTCACGTGGTCCGAGCAGCCTAATTCGAGAAACCAGATTTTGGATTCGACATTGTTATATATAACTGCAGCCATAACCACCATACCACCTTCATAATCATCGGAATCTTGGCATGCAAGGTTCGCTTCTTCGTCCTTGCTTGTCAATCCCTTATCTTTTATGTATCAATAATTCTTGGCTACATGAACCCATTTTTCACAGTTATAGCACTGCACACCTTTTTTTATCTTATTTTCCCTTTCATTCCTCCTCATCCTTTCGAGGATTCAGAAGCTCCATCTTTGACCTGATGTTTGTGAGGTTTCGACCAAGACTTCTTGCCTTGAGTATTGTGGAACTTGCCTTTGAATTTGCTAGAACCATCATCCTTTTTCCATAACTGAGCTTGTAGAGCCCGTATCGAGTCTTGCACTCCTTTCCTTTCGACAATCCTCATCTCATGGGCCTCCAACGAACCAACCAAATCTTCCACTTTAGTGGTTTCAAGATTATTGGATTCTTAAATAGCTACAATAACGTGATCAAAGTGAGAGGTCAACGTTCTCATTACCTTCTCAATTATCATCTTATCAGTAGTGGTTTCACCACAACCCTTCAAGAGATGGACGAGTTTTTGAACCTTCGACACATATTCTGCAACTTTTTCATCTTCTCCCATCGACAACAACTCATATTATCGATGCAAGGTTTGTAACTTGACAGCCTTGACTTTCTCACCTCCTTCGTAAATACTTCACCAGAATATCCCATGCTTCCTTTATCGTTTCAGCATGAGAGATTTTGTCAGCAGCATCGACCGCCGTCTGAATGCAATAAGCAGCCTTGCAATCTTTCTTCTTGACTTCGTTGTGGGCTTTTTTCTGTTCGTCGGTTGCATTTGCAGCCAACGCATGAATGTCGTCGGTAATCACTTCTAGTGTTTCATGGAAGTCAAACAAGGATTGCATCTGTTTTTTCCATCAAATCCAATTCTTGTTGTCAAGCATCGGAAGAGAATTCGGAATGCCCTTATCACTAGCCATCTTCGTAGCGGTTGATTCACTTGCCCTAGAAACACGATCTCTGACGTGAAATTCTTGAAAACTCGATCAAGAATAATAACCGGAAGCTCTGGATACCAATTTGTTAGTGCGTGAAGCACTTTAGTGAGGAGAGAAAGAGAGAATAATAAAGAAAATAAGGATTTATATTATTGAATTGTACAAATAATAATACAGACTACGACTATTTATATACAATTCTGATTGGGCTTAGATCTATACAACTTGGATTATATTTAAATATTAAATATAATCAAATCAAATCTAATCTAATATTTTAATAAATCTAATTTAATATTTCAACACTATTTAGAGTTTTGTTCTTGATTTTTATATTGATAAAAATTATAAAGTTTATGAACATAATCTAACATTAATTAGTTGATTTTCCACTCCAAAACACCCCCCAAACTTTCTTAATGCATATTCTCGCAATATACATACTTTGGTTAAATAAATTGCAATAGCAACTACTTCACTCCAAAAACTATTGGGAAACTCCCAATAATATACATATTACTCCCTCTAAAATGGTCTTATTCATATGTTCAACCATGTTGTGGTGTACCAATTATGACTTTAAGTCTCGTTGTACATTGTTTAAAGCAAAACTCATTAAAATTCTTTGAAAACAAACCTTAGAGCATCTCCAATGGTGCTACTCATATTTGGGTTCTTTGTGGGACTCATTAAACCACATCATCTTGAAGTAACTCACTCCATTTTTCACTCCAATGATGCAATTTTAAAGAACTTATATTGGGTCCCACAATTTTACTTTGTATATTAATATTTTATTCATACTAAATTTTATATTGGGTCCCACAATTTTAATTGATTATTTTAATAATAATAAAATATGAAGAACCGTTACTTATATTTGTACCATTCACCAGCTGGAACAACTTTTTTGTTGACAATTTCAATGTCAAATTGACAAATCAATCTAAAAAATCATCGTTGAAGGTGGTCTTACGATGTTATCTGTTCTTAAAACATTTAGTGTAGTTCATGTTTAATTTCCTACATAAATATGTCATCTAAAGGTGTCAATTTTATGTTTAAAAATGCTTTTTTTTCCTCATGGATAAAAAATAATTTTTAATTTATAAATTTTCCAACGAAATTTAGAAGTCTAAAATGAAGACTATAACAAAGCAAGAATATTGGTTTACATGAGGACAAAACCGGTTTACAGGCATATGCTTTCCCTTTAAACTCAATTTTAAAACCTTATTCCATTGAAGAGCAATATTACCCCGTTTTGATTAAATACAAACATTACACCCCCTTATTTTACAATGGCAATTCCTTCTCAACAACAAAACTTATAATAACAACTGCTAGATGGGATTCACTTCCACGTCATAGATCAAATGACACTAACAATGTTTCATGTCTTTATTGATTAAGTGGGATGGATGTTGAGGCGGATTAAAAGTCTACAATCTTTTTCTCCCTGAAGCTTTCCACAGTCTCCTTGAGGCTGACTTTCAATGGAGTAAACTCGATTCCCAAGCTTTCGGCCTTTTCCTTGGAAATCTGATACGTCGTCAAATATGGCTCTTCATTCTCACATCTGATAAAATTGTAGAGAGTGCATATTTTCATTAGTTGTATGGGGGTATAATCTAATTTATTTAGTGATAAATTTTGAATTGTTTTTGAAAATCATGTACCAATGCTTACTTATTGATATCAGAATCAAGATCTAGAACCATATTAGAAAAATGATAGAATTCAAATTAAATTATTTTCATTACTGAATTGAAGCAAATACTTCATGGACGTTCCTATTCAAGTTAAATTACTAACTGATTGTAACTAACCATAACTAACTATTATAACTAACCGTAACTGATTCTAGTGGATTTAAGCATCATAATTAATTGAGTAACAAAAGTGAATTCAAATACATGAGGATCCCAAAGTGAGTTCTATTTTATATGCATCCATTCCGTGAATAGCTCAGTTGAGGTATACATTGAATAATTCATATTATATGCATTCTTGAAAGCGCAAAGAACTTACTTGTCTGAAATTTGTAATGTTGGGTATAGATCATGTAAGATCGTAACAAGTTCTGAATAGTGTACCCCTCTCTCAGACAAACAATATCTTCCACTAGCTGTAGCAATCTCATATGCGCGAATATGGGCATCGGCAACATCTTTCACATTAACCCATCCAAAAGCATTATTTGGAAAAGGTATACCTGCATTCAAAATTTCCAAGAGTTGTTTTATTATGCAACATGGCAAATTTTTTTATGGAATAAACATGACATTAATTAATATGTCATACTAATGAAATTTGAGATAGTTAAAACACACTTTTAAAGAATGATGAAATTCACTTTAGAGTTGCAGCCATATGCACTTTATGTGATGAGAGATTTACCATTTATTAGGTTTAAAATTAGTTGAACACTTTCATTAACTTCTGGTTGTAAGAGAGGTCCAGCAACCATTGTTGGGTTAATAACAACCATGTCAATCTTGTTTTCATTTACAAATTCCCACGCAGAAGCCTCAGCTAAAGTCTTTGAAAGTGGGTACCATAACTGATATTACAAACAGAAGTTGCCAAGAAAGCTAGTGTTAATTTATCCAAGGGTTTATCTCATATGAACAAAAAAAAAAAACATCAAAATGGCATGTGCCAGCTTCACGAACCTGTGATTCCCTACAGAAATCTGGATCAGAAAACCATGTCTCATCAACTATGACTTCGGGACTCTTCGGCCTTGTGTTTAGTGCTACTGCAGCAACAGAAGAAGTAAAGACAACTCGTTTCACGGATGGTGATTTTGTACATGATTTAAGAACGTTAAGAGTTCCCTTCACTGCCGGATCAATCAATTCTGCCTGAATTTTTTTGAAGAATATTAATACTCTAATCAATTCAAACCAACTCTAAAATATTCAAATTTTGCATATCGATCCTTAATAATTTAAAATTTTTACAAATTAATCCATTTAAATTTCAAAATTGCAAACTGATCCATATTTTAAAATTTGCTAAAACTCATAAAATTTATTTAAAAAAATGACTTAAAATTTTACCTATTAAACAAAAGATTATAAATGAAAGAACCTGAGGGTAGTCTACGACATGACGAACAGGTGAAGCAGTATGAAAGACACCATGACAACCCTGAATAATAGAGTCAAATGAACCTTGTTCCAAAAGATCAGCCTTAAAGAGTTGCAGCCTCTCCTTTGCACCATCAAGTTTAAGCAAGTGGTCAACTTTTTTCGGATTACCTGTTTGCACACCAATAAAAACCACTCATTCATAAGGATAACCAAATTAATAGCTGAAACAAAAACGACAAGAATGTTGATGTATTTATACAAAGAGAAAGAAGCACCGACTTGGATCACGAACAGTGGCTCTAATGGTGTAACCACGTTGGAGAAGGAACTTGACAATCCATGAAGCAATAAAACCAGAAGCACCAGTCACACAAACCACCTTTCCTTCTCCACTCATTATCCTCTTTCTCTTTTTCTTTCACAAAGTTTTGGACTATCCTTCACTATTATATTGAAAGAAAGAACAGCCTAAAACAAAAATGAAAAAATAAAAGAAATATTTTGTAATCTAACCGCGCACCATCACTCACTTAGTCAATGCTGCCGATTGGCACATAAAAGTCGAACAATAAATTTTAGTTAAAGGGAGTGGAAAGCGAAGATTGTTGATGTCGTGGAGTATGAGTTTGAAAATGCTGCCGTCAAGGCTTTATTACCGGTGGGATCTTAATCAAATAGATCAGAAAAAACAGATTTAATTTTTATTTTATAAACTTATATTGAAACCGTTTAATCTTAATTGGATGGATATACTCACGTAAGTGTGACTGGATCTCCACCACCACAGACTTGAGTCAAAATTGTCGTTACACTCTTTCTATAACTTAACCAAACAAAATAATAAAATGTGGAAACTATGGATTGAAACTCTAGTGTCAAGATGTCGATAGGAAAAGTTATTGATCCGACAAAGTTCAAATATGTTGTCGAAGTCTGCACAAATGTTATAGTCGAAATGCTAGATTTATTAACATATCAAATTGAGTCTGTTTGTTATGTCCAATTTGTTAGAACAAGATTTCTACAATATAAATCTCGAAATTTTGATGATAACAACACATATTTGATGAGAAACAATTTTAGTTTCTAATAGTTTCATTGAGTGTGCAGATATCAAGATTCTGAATAGTCTTTCTAGAGATATCATTAGAAACATCATTGTACTCAACAGAAGAACTACTGTGGCCGTTTCTAAAGAAACATCAGCAGTTCTAAAGAACGATGAATATTCGTCAGAAAGGGAATCAAATGTGTTTTCAGAAAAGCGTCACTCTCAAATCAGAAATCACATACGCTTTCAAAGAAAAAGAATTCATGATCAGAAATCAAGATGTAGCTGACATAAGTTTTTGCTTTCAGCTCAATCCAAAGGTCAGAATTCAAGAGATCAGCAAGAAATAATCCAATGTCAATGTTCAAACACTACAAAAAGAGCGTAATTTGCCAGGGGATAAGCTCCTCACATGTGGCAAAAAATCCCACACAAATGCAAAATATGCGAGGGGATTGCTCCCCTAGGAAAACAGGGGGTCATAAATTATTTTGCAAGGAGTTTTCCATGTCGCCTATTTGCCAGAGGCTAACTCCCTCGTAAAATACAATCACAATTTTCAAGTCTGCAACATGCAGACATAGGCGCATGCTAGTAGTGCAGCTAACGGTTAAGTGCGTCAAAAATTTTGCTTAGGGATAAGCTTCTGACAAAATATATACCTTTTCCATTTGCTTGGGGTTAAGCCCCTGACAAAATGTATGCGTTTCCCATTTGCTTGGGGTTAAACCCCTGATAAAATATATAATTCAAATAAAATAAATAAATAAAATTAAAATATAATTAATACAATAAATATAATTAAAATTCAAACATAATTAATAGAATCAATATAAAAATACTACACATACTGTTTTTAATATTTATATTTTAAAAATCCTAAACATGCTGTTTTTAAAAATCATATACTATTTTTACAAGTTTCTAATACTAAACATACTATTTTTATAAAAATATATATTTCTTAGAGTATATATATATATATATATATATGCAGTGGCGGAGCCATGAAAATTATGAAGCCTGAGCAAGTTTTCATTGGCTTCATAATTTTCTACCAAGACAGTACAATGCTAATCCCAAAGGAATTATTTCCTTGAATTGCAATTACCTCTTCAATTTGTAAGATTTCGGATTTTATAATATATACATGTTAAAATTTCGGATTCTATAATATATACATGTTACAGTATTTCAGGTGTGCTCACAAAATGAACAAACCTATAAAAGCCGAGAAAATTAGTTCAACACGCTCATTTGTGTGAAATTAAGTACTGCTTAAAAACACCGCTATCAATTCAAATTTCAAATAATGTTGTCAAATGCAGATCGGCGAAGTGGTGGTTTGTTAAAATTCCGGTATGCTACAATGTTGTAGAGCCACTATTTGAGAACACATTATACTAAGTAGCATAACAAAAAACAATAGGGATGTGATCAAATTCCGCTACACTATAGTACAATATCTATAACTGCTATTTAACAACAATGATTCCAAGATATGCCAATCTAAGTTATCAACAAATAAAAAATTATGATAATAAGCCATACCTTTCAATAGTTCCTCTGGAAAACCATGTGGCATCGCTTTCGTGCTCAGCCTAGGCCTGCTTCAAGAGTGACTTCAACTCTCCCAGTTCTGACTTATTTCCATATTTCTCTAATTCTCTTCTCTGTACCTTTTTATAATATCACATCCTAACCACTTCAACGAACTACTAAGGATCACTTACTAACTATGATTGACCAGCTAACAAACTACAATTTCCTATCATAAAAATTGAATAACCTAAATGTTGTACCCTAAAATTTGCCCTCCCATTTCCTCAACATTTTCTCATCACAAAACCCTTGGAGCTCAAGATCCAGTTAGGATTTCCTCTGCTCAAGACTTCTCCTTGCACTGTGGACCCAAATTAGGGTTTGTGTTTGAACAAAGATGTTTTGACCTAAAAAGCCTAAGATGACTTTCATGCTTCATGTTGGACTCCCAAGTTTATCCATACCAAGTTTCAAGTCTTGATTCCTAATTTTGCCCAGTCAATTGGACAGTTGACCTAGAAATCAGCTGTATTGGGGAAAAAGTCAACTGTGGCCAATTAACAGTCAAATCTCATGAAAATTGACCCACATCAACATTATGAACTCACATGGACCATTTGATCAAGTTTGGATCACAATTCCACAAGAAATTTGATCAGATCACCAAAAGGGCAAAATGGTCATTTTTAGGGTTTTGATTGCACAAAGGCAATTTTTGACTATTTGACCTAGCCAGTGGCAAATCAAGCTCACATATGGACTCAAGGACCCCATGGAATGGTCTTGACATACTCAACAAGTTCAAAAGATCCCAAATGCACAAGATTGACAGTTGAATTTCCCAGTCAATTGATCAATTTTGACTGTATACTGAAAAGTCAAACTTTGACTTTTTGGTCAAAATCAAGTGTCAAGATTCATTTTTCATCAAAACATGCCAAATTATGAAACTTGTTCATCATGAAATCAAGAATTGCAAATTAGGGTTTGAAATGAAGATTTTTCATAACTTAGAATTTTTCTAAGTTATGAAAAACCCTAATTTTTTCCTAACTTTGTCCCACTTTCTCACCAAGATTCATTTGGATTCAAGCAAAAGTCAAAACATGAAAGTTGTAGTCTATTGCAAAATCTACAACTTTTATTCACAAAGTTTTCCCAAAAGAAGCTTGTAGCTCAAGTTACAATTTTTGGAACAAGGGTACCAAACCATTCTTAACTTAGAGAAAATTTGACCTATTTTAGGCAGGATTTTTGCCTAACTTCAAGACCATTTTTCACATACTTCCACTTGGAATTTCAATTTTCATTTCAAAGATGGATTGTATTATACATTCCAAGCTTTCCAAAATGTCCAAGAACTCATCAAACAACCTCATGGTTAGAGAGAATCGAATTTGGCAAGTTGGGAAAAACTCACTTTTGATTTGGCCAAGTTACATGTTCATACATCTAGGCCATTGTGAAATCAGCTTGCACAACTTGATTACAGGTCCTATGTACCTTTTTCACTCATAAATTTAATGCAAACTCATTGTGCCAAGACCATATTTTATGTGTTCAAGCATTACATAAAGGTTTAGTCCCAAACTAGAAAAAGCATAATGTCCATTTTTGCAAAAGTAAGCTTTATGTCAATTAGCAATCCAAGCAAGTACAGTGCAAATCTCTTTGGCACAAGTTTATGAGCTAATTACACTGATCAAGGCCAAAGTTTGCAGCACATTAGGGGGGCCTCTATCAGTCTAAAAACTCAAGTGGACATTTGTTGCTTAAAGTTGAAGAAAGCTAGCATAACACAACACAACTTTCATCTCAGCTAACACAAGCTTAAGCAAACTTGTCAAACACTTTCTAATCATAAAACCTGAGCTAGAACACGAGCCAACCATCTCCAACACCCTCTCAAACACAGAATCACCCTCAAACTGCCAAAACAGGGGACCTGCTGCAGATTGAGTTCCATAGCTCAATCCTTTCATGCATTCTTGCTAAAATCACCTCAAACACATCCCACAACATCCCTTGAAGCTATTCCAAACCTCAAACACGACCTGTAACACTCCCATTCAACATCACCATTTTCATTTTTCTGTTTTGCAGGTGGAGTTCTATAACTCGATTCAGCTAGTTTCAAAGCAAAGTAAAACTTGGAATAGCATCCCTAGACATCAAGGAAGTTGTACCAATCATCACCTTGCACTGAAAGTACCTCCATCACCAGATACAACTCCAACTGAACAGGTAAGTTCATGAACTCGTATCTCTCTATCCAGGCATTGTTAGCTTTAGGTTTGTGAAGAAAATATGTCACATTCCTAGCCCTGAACATGCCCATGTAATTAGTTTTCATTTATATTATGTGTGCTGTGAGAATTTAATGTCTGAACATGGAACAAAAACTAGGTCAGGAATTGGGGGAGAAGAAATTCTCTCTCATCTTAGAGAGTTAAGTCAAGTTCTTTATATGTCTGGATTCGTCTTTTAATGCTCTACATTTTTTATGTTGTGAGTTTTGCTTGAAAGTCCAGGAATTGGGAGATAGAAAACGCGCGTGGATGGTTGTTCAAACATGTTCTGAGGTTGAAGATGAAGTCTTCTTGGGCTGGGCCTGAGTTGACTTTCTTTTTGCACCCTTTTGTTACTTTTAAACCCCCTTTGCCCATTATGCTTATTTTCATGATTTTTTGACCTTTTCTTTTTTGTTCTGACTTATTTATTTTTCCTCACAATATTAAAAATATAAAAAAATATTTTTACACCATTTTTATATTTATTAGGCATTTATTTGTTTAAAATAATGTTTGTACATAAATAAATACTTACATACTTTTATTTAAAAAAATACTAAAATAGTGCAAACACATTTTATTTTCTATTTTTATTTCATTTTATCTTCTAAAAACATTTTATATAAAATATACTTTTTTTCATAAATATTAAATATTATTATTTTGTACATATTCAATATATTTTGTAAATAATATAAGTACATATATATTTATTAGTATATTTAGGTTAAAAAATACAAAATATACACATTTTCATTTTTATTAATATTTAATATTAAAAATACCTTTTTACAAATATACTTCATTTTTTATTTTATTTTTGTATATAATAAATAAATATGGTATATATTAAATAATTAATACATTTTACTTAATAAAATTAGGGTTTTGCCCTAAACATGGAAAATACTCAAAAAATTAATACTTCTTATTTTGTTTGTTTGACACATAAAAAAATACCTTTTTTTCATACACATAAAAAACATTTTTTGCATCTTGCATATTTATTCCATTTTATTTAATTGTTGTATATTAAATATCTTGTAAATTCTCAATTTGATGTAATAATCTAGGTTTAAATTCCTTGTCAAAATACCCCCATTTGAACATTTGTACCCCCCTTCCCATATATTGTGTTGTAACAACTTAGGAACTTTATTTTTCGCACTTTAATGCTTTCTAATTATACCATGCTAGAATTAGGGTTTGTATGCAAAATCAATTAACCAAAGTAGTTTGACCTAATTTCAAGATAAACAAGCATGAAAATGGACAACACTAATCACACTTGCACCCCTAGGGTATTCCACTTGTTGCCTTCAATAATGGGCCATATTGCATGCTAGGTCTCTTTGGGCAAAACAAAACAATCAAATGATCATAGTCCCTCGATGACGCTTTAGAAAGTTGCCTAAAAAATGATCAAGTCCCTTAAAGAAAACATTGCCCAAAGATACTTGGCACCATTGCAATTATGGTCTAAACGATGACCCGCGCCCGTCCCTTTCACATCCTAACACAAGATTGTCCACCAAATGCAATGGTGGAACAAAATTGTTAAAAGGGTTAAAAGCATAGGAGAAATCTTTGAGAAACTTAGGAGTAGACAATCTCTTAGTTACTTGAATCAAACTTGCAAAACAAAACACTTGCCTATTTTTAAACCACACCTCACAACACTTTCAAAACAACTTTCAAAAAATAAATGAAAACCTTTTCAAAAGACATACATCTTTGTATACATCCCAACATGGATCATTACAAAGGTTGCCACCACATTGGCCTCTTTTCAAAACATTTTCAAACCCACACACATAAAGCACCATTTCAAACAATTGAAAATTAAGGCAAGTTGATCTAAGCAAGTAACTAAGAGCCCATGGATAACCATGGATAGAAATGGTGTTAATACCTTCCCTTTCTATAATCTACTCCCCGAACCCAAGAAAACATCTCAAAGGTTTTTGCTGTGCTTTTTAACCTTTCCTTAGGATAAAATAAAAAGTCGGTGGCGACTCTTGCTCAACCGAAACATTTGCGAATACAAACGCAAAACCATAGTCAGTTCTCCCACCGTATCACAGAACTGGCGACTCTGCTGGGGATATGTATTTAAAAGTGGAGTAACCTTAGGGCTTAGATCACCCTCTTGCATGACTAATTGTTTGAATTGATTGCTTTATATCTTGGCTCTCTTGTTTGGGTTTACAATCCTACACCCGGATTTTTGGGAAACATTCATAGATAGCAATACGTTGTGGAAACTGTGTGGGGTATACCGACACGGTCGAAGCAATAGCTATATTAGTGCGACATATTTGTGAGTACCGGTAACCCTTGAGTTCAATCAAGGAGAGTACGGGGCCGCTGAGTGATGTCACTAAGCACTAATGACCTAGAACCTTACTTGACCATCTTGGCCTTTCATTAGAGGTAGTGAGATGACCGGCTTTGGTGCAGTCCGAAGTTGGTAGATACTCGATACTACACTCATTGAGGGTTGTTTTCTTGGAATATTTTGGTCGCTAGTTAAGTGGCTAAACCAAAACAATGAACAATGAAAACAATCCAGTGATATTGAGCTCCTTAGAACCCGGTTACTATTTATAAGACAGGTTTTTAAGCCAACTACACTCAAGAGGGTACTTACCTATGAAACCCCATGCAAGGCCTGAAACTAGGGTTTGGTGTGATTTGGTTGTACATATGTTTGTGCATACATCATAAACATCATAAAGCATCATATGCATTCACTAACCATTTCAAGGGTTTGGATCTTCATATTTGTTCTTGTTTTGTAGGTCATGGAAATTCCTCGCAGAAAAACCATCCAAGTTAACCTTGTGAGAATCTCTCCTCAACTCAAGGAGCTCACCTCAAGAATTCCGGAAAGCTCATCCTTCAGTGAAAGACATGGTAGACTGCTCAGCTTAGTCAACACCAACATTGGAGAAGACATGATGAAGGTGCTGTTCCAGTTCTTTGACCCTCTTCACCACTGTTTCACTTTCCCTGACTACCAGTTGGTACCCACTTTGGAGGAGTTTTCTCAACTCCTGAGAATTCCTATCCTTAATCAACTACCTTTCAACGGTACGGAAAAGGAACCAAAGCCTGAAGATGTTGCTCGAGCATTACATCTACAGCCTTCTGACATCAAGGGGCATTGGGAAACTAGAAGCGGTGTCAAAGGCTTCTTAGCAAAATTCTTGTTTGAGAAGGCACAAGAGTGTTGGAATTCATTGGACCTACAAGCCTTCGAAGAGATTGTGGCACTCCTTATCTATGGGTTGGTCTTGTTCCCAAATTTTGACCAATTGGTAGATGTCAACGCCGTCAAAATTTTCTTGTCCAGAAATCCAATACCAACATTGCTTGGGGACATTCTTCACTCATTTTACACACGAACAATGAGAAAGAGGGGTGTTCTCATGTGCTGTACTCCTCTCCTTGCAAGGTGGTTTATTTCGCACCTTCCACAACCTGTCTTGAAGAATGACCAAGGCTCAAGGTGGTCCCAATGGTTGATGAATCTTACTCACTCTGATGTACATTGGTGTTCTCGGTCCAGAGAAAATGTCATCATCGTCGATCGTTGTGGAGAGTTTCCTAATGTTCCATTACTTGGAATCAGAGGAGGTATCACCTACAACCCTTGCCTAGCTTTGAGGCAATTTGGATATGCACGAAGAGATGGCCCTCACGACATGTTGATTCCTGACCTAGTTTTTGACTTTGACAACGATGCGCAAGGACTTCGCCAAAGATTCATCAGAGCTTGGGGGAGGCCCAACAAGGTTGATAGCAAGACACTGGGACACAAGAACTCCATCCCTCTTGAACCTTATCTCAAGTGGGTACGAGCCCGAGCCCAGAGTCTAATGATGCCTTATCCTCATGTTCTCCCTGTGATTAAAGAGCCCGTCAAGGAAGGAGAGGTTCCCTACACCATCCTACATCCTGACATGCCTACATCGTGGGAGGAGATGCAGAAGAGTTGGATCCAACTCAAGGAGGAACTGAACACTTTTGAAGCCAGCTTCTATGCCAGCGAGAAGAAGGTTTTAGAGCTCACCCGCCGACTCCATGAGCAAGAGGCCCTCAACACCTACATTGCGCCAAAGAGGATGCGCAACGTCTTTTTACCTTGAGAAGTTGTTTTTGTAATATTTGGCCCATGGGGCATTTATGTACTAACAAATCTTTTCTTATTAATATGACGTGCGTTCTTTTTGTTTGCAACAATTGTGAATTTCTAAAATCCTTGAATGCATTGCATAGATAGCATCTCATGCATCATGTGCATAACAGGTACCCATTTTTCTACAGGTTTCTTAATCTTCTTCGCTATTTATTTGGAACAGTCATCATGAATCCAGAATCATCCAGTGAGCAAGCAATCAAGGCCCTTCAGGCCCAAAGTGCCCAGTTTCAAGAGATGGTCCTAAGCCTGGCCCAAGGGCAGCAAGAGTTGAAGGCTCTGCTCCTAAAGAAGAAGAAGAAGAAGAGAACCACGTTATTCAACACTGGACGCAGGTTTCGGAACACACTCCATAATGAGTCCGATCCAACTACTTCCTCTGCAGAGAAAGACAGACCCCAAGGGGGAGGAGCTCCTAGTCCTGCAGTCTCTGACAACGAGACGGATTACAATGACGAACAATACCCACCTGCTGCTGACAGATACAAGCAATTAGAGGACCGCTTGAGCGTGTAACACCCTTCTAAATACCCCAATTAAAGGTAAAGATTAAAATCAGAGAAATAAAATTGCACGGAAGGGATGCCACAACACACATCACATTCCAAAGTTTTTAAGGAAAAACTGACAGGGTATGTTTGAAAGTATAAGCATTCCAACACAAAACAAACATACCATAAATATTTACTTCATTCTCTCGTGCAAACGCAACGGAGTTTTATAATTTCACATCATCTCCATTTATGGAGGAATCAAAACATAATTCAAGGCACCAAGCCATCATAATTCACATAAGCATATGTTATCAAGTCTCACATATACAAAACATCATATACACAAATAAGGATTATATACATCATAATCCAAATACAAAATAATCGAGTTCGACACTAAATAAATCCCCCCCCATGTGTTACTACCAGAGCATCGACTCGACTCTAAACAAAATAAAACAGATTGCAATCCAATGCATCCGTTAGCTAGCGCCTCGCGCTACCGTCCTCGGTACCTGCACAATGCCATCAAAAGCATTGGCCAACAAAAGGGTAAGAATTCCAATAGTCATATAACATGTAATTTTAAGTAAATGAAATGGCAATAAATAAAGCAATACATAATGATCATGTTCATTTTATCACCTGTATTATCCTTACTCAAGGAATCCATTTCCAACACATTAACCATGTAAATCGATTATCCGAATACTCACATCCTTGGCACATAATCATAATTCAAACAATAATAGTATTGGCACATAATCAAACACATCAATACACATACATATCATGCACAATTATACATGTGACTCACAACACGACTCAACGTATGCAAATGCGGTACCGACTCGTGGACCCAAGGTTCCACCACCTATGTTTCCATTCCGGATCAAGGTCACTACGTCTTTTCCCACAATAGGGTCACCGTCTAGATATTGTGGACCCAATGTTCCACCACCTATGTTTCCCTTCCGGATCAAGGTCACTACGTCTTTTCCCACAATAGGGTCACCGTCTAGATATTGTGGACCCAAAGTTCCACCGTCTCTGTTTCAAGACCACCATGCCATGCAATGTACAATATAACTAATGCATGCAATTAAGACTCACAACAATCTTAACATACACATGCCATCAAATCCAACCAATGGAACATCAACTATTGTACATGCATGCATACATATAATTTATCAATCTCAACGTCAAGTAAAATGTAAACAAACGAGATTACTTACTTAACCAAAACATAAACCATCTACTATCAACAATTCCAAATTGGAAAGTATATTTCAACATAAAGTCATTATCAATGAACCGGCATTATTCTCAATGTTCTCATCGCGATCGAGTCACCGGAATGTAACTCGAACGGTTAGATTCGGGATTAAACTCAACTTATTTCATTCGCACTAAAATCGGGTCGATTCTTAAAAGTCGAAATTTCGCAAGACGAACTTCACTACGTCAAGCTACACGTCGGATTACGCTAGCACGTCAATTTTCTTTGGATTCGGAGCAACTTGCTCCGTCGACAAATCTACCGAAATCGGAACACAAACGGGTTCTAAAGAAAGTGCAAAAATTAGAATTTTGGAGGCTACAGACGCATCAACACGGGCACCCGTGTGCTGCAACACGGCCCGTGTTGAGAGGCCACCAGAACGAGCCAAGAAAATGCCAAGTCAGAGCAGCAACACGGGCACCCGTGTGCTGCAACACGGCCCGTGTTGTGAGGCCTGCGTGAAAACTCCACTCTTTTGAGTTTTTCTCATTCAACTACCATGGTTTTCTTTCCCATTTCAATACTCTTAATTTCCACAAGCTAGCACTTAATACACCCACAAACCATACTCCTAATCCAACTTTTCTAAACCATTCTAACAATCAACCAACAAAACCCTAAAAATCAACTATCAATTTTTACCCCTAAATCCAAAATATATCATACAAAAACCTAACAATATGAGATGGAGAATCAAACCCCTTACCTTGGTGTGGGTTTTCTTGAAACAAGATGATGGAGATGTTGCAACTCCAAGCCTAGCTCTCTTTCTCCTCTTCTCCTCTTTTCTTTCTTCTTTCTCCCCTTTTCTTCCTTCTCTTACTAACTCTCCTTTTCTATTTTATAAAACTCTCTTTCTACTACTAACTTTCCTCCCTCTATCTTTCTAAAATTGTAATTTGGCCCCAACAATTATTTAATTCAAATTATAATATATAACCCTATTAAACAATATTACATTAAATAATATTTATTCTATATAAACCTAATCATGCCAATTAATCAAAAAAAGTCAAATATTACTACACACCAAATTAATATTACTCAAAATAGTATTTTATCATTATGAATATTTTTATTTCAAATAACCGAATTAACATTTAATCAAAAACGGGGTGTTACAACTCTCCCACACTTAAAAGATTTTCGGCCTCGAAAATTTTAACCAAAACGAACAAATCGGGACATGCCTACGCATTCGTCCACCCAATCCTTGCGTTAATTAAACAACATACAAAATACACCTAACACAAGGGCATCCCCCTAGCCATAACGTTTAGACAAGAACAACCATGCCGAGATGCGAAGCCCACACAATGCACTCGACAATCAACTAACACCCAACAACTAAACAAGTCGCAGACACACCGGTTCGCTCGAGAACTAAACAAACAAGATCGGTACCATCCTAACGTCTCAACCATAGAATTAGTCATACACTCGAACCGACGCCTCGGAAACGAGTCACCAAAGGTAGGAACATAAAGTCCTACGACACAACACCGACACCATCGCTAAAACAAAAACAACAAAATGGTTATACAAACCAAAACTGAAACAATCAGAAAGGATAAAACCACGTGTGCTACGCAAACACGAAAAGATGCCATCATTCACGCATAAGTACGAACTCAAGAATTACACTTGCAGTTATCGCTCTCATTCCAGAAAATCACAAGGTCACATCGTCCTTGTAGATTACCAATGTACCACCCTTGAACAATACCAAGTTACCCAAACATAACTGAACTGCGACACACCACTCATCCTAGGACGTATACTGACGACTTGCGACTATAACTCACTAGCCCAAATCCAACAATCCCGCATACTCGCTAAAACTCAATGCTCGATACCTAAACCATGCTGTGTCACTTTATGCATAAGATGCCAACCGTAAAACAACTTGGTTAATCCTCAACTTCCCAATCACCCAAAATGGATATGTTCAAAGCGTACACCCATCAAGGCACCCCGCAACATCAGCTTCATCAACTCGAAGAATCACTCTTTCATTCTCGATTGATCAACGCCCGTTGATCCTCTGAAATACACGACATAGTTTGACCTCTTCAAATACTGTCCAAATATTTCACTTGTGAAACTTCGATGTATACACTTGACTTCCACGAAGTCTTCCCTTATAACAATTCAATTCCCAAAGTTTAATCACGTAATCACCATCCTCGCATCGTCGCAACGATTAATACACTGGTTTCTTATTCGAAACATCTCTCATATCTTTCAATCTTCTAAAGTGGTAATCCAAACCAAAACATTCTCTCAAGAACTCTACTCATCAATTTCGTCTCATACTCCTGAAATTGCAACATAGTTTGGACTTAGAACCATAACATCAATTTCTATGGAATCCAACATGAACACCGTCGCAACCGACTTCAGTCACAAATAGAACATCTTCCTCTATAAAACATCAATCATCTTTAAGTACCTATGGTTACCAAACCATCACCAAATTCCTTACCGTCAAGACTTATTTTAGTCGTGATCTAATAATCCACCGCGACCATTAGTATCCGGCGAAATCCATATGGTAGTAGTGAACGAATCCTTAATAACCTTCTGAGTTTAATCTCAACAAGCGTCTCAAAACAAACATGCAACATTCTTTCGAAATAATAAATCTCAAATAAGATATTCTTGGGTTATCCTCAATATCAACTTAATAAACTCAACAACTGACGAAGTCTCTTTATAGATCATACTCAACTTGAATTGTCTTCAACAATTCCAATCTCCTTGTCGTTAACATCTGTACTTATAAGGTTCCAATGAGCATAACTGCATCAAACTCTAACTCCCGCATCCGATAATTTTCCATAAGAAAAATCAAATCATTCCAAGATAGTAATACACTTTTCCAACTCTATGTCGAAATACACCTTACGTCCAAAACAAAATATCACAACACGTCGCACCAGGTTCTTCAGTACAAAACAAAACCAAAATCAAGGCATTCGCTAAACTTTTCACCGGCTAAAACAAATTCGCTTCCCATTGCGAAGTCCAATTAGTGACTCAACCATTTCGGGTCAAAATACTCACGATCAATACCAACTCATAAAAAAAAATATCTTCCATCAAACTCACAAAGTTAACCATCCAAAACAAAAGAACTTCTAAACTATGAATTAGCCCCTTAAAGTCTTCGACAAGACACAAAATAAATCTTCGCGGAACTGTCCAAAATATTGCCGTCTAAGTTGCTTACTTAAGACACTCACGTCCAACAGTTCCAAAACTCCTTCTTTAGAGGACTCAACATGCACCAATCTAACTCCACTACTGATAATGCAACACTCAGATGCTTGCCACAATCCCTTAACTTGATGTAAACCAAATAATATCCATGAACACGAAACAACTCTTCAGCTACTCATGAGAGTACTGTTGGAACATTTCAAAATCTTACCTGACGCATTAGTCACACTAATGACATCAGCTTATACTCGCCCGGACCATACACTATCTTGAAAAGCATTGCCTGAACATCCTCAACCCTCACACTAACCCATAGGCAGCCAGACTTCAAAACAATCTCACTAAACACATAAACTCCAAATAACTGCTTCACTTAAATATCAATCCTCTGAAGCAGACACTCGTCCTCAACATCCGCTTCATTCATTGACTACAAACGACACACCAACTTAGGTAACCTTTGCTCTTCTCGAACAACACAATCGGCGCGCTCCACGGCGAACCACTCAAACAAACAAACTCTACTAAAACCAATATTCAAGTTGACTCTTCAACTCTAATTCAGAAACAAACATCCCTTAAGGATACTTCAAATCCCAACTAGTTCCAGAAACTAAATCCATCAAAACTTCACCTCGCACTACAGCGGTAATTCACTCACATTTCCACAAAAGGTTTCGGAAGAATCACAACAAGAAGCTCGCTTGCCAAAAATCTTATTTCTCACCAAAATCCAAATTCGTCCACAACTCAAGTAACCATGCACTGCCTTGTGCCAACTCATCTGCTTCACACACTATTAAGTCGGCAAGACAAGTCTATCCCAAACAACACAATTCTCGACTACCATCAACAAGAGATTAAGGATGATCAGTCCCTCAATTTGTCAATAGACAGTCGACAATCATGAGGTGGCATTAACCATCGTCACCAAACCACAACAGCATCTTCCATCTTACCCCTCAAGCTACTTAAACATAACCATGCTTGAAGCATCAACTGCTCGGCAATACTTACATCTTACAATCGGCGATATACTGAACCAACCTCTTGCACAAAACTTCAGAGAAGAAACTTCTCCCCCACTTAATTCACACGTACCTCTGCAGACAACGAAAAGGAAACAATCAAGTACCGACAGTGTTTCACACACATGTCTCGTACCAAAAGGGATTAAACACATAAACGACCTGGCCGATAGACCGACCTGCTCTGATACCACTATTGTAACACCCTTCTAAATACCCCAATTAAAGGTAAAGATTAAAATCAGAGAAATAAAATTGCACGGAAGGGATGCCACAACACACATCACATTCCAAAGTTTTTAAGGAAAAACGGACAGGGTATGTTTGAAAGTATAAGCATTCCAACACAAAACAAACATACCATAAATATTTACTTCATTCTCTCGTGCAAACGCAACGGAGTTTTATAATTTCACATCATCTCCATTTATGGAGGAATCAAAACATAATTCAAGGCACCAAGCCATCATAATTCACATAAGCATATGTTATCAAGTCTCACATATACAAAACATCATATACACAAATAAGGATTATATACATCATAATCCAAATACAAAATAATCGAGTTCGACACTAAATAAATCCCCCCCCCATGTGTTACTACCAGAGCATCGACTCGACTCTAAACAAAATAAAACAGATTGCAATCCAATGCATCCGTTAGCTAGCGCCTCGCGCTACCGTCCTCGGTACCTGCACAATGCCATCAAAAGCATTGGCCAACAAAAGGGTAAGAATTCCAATAGTCATATAACATGTAATTTTAAGTAAATGAAATGGCAATAAATAAAGCAATACATAATGATCATGTTCATTTTATCACCTGTATTATCCTTACTCAAGGAATCCATTTCCAACACATTAACCATGTAAACCGATTATCCGAATACTCACATCCTTGGCACATAATCATAATTCAAACAACAACAGTATTGGCACATAATCAAACACATCAATACACATACATATCATGCACAATTATACATGTGACTCACAACACGACTCAACGTATGCAAATGCGGTACCGACTCGTGGACCCAAGGTTCCACCACCTATGTTTCCATTCCGGATCAAGGTCACTACGTCTTTTCCCACAATAGGGTCACCGTCTAGATATTGTGGACCCAATGTTCCACCACCTATGTTTCCCTTCCGGATCAAGGTCACTACGTCTTTTCCCACAATAGGGTCACCATCTAGATATTGTGGACCCAAAGTTCCACCGTCTTTGTTTCAAGACCACCATGCCATGCAATGTACAATATAACCAATGCATGCAATTAAGACTCACAACAATCTTAACATACACATGCCATCAAATCCAACCAATGGAACATCAACTATTGTACATGCATGCATACATATAATTTATCAATCTCAACGTCAAGTAAAATGTAAACAAACGAGATTACTTACTCAACCAAAACATAAACCATCTACTATCAACAATTCCAAATCGGAAAGTATATTTCAACATAAAGTCATTATCAATGAACCGGCATTATTCTCAATGTTCTCATCGCGATAGAGTCACCGGAATGTAACTCGAACGGTTAGATTCGGGATTAAACTCAACTTATTTCATTCGCACTAAAATCGAGTCGATTCTTAAAAGTCGAAATTTCGCAAGACAAACTTCACTACGTCAAGCTACACGTCGGATTACGCTAGCACGTCAATTTTCTTTGGATTCGGAGCAACTTGCTCCGTCGACGAATCTACCGAAATCGGAACACAAACGGGTTCTAAAGGAAGTGCGAAAATTAGAATTTTGGAGGCTACAGACGCATCAACACGGGCACCCGTGTGCTGCAATACGGCCCGTGTTGAGAGGCCACCAGAACGAGCCAAGAAAATGCCAAGTCAGAGCAGCAACACGGGCACCCGTGTGCTGCAACACGGCCCGTGTTGTGAGGCCTGCGTGAAAACTCCACTCTTTTGAGTTTTTCTCATTCAACTACCATGGTTTTCTTTCCCATTTCAATACTCTTAATTTCCACAAGCTAGCACTTAATACACCCACAAACCATACTCCTAATCCAACTTTTCTAAACCATTCTAACAATCAACCAACAAAACCCTAAAAATCAACTATCAATTTTTACCCCTAAATCCAAAATATATCATACAAAAACCTAACAATATGAGATGGAGAATCAAACCCCTTACCTTGGTGTGGGTTTTCTTGAAACAAGATGATGGAGATGTTGCAACTCCAAGCCTAGCTCTCTTTCTCCTATTCTCCTCTTTTCTTTCTTCTTTCTCCCCTTTTCTTCCTTCTCTTACTAACTCTCCTTTTCTATTTTATAAAACTCTCTTTCTACTACTAACTTTCCTCCCTCTATCTTTCTAAAATTGTAATTTGGTCCCAACAATTATTTAATTCAAATTATAATATATAACCCTATTAAACAATATTACATTAAATAATATTTATTCTATATAAACCTAATCATGCCAATTAATCAAACAAAGTCAAATATTACTACACACCAAATTAATATTACTCAAAATAGTATTTTATCATTATGAATATTTTTATTTCAAATAACCGAATTAACATTTAATCAAAAATGGGGTGTTACAGAGCGCCATGGAGATTCAGAATGTGTCGGGGCTGGATTTCGGAGATTTGGGGTTATCTTCGGGGGTGGTAATCCCACACAAGTTTAAGGCGCCTGCCTTTGCCAAATATGACGGGCTTCCTGTCCAAAGCTGCATCTAAGGTCGTACATAAGGAAGATCCAACCTTACATGGCAGATAAGAACCTTTGGATTCACTTCTTCCAAGATAGCCTTTCGGGGTCACAGCTTGAGTGGTTCTATCAACTAGATGGAACTAGTATCCGACATTGGGAAGATTTGGTGAACGCATTTTATAGACAATATCAATACAATTTTGACCTCGCTCCTACGCGTACCCAACTTCAGGGTATGTCTCTAGGAACGGGCGAAGGGTTCAAAGAATATGCACAAAAATGGAGAGATTTGGCTGGCAGGGTGCAGCCTCCATTGACCGATCGTGAGCTGGTTGATATGTTTCTAGGGACCTTGTCTGGTCCATTTTTCAATCATCTGGTTGGCAATTCCTCAGCTGGGTTTACGGATTTGATTCTGACGGGTGAAAGGATAGAAGCCGGCATCAGGTCAGGAAAAATACAGAAAGCTGCCTCCGCAAGTACTGAGAAGAGGCCTTTCAAGAAAGAAGCAAGTGCCGTCTATGGTCCTAGAAGACAAGTCAAGCCAGAAAGCCGCCAAGCCGTCAATGCCTTGGTCATTTCAAAACCTGTTGCTGCTCCTCAGCAGTACAATCAACAAAGAGGTGAAAGGCCCAAGAGGCAGTATACTCGGCTGAGTATGACCTTGTCACAAATCTTACCGCAACTGTTATCAACCAACCTGATGACCATCAAAGAGGCTCCGAAGGTCGTGAATACTGAATCTCCTAAGTATAACCCAAATGCCCGTTGTGCTTATCATTCTGATAGCCCCGGGCATACTACTGATGATTGCTGGGCCCTGAGAAATAAGGTGCAAGACCTTATAGATGCGAAGGAAATTCAGTTTGAGGCGCCTGAGAGGCCAAATGTTGTAACTGCTCCTATGCCCCAGCATAGAGTAAATGCCGTCGAGGAAGATTTGTATGCTGTTTCGGTGAATGATGTTGCTACCCCTCTATTGACTGTTAAGAGGAACCTACTGCTAGCCGATTTATTTCCGGGTTGTAGCAAGGGTTGCCTCCTGTGTGTTGTTATCCCTACCGGTTGTCCGTTGCTAAAGTCAGGCATCCAAGGCCTGATGGATAGCAAAAAAATTCTATTCAAGAAAACTGTTGTTCCGTTTGTTTCCACTGAAGAAGTATCTGTCGTCACAATTTTCAACAATCCTACCAAGGCTCTCCCGAGGAAGCCAGTCCAAATTATGTCCGTTGCACCCATTACTATTACTGTTCCGGGGCCTCTCCCCTATGAATATAACAAGGCTTTCCCATGGCACTATGGGGCAGACGTGTATGTGCTTGGAGTGAAGCAGGAGTTCAACACCGATACCAGTATCAGTAACATCACTGGTCCCGCCAAGATTACTCGCAGTGGCAGGCTCTTCTCGCCTGACATTGCGCCGCCAGTTATCCGAAAACCTCTTATCATCACACCCGCAAGTGTGCATGTTCCAAATCAAGTTCCTGTGTCTACTACTGCCGCCGAGTCCTCTGATGCTCGGGGCAAAGAAGTTGCTACCGATTTGCCTGCCCGGACGGAGGCACCAAAAAAGACCGCTGTTGAAGCCTCCCAGCAAGAGATGGAGGAAATCCTTAAAATCATTAAAAAGAGTGACTTCAATGTCGTTGAACAGCTGGGGCATACCCCCTCCAAAATCTCTATGCTATCATTGCTGCTGTGCTCAGAGGCCCACGCAAAGGCCCTGATTTCATTTCTGAAAACGGCCCATGTGCCGCAAGAGACCTCTGCAGATCAGTTCACTGACTGTGTGGCTAATTTGACAGCTGACAATGGCTTGGGTTTCTCAGATGCAGACCTTACCGCCAAAGGGAAAAATCACAATGATGCCCTGCATGTCTCTATAGAGTGCAAGGGCACTACTCTCGCACACGTGTTGGTGGACACCGGTTCTTCCCTGAATGTTTTGCCCAAGAAGGCCTTAGATCGCTTGGATTGTGAGGGCCTGGAATTGAAACCTAGTAACATCATTGTTAGAGCCTTCGACGGTTCTAAGAGGATGGTGCACGGTGAGGTAGACATTCCTATTCGTGTGGGTTCCCAAGTCTTCGACTCAACATTCTATGTAATGGATATCCGTCCATCTTATACCTGCTTGTTAGGTCGACCCTGGATTCACAAGGCTGGGGCAGTAACATCCACTCTACACCAGAAGCTCAAATACCCTGTCAAAGGGAAGATTGTTACTGTGCAAGGTGAGGAGGAATACATGGTAAGTCACTTGAATTCATTCCGGTATATCGAGATGGACGGGGAGTTTATTGAAACCCCCTTTCAACATTTTGAGGAGGTACCTCCAACGCTGGCGTCGGCTGAGACAGTGGTTGAAGAAGACTTTCCTCTGAAGATGGCTTCCCTGAAGGATGCCCGGGCTGTAATCGAGAAAGGCAAGTGCGCAAACTGGGGTCAACTTCCTGACTTCACTCAAAAGAACGACAAGTTTGGGCTGGGCTTCACTGCAGAGGCTCAGAGGGCTGTTCGCAAGGAAAGGATCAGAAAGGCTCCGGTGTTCATCACCAATCCAAGGGTGAATGCTATCGAGGAGGACGTAGAGGAAGCAGAGTTTGACAGTTGGATCTATCCAACAACCAACAACGGACCAAGCAACTGGACGGCAAAAGATTTTACACCTATTACATTTGTCACACAGTAATGAACTCTTTTGATTTTCAATTTGTAACAAACAATATATTGAAACTTTTATTGGCTCGGTGTCCTACCCGGGGCACCGTAGCTCCATTTGTGAGGGCTTTTTGTATGACATTTCCATATATCATTAATCAAAACATTGGACGTTTGTTGCATTTCAAATCTTGTGCTTTTTTTCTTTGTGTTATATATTGCAAAACAACTATATTTACACACACTCACTTATACAGGTTCCAATCCACTCTGGATCTCACTGGTAACAGCTCTGCTACTGCCAGTTATGACTTCGAAAATCCGATCAACTTGGCCGAAGACAAAGGTGAAGATGATTGCGAAGTGCCTGGTGAACTCGCAAGACTGCTACTCCAGGAAGAGAGGGCCATTCAGCCGCATGAAGAGCCGGTGGAAATAGTGAACCTGGGTACTGAGACAGATAGAAAAGAAGTCAAGATTGGTGCCAATCTAGAGCTCAGCGTGAAGCAACGATTGATCCAGATGTTACATGATTACATAGAGATCTTTGCTTGGTCTTACGAAGACATGCCTGGTTTGGATGCTGACATTGTGGTTCATCACCTGCCTACCAAGGAAGACTGCCCTCCGGTAAAGCAAAAGGTCCGCCGTATGCGTCCAGAGATATCCGAAAAGATCAAAGCTGAGGTTATGAAGCAATTCGATGCCGGGTTTCTAGCAGTGACTTTTTACCCTCAGTGGGTTGCCAACGTGGTGCCAGTGCCGAAGAAGGACGGTAAGGTCAGAATGTGTGTCGATTACAGGGATCTAAACAAGGCAAGCCCTAAGGATGATTTCCCTCTGCCTCACATCGACGTTCTTGTTGACAATACTGCTCAACACAAGGTGTTCTCCTTCATGGATGGTTTTTCAGGGTATAATCAGATCAAGATGGCTCCTGAAGATATGGAAAAGACTACCTTTGTGACTCAGTGGGGCACCTTCTGCTACAAGGTCATGCCATTCGGGTTGAAAAATGCTGGGGCAACCTACCAACGTGCCATGGTTGCTTTATTTCATGATATGATCCACCATGAGATTGAAGTGTACGTCGATGATATGATTGCAAGGTCCCAAACTAAGGAGGAACACCTTGACCGTCTGCGGAAGCTGTTTGACCGACTGAAGTTGTACAAGCTGAGGTTGAATCCAAACAAATGTACCTTTGGGGTGAGGTCTGGAAAATTGCTAGGTTTCATTGTAAGCGACAAAGGTATTCAAGTGGACCCTGCCAAGGTAAAAGCCATACAAGAGATGCCGACTCCCAAGACAGAAAAAGAAGTCAGAGGCTTTCTGGGACGATTGAATTATATTGCCTGATTCATCTCACATCTAACTGCTACCTGTGAGCCAATCTTCAAATTACTGAAGAAAGATCAAGTAGTACGTTGGAACGATGAATGTCAGGCCGCTTTTGAAAAGATAAAAGAGTATCTCCAAGAGCCACCCATTCTTATGCCACCAGTGGAAGGGAGACCTCTAATACTATATTTGACAGTACTTGACAACTCAATGGGGTGTGTGCTGGGGCAGCATGACGAGTCTGGCCGAAAAGAGCACGCTATTTATTACCTGAGAAAAAAGTTTACCGACTGTGAGTCTCGGTACTCACTGCTCGAGAAAACTTGTTGCGCTCTGGTATGGGCTGCTCGCCGGCTGAGACAGTATATGTTGACTCACACTACTCTGTTGATTTCAAAAATGGATCCCATCAAGTACATATTCGAAAAGCCTGCTCTGTCTGGAAGAATAGCAAGATGGCAAATGATCTTGACAGAATATGATATCCAGTACACGACTCAAAAAGCAATCAAGGGAAGTGTATTGGAAGATCATTTGGCACACCAACCTGTGGACGATTACCAATCCTTGAACTTTGAATTTCCAGACGAAGATATCATGGTAGTAACTGATTGTGAAGTACCTGGACCGGATGAAGGACCTGAGGAAGGATCCCGATGGTCTATGCATTTCGACGGAGCCTCAAACGCTTTGGGTAACGGCATCGGCGCTGTGATCATATCCCCCAAAGGCACTCATACTCCGCTCACCGCCCGGCTGTGTTTCAACTGCACCAACAACATGGCAGAATATGAGGCATGTATCATGGGTCTTCAAGCTGCAATCGATTTAAGGATCAAGTTTCTGAGTGTCTTCGGAGATTCCGCTCTCGTGATCAATCAGATCAAAGGCGAGTGGGATACGAAACACCCAAATCTTATTCCTTACAAGGAGTATGTGCTGACTTTGCTTCCCCACTTTGAAGAGATAACTTTTGAACACTTCCCAAGAGAGGAGAATCAGTTAGCGGACGCACTAGCTACGATGTCTTCAATGTTCAAAGTCAAATGGGACAATGAGGCTCCCCGGATCCTTATCTGGAAGTTGGACGAACCCGCATACTGCTGCGATCTTGAGGCCGAAGAAGTCATCGAAAAACCCTGGTATCATGAGGTGAAGAGATACTTGGAAGCTCAGGAGTACCCTGAAGGTGCATCTGTCAACGACAAGAAGTTCATGAGAAGGTTTGCGGCAAAATTCTTCCTCAGCAACGGCATTCTCTACAAACGGAATCATGATTCAACTCTACTGCGTTGTGTGGGTAAGGATGAAGCAGAGAAGATCATGATAGAGCTGCATGAAGGTACATTCGGAACACATTCCAGTGGACACACCATGGCAAAGAAAATCCTTCGGGCAGGATATTTCTGGTCCACAATGGAAGCCGACTATTACCAACATTCTCGAACTTGTCATAAATGCCAAATCTATGCTGATAAGGTGCACATCCCTCCGGTTCCTCTGAACGTTCTGACGGCACCATGGCCTTTTGCAATGTGGGGCATCGATATGATCGGTGAGATCCGACCAACGGAATCCAACGGGCATCGCTTCATCTTGGTAGCAATTGATTACTTCACGAAGTGGGTAGAAGCAGCTTCCTACGCCACTGTAACCAAGAGCGTCGTGGCACGTTTCATTCGGCATAACCTGATCTGTCGGTATGGCGTCCCAGAAAGGATCATTACGGACAATGGTATCAATCTTAACAATAAGATGATCACTGAGCTCTGCGA
This sequence comes from Vicia faba, assembly GCA_948472305.1. NCBI lineage: Eukaryota > Viridiplantae > Streptophyta > Magnoliopsida > Fabales > Fabaceae > Vicia > Vicia faba. The sequence goes on from OX451739.1 coordinate 493,769,300, forward strand.
GCAATTTAAGATACAGCACCACAACTCTTCTCCTTACCGGCCGAAGATGAATGGGGCTGTAGAAGCAGCCAATAAGAATATCAAGAAAATTGTGCAGAAGATGACAGTGACCTATAAAGATTGGCACGAAATGTTACCGTTTGCTCTTCATGGGTACCGTACCTCAGCAAGGACGTCAACCGGGGCAACACCCTTTTCCTTGGTCTATGGCATGGAGGCAGTCTTGCCAATTGAAGTCCAGATACCCTCTCTCCGGATAATGAAGGATGCAGACTTGAGTGAAGATGACTGGAACCAGACTCGACTTGATCAATTAAACCTGATTGACGAAAAGAGACTCACCGCTATCTGTCATGGTCAGACGTACCAAAAACGGATGATCAGGGCATTTAACAAGAAAGTCAGACCACAATAGTATCAAGTTGGGGACCTGGTAATCAAACGCATCATCCTTCCTCAAAGTGATCCCCGGGGCAAATGGACCCCTACATACGAAGGGCCATTTGTGGTTAAACATGTGTTCTCAGGAGGAGCCATGATTCTAACCACCATGGATGGTGACGACCTTCCTCACCCCGCCAATGCAGACATAGTAAAAAGATACTACGCATGAATAAAAGACCCGCTAGGTTGACATACCTAGGCAAAAATAAGGGCTTCCCGGTGAACCAAAAGGGTTCGGGCAAAAATAAGGGATGAAATGAAAAAAACTGTACACCCGGTAAGTCGAAAACCTGAAAAAACGGCTTGGGCAAAAATGGGTATCCCGGTGGACTGAAAACCCGAAAGGGCGGTCCAGGCAAAAGTTAGGGATAAAGCGTAACACTATGTCTCGTTGGATCACTCTGTATCCAGAATTCGGCATCAGTTATCTGGCTCAGACTTCGGCATCGATCAATCAGCTTCATCTTCAACTAAGCAGCAAAGTGATGAGACGCTTGAAGACATAAAGGCGATATCAGAGTTGGAACCCAGTGGGAATATTGTGCACATAGCTGTTTTGTTTCCTTTTCAAAATTGTATAAACTTTATGTTATTTGGCGGCGTTCTCTTACTAGGACGTCAGCCTCTTGTACAAAAACGCCTATTTTACAGACAAATTTCAAAATCAATACAAATTCACTTTTCCATACAAATTGCCATTTGTTTTTCCTTTTTTCTGTTTTGTCTTGCGAAGAACGTCCAATGTTCATTTTTGATATATGCATTTGACATTAAATTGCTAATTCATAAATACTTGCATACGAAACAAAAGACTAATTACAAGTGACATCAGATACAGGGGCAATGTAGAGTTGTCCAGGCAGTCTAGTTGCTCTGTCCGCCAAGGTACCAAGGTAGATTCAACTGAATAATGCGACCAAGTTATCTCAAACTCCCCACAGAGTAGGACAAGATTCAGCAATACTCTCCCCAGGAAGAGTTAGTTTATCATCAGCCCTACAATAGGCACCATGTTCCCCTAGCAAGTCAGCAATACTCTCCTCCAGCAGAGTTAGTCTACGGTCTGCCTAAAGGAAGTTGGGTAGCCCCAGAAGATATCAACATTCCCCAGTGGAGTATAGGCATCCCTCAGCAAGCATCCCCGGAAGTCTTGATCTAAGATTGTTCCCCGGCGGAATACAGACACCCCAGTGGAACCTTTCCTTTTTTTAGTACAGTCTGAAAGTCTCCCCAGGAAAACTGGAATCCATATCCCCAGCAGGTCTTGAAACTTATCCCCAGTAGATTCTGGAAGCTCGTCCCCTGTAGAGTACGGACGTCTCTCTCGAGCTTTATTCAAAGTTATTCCTCACAAGGGCTTATAACTGGGTTATCCTCAGCTAATTACCACGGAAGATCGCCCTCGGCAAAGTTCTTCCTATCCCCAGCGGAGTTCATCAAAGTTCCCCAACATAACTTATCAACGCAATCCCCAGCGGAGTTTATCATTGTTATCCCCAGCGGAGTCCATCATTAAAATCCTCAGTGGAGCTCTCGTCAAAACTTCAGCAAAGTGTCTCTTTCCGCAGAGTAATTCCCCTCAGAGTAATCTCTCCAACAAGCTTATTCCCCAACGAAGTCATCTTCTCCTACCAGTGTATTCTTGCAACCATCGTCCCCAGCGGAAGCAAAGAACTCTACTCTTCAACATCAGCCCGGGATTTAATTCCCCGGCCGGTCGTCAAGGATTTATTTTCCTAAGACGAAAATACATTCATAAACACTTCATATTTCATACATCTTGCTTACATACATGATAAAGTGCATACAACACTATCTCATGTTGAACATCATGACATCATGCATTTCATACATCATGACATTGCATACAACTGATGTTTTGCCTTTTTAGGAAAAAGACAACCCAAAAGACAACTACCTACAACTGTCATAGTTTCCAGATTCGATTCCTGTATCTAGCCAGGGCACATCTGTGAGTGATCAGTTTCCAGACTTGATTCCTGTATCCAGCCAGGGCACGTCTGAAGATTTTGAAGATTCGATTCCTGTATCCAGCCAGAGCATATCTATCAACTGTCACAATTCCGGACTCGATTCCTGTATCTAGCCAGGGCACGTCTGAAGAGTTTGAAGATTCGATTCCTGTATCCAGCCAGGGCATATCTATCAACTGTCACAATTCCAGACTCGATTCCTGTATCTAGCCAGGGCACGTCTGAAGAGTTTGAATATTCGATTCCTGTATCCAGCCAGGGCATATCTATCAACTATCACAATTCCGGACTCGATTCCTGTATCTAGCCAGGGCACGTCTGAAGAGTTTGAAGATTCGATTCCTGTATCCAGCCAGGGCATATCTATCAACTGTCACCATTCCGGATTCGATTCCTGTATCTAGCCAGGGCACATCTGAAGAGTTTGAAGATTCGATTCCTGTATCCAGCCAGGGCATATCTGTTGACGACTATTTCCAGATTCGATTCCTGTATCTGGCCAGGGCATATCTGTGAGCAACCGATTGTAGATTCGACACCTGTATCTAGCCAGGGCATATCTGCATGAGGAGATTGAAGATCAAACACCTGTAACAAGCCAGGAAAACATTTGTCTTTCTCAAAATACACAAGTTCTCGCTAAGGAATCTCTTATGCGATCAACACTTATAAATGGCATCTATAAGCCCATTCCCGACAAGGTTCTGTCACATCTCCAGATGGCATCTATAAGCCCATCTCCCTATCCAACATCCCTCCAAATGGAATCTATAAGCCCATTCCCGACATCACCTTTGCTGATACTCCAACATGCGAGTGCAAATTTCCGGGCACTCTAGTGTCCAATCTCCTTTTACCCTCGAGTCACGAAAGGCAAGCTTGCCAATCTAACTCTTCAGGTTCAAGAAGATTGAACATGGGCAACTGTTGTACCCCAAAATTTTCCCTCCCATTTCCTCAACATTTTCTCATCACAAAACCCTTGGAGCTCAAGATCCAGTTAGGATTTCCTCTACTCAAGACTTCTCCTTGCACTGTGGACCCAAATTAGGGTTTGTGTTTGAACAAAGATGTTTTGACCTAAAAAGCCTAAGATGACTTTCATGCTTCATGTTGGACTCCCAAGTTTATCCATACCAAGTTTCAAGTCTTGATTCCAAATTTTGCCCAGTCAATTGGACAGTTGACCTAGAAATCAGCTGTATTGGGGAAAAAGTCAACTGTGGCCAATTGACTGTCAAATCTCATGAAAATTGACCCACATCAACATTATGAACTCACATGGACCATTTGATCAAGTTTGGATCACAATTCCACAAGAAATTTGATCAGATCACCAAAAGGGCAAAATGGTCATTTTTAGGGTTTTGACTGCACAAAGGCAATTTTTGACTGTTTGACCTAGCCAATGGCAAATCAAGCTCACATATGGACTCAAGGACCCCATGGAATGGTCTTGACATACTCAACAAGTTCAAAAGATCCCAAATGCACAAGATTGACAGTTGAATTTCCCAGTCAATTGATCAATTTTGACTGTATACTGAAAAGTCAAACTTTGACTTTTTGGTCAAAATCAAGTGTCAAGATTCATTTTTCATCAAAACATGCCAAATTATGAAACTTGTTCATCAAGAAATTAAGAATTGCAAATTAGGGTTTGAAATGAAGATTTTTCATAACTTAGAATTTTTCTAAGTTATGAAAAACCCTAATTTTTTCCTAACTTTGTCTCACTTTCTCACCAAGATTCATTTGGATACAAGCAAAAGTCAAAACATGAAAGTTGTAGTCTATTGCAAAATCTACAACTTTTATTCACAAAGTTTTCCCAAAAGAAGCTTGCAGCTCAAGTTACAATTTTTGGAACAAGGGTACCAAACCATTCTTAACTTAGAAAATTTGACCTATTTTAGGCAGGATTTTTGCCTAACTTCAAGACCATTTTTCACATACTTCCACTTGGAATTTCAATTTTCATTTCAAAGAAGGATTGTATTACACATTCCAAGCTTTCCAAAATGTCCAAGAACTCATCAAACAACCTCATGGTTAGAGAGAATCGAATTTGGCAAGTTGGGAAAAACTCACTTTTGATTTGGCCAAGTTACATGTTCATACATCTAGGCCATTGTGAAATCAGCTTGCACAACTTGATTACAGGTCCTATGTCCCTTTTGCACTCATAAATTTAATGCAAACTCATTGTGCCAAGACCATATTTTATGTGTTCAAGCATTACATAAAGGTTTAGTCCCAAAATAGAAAAAGCATAATGTCCATTTTTGCAAAAGTAAGCTTTATGTCAATTAGCAATCCAAGCAAGTACAGTGCAAATCTCTTTGGCACAAGTTTATGAGCTAATTACACTGATCAAGGCCAAGGTTTGCAGCACATTAGGGGGGCCTCTATCAGTCTAAAAACTCAAGTGGACATTTGTTGCTTAAAGTTGAAGAAAGCTAGCATAACACAACACAACTTTCATCTCAGCTAACACAAGCTTAAGCAAACTTGTCAAACACTTTCTAATCATCAAACCTGAGCTAGAACACGAGCCAACCATCTCCAACACCCTCTCAAACACAGAATCACCCTCAAACTGCCAAAACAGGGGACCTGCTGCAGATTGAGTTCCATAGCTCAATCCTTCCATGCATTCTTGCTAAAATCACCTCAAACACATCCCACAACATCCCTTGAAGCTATTCCAAACCTCAAACACGACCTGTAACACTCCCATTCAACATCACCATTTTCATTTTTCTGTTTTGCAGGTGGAGTTCTATAACTCGATTCAGTTAGTTTCAAAGCAAAGTAAAACTTGGAATAGCATCCCTAGACATCAAGGAAGCTGTACCAATCATCACCTTGCACTGAAAGTACCTCCATCACCAGATACAACTCCAACCGAACAGGTAAGTTCATGAACTCGTATCTCTCTATCCAGGCATTGTTAGCTTTAGGTTTGTGGAGAAAATATGTCACATTCATAGCCCTGAACATGCCCATGTAATTAGTTTTCATTTATATTATGTGTGCTGTGAGAATTTAATGTCTGAACATGGAACAAAAACTAGGTCAGGAATTGGGGGAGAAGAAATTCTCTCTCATCTTAGAGAGTTAAGTCAAGTTCTTTATATGTCTGGATTCGTCTTTTAATGCTCTACATTTTGTTATGTCGTTAGTTTTGCTTGAAAGTCCAGGAATTGGGAGATAGAAAACGCGCGTGGATGGTTGTTCAAACATGTTCTGAGGTTGAAGATGAAGTCTTCTTGGGTTGGGCCTGAGTTGACTTTCTTTTTGCACCCTTTTGTTACTTTTAAACCCCCTTGGCCCATTATGCTTATTTTCATGATTTTTTGACCTTTTCTTTTTTGTTCAGACTTATTTATTTTTCCTCACAATATTAAAAATATAAAAAAATATTTTTACACCATTTTTATATTTATTAGGCATTTATTTGTTTAAAATAATATTTGTACATAAATAAATACTTACATACTTTTATTTAAAAAAATACTAAAATAGTGCAAACACATTTTATTTTCTATTTTTATTTCATTTTATCTTCTAAAAACATTTTATATAAAATATACTTTTTTTCATAAATATTAAATATTATTATTTTGTACATATTCAATATATTTTGTAAATAATATAAGTACATATATATTTATTAGTATATTTAGGTTAAAAAATACAAAATATACACATTTTCATTTTTATTAATATTTAATATTAAAAATACCTTTTTACAAATATACTTCATTTTTTATTTTATTTTTGTATATAATAAATAAATATGGTATATATTAAATAATTAATACATTTTACTTAATAAAATTAGGGTTTTGCCCTAAACTTGGAAAATACTCAAAAAATTAATACTTCTTATTTTGTTTATTTGACACATAAAAAAATACCTTTTTTTCATACACATAAAAAACATTTTTTGCATCTTGCATATTTATTCCATTTTATTTAATTGTTGTATATTAAATATCTTGTAAATTCTCAATTTGATGTAATAATCTAGGTTTAAATTCTTTGTCAAAATACCCCCATTTGAACATTTGTACCCCCCTTCCCATATATTGTGTTGTAATAACTTAGGAACTTTATTTTTCGCACTTTAATGCTTTCTAATTATACCATGCTAGAATTAGGGTTTGTATGCAAAATCAATTAACCAAAGTAGTTTGACCTAATTTCAAGATAAACAAGCATGAAAATGGACAACACTAATCACACTTGCACCCCTAGGGTATTCCACTTGTTGCCTTCAATAATGGGCCATATTGCATGCTAGGTCTCTTTGGGCAAAACAAAACAATCAAATGATCATAGTCCCTCGATGACGCTTTCGAAAGTTGCCTAAAAAATGATCAAGTCCCTTAAAGAAAACATTGCCCAAAGATACTTGGCACCATTGCAATTATGGTCTAAACGATGACCCGTGCCCGTCCCTTTCACATCCTAACATAAGATTGTCCACCAAATGCAATGGTGGAACAAAATTGTTAAAAGGGTTAAAAGCATAGGAGAAATCTTTGAGAAACTTAGGAGTAGACAACCTCTTAGTTACTTGAATCAAACTTGCAAAACAAAACACTTGCCTATTTTTAAACCACACCTCACAACACTTTCAAAACAACTTTCAAAAAACAAATGAAAACCTTTTCAAAAGACATACATCTTTGTATACATCCCAACATGGATCATTACAAAGGTTGCCACCAAATTGGCCTCTTTTCAAAACATTTTCAAACCCACACACATAAAGCACCATTTCAAACAATTGAAAATTAAGGCAAGTTGATCTAAGCAAGTAACTAAGAGCCCATGGATAACCATGGATAGAAAGGGTGCTAATACCTTCCCTTTCTATAATCTACTCCCCGAACCCAAGAAAACATCTCAAAGGTTTTTGCTGTGCTTTTTAACCTTTCCTTAGGATAAAATAAAAAGTCGATGGCGACTCTTGCTCAACCGAAACATTTGCGAATACAAACGCAAAACCATAGTCAGTTCTCCCACCGTATCACACTAAAGAAGGAGAGAAGATATATAACTTACAGATGTCACAATGACATGGCTTGCTCCTTCCTCAATGTAACTCAAACAATTGTCAGAATCTATTCCCCCCCTGACTTGCAGACCGCCTAAATTATACCATTCAACCACAATAAGTTTAGTAGAAGAAAAATGTAAGAGCTTGAAAGATATCATCAACTATGAAAGACAAAGGCAATGCAAAACAACTTGAAAGCATTCTCCCATGTTATACTGGTATTGACAAATATAGGTATGAAGTCAAAGACATCTTAATGGTGAACCACCATAGGAAGTTCAATATCAACAAAAGGTCGCTAGTTCCTATAAACACCCAATAAAAATTCTCAATAACAATCCCAAAGAATGTATAACTTGAAATTAGTCGTATCATTCATGTCATGTAACTTCTTCAATTTTTAAAATTTGGGTTTCAAATTTGTTGCATTGTCATTGATGATCACTCTACAAAAACATAGGTCCCATAAAAGGGACAAAAATGTTGGCATCAAACTAGAATACCAGGATAAGCATGCAATGCTTCAAGGGAAGCAGCTCTACTCAAAGGATCAGCACCAAGCATGATAACATGACCACCTTTGAGTCCATCATGTTTGTAAAGCATAGCATACTCAGTTGTTGATTTATCAGACTCAAAATTGGTAATTGGATCTGACCCATCATCCCCTTTCAAATCTGTAAGTGTTGACCCAACAATTTGTTTCACTTTCCCCTGCAACAAGCACAATGAGTGAACCTTAGAAGCAAATTCAAATGACATTTCCCCAAAAATTTCACATAAAAATAGCTCCTTTTTGTACGAATTGGGAATAATGCAGAATCAGTTAGAGGTTAATTTTGATAATGAAAAGGGGAGGTTTGTATGAGTGTGTACCTTGTGAATGTCGATGCAGGGGCGGAATTGAACGGCGCATTGAATTGAAGGTGGGTATTTTCCTGTTGTTGAATAGAGAAAAAAGGTTAGAAATTAACATAAGAATGAAATGGTAGATAAAGAGAAGAGAATGGAGTGAGAGAAGTTACTGGAAGGGGAAGATCAACAAATAACAAAACAACAACAATGATGTAGGAGATATGAATTGAAACAGAAGCAAGAAGAAGAAAGAATCGGCGGAGGAAGGTGATGCTCACTGATAATTGATTGAACGGAAACCAGAAAGGCAAGAGTGGTGTTGTAGTGTGTATCTGTTTATGGTATGGTGTGTCGGAAGATGGCCATAGAAGATCTCCATCGCGAGATGGTGAAGCATGGTCGGGCGGAGCCTGGGCAGCTGCCCTACCTGGCCGGACGCTGGCTCCGCCACTGTATATATATAACATAAATCAGAAAATAAATTAAAATAAATAAATAATAAAAAATTAGATTATAAATTAAATCAGAAAATAAAATAGATACATAAATCAACTATTTAGTAAAATATCTGAGATTAAATATGTTTGAGTTGAGAAAATGAGTTGATTTAATTGATTGTTGTTGAGAAAAAGAAGAGAAAAAATGGAAGTATTGAGAGAGAAAAGTGATAAGATTAGAGTTATGAAAGTATAAAGAGAGAAAAGTGATGAAATAGAGAAATGTTGAGAGAGAGAGAGAGAGAGAGAGAGAGAGAGAGAAAAGGGTTAAAGAAGTTGTAAAAATTAAAGTGAGAAGAGGAAAGGTGCGGTGGATATAAATGGTGGCAATTTGTGAGGGGGTTAGCCCCTGGCAATTTGTGAGGGGATTAGCCCCTGGCAAATTGTCAAGTAATAAATGCATGCGCTGACATATTAAAGAGATTCTCTTTTTAGCTAGGGGAAGCCCCTGGCAAATTGTCATGTAGTTTTACGAGGGGGTTAGCCCCTGGTAAATTGTCAAGTATTATGACGCGCTTTTTCTTAGCCCCTCGCAATGCATAATTTTGAAATTTCAAATTCCCCCCAATACATTTGCGAGGGGAGTCCCCACGCCAATGTGCTATTAAATTTTTTTTTTTTTTGTGTTGTGAGGGATTTATTACCTGGCAACGTAATAAATTCAGTGAAGAGTTTATCCCCCGACAAAAATCCCTGGCTAAATAAGGTTTTTCTTGTAGTGAAATATCTGAAAGACTCTGACTCTACAACAATGAAGCATCTTCGAGATTATCGTCATTCATCATATCAAAATCAATCCAGCAAAGAGAAAAGAGACAAAGACCAAAAAGAGATATCTTTCAAGCTTACTACTTTCAGCCAGAAGTAAAACATCAAAAGATAAGGTTCAAAGAAACTTAGCAACAAATAGTATAGTACAGACAATACGCTTCAAATTCCACTACAGGATTACCACCAATGGTCTTTTTTAAGTCTATATAAAGAGACCTCAATAGCATTTCAAGATTGATGAATTACTCAACATTATCAAGCTTGAATCAAATAGCTGAAATACTGGGAAAAAACTATAAGAGAAAAGAAGAATCATTATTCATATATACATACACAAATATTCTTCTAGAGAAATATCAAGAACACAAGAGTTATTGCTCATTATTGTGTTAAGATATTAGGGATTAAACACAAAGAGTCGTTGCTCATTATTTGTGTTTATCTTAGAGTTCTCAATATAAAGAGTTGTTTACTCATTATTTGTATTAGAGACTTTTGCTTTTCGTTGTTGTGTTAATCTGCTTTTTAGAAGCAAACGTTGTAAACATAGTTGATTGTAATTCTATTCAGAATTGATTATTGCCTCAAGTGACTAGGTTGTTAGTCTGTAGACTTGAGAGGACTAAGGTGTCTGTTGAAACTCTTAGACAGTTCTTGTGAGTCACCGGCGGGTAGCTTGTGCATTTGTAATCTGTTGAGATTAATGGATTAAGTCCTTATTGAAGGCAAAATTACCTCGGTGGGTGGACAAGAGTACCCGTTGTTGAAGGTAAACTTGTATAAACCAAAAGAGATATTTTATTCTTTTCTTAGTCTTATTCTTTCTAGTTAGTTTGAAAAATATTTTTAAAAGAAAAAGCTTGTTAGAAAACCCAATTCAAACCCCCCCTTTCTTGTGTTTTTCTCACCCTTCAATTGGATCAGGAGCTCCAACTCTTCATTGATTTTCAAATCAAATATTTAACCATGTAGAGAGATCCAATTGAGAAAAACATTATGTGGCTGCGCCTGCAAACAACAACGAAAAATATAAATATTTTTCAAATCCTCCTATTTTTTATGGAGAAAAATTTGAGTATTGGAAAGATAAACTATAGAGTTTCTTTCTGGGTTATGATGTAGATCTTTGGGATCTGATTACAGACCGTTATAGGGAACCAATATCTGAAGAAGGTATTCCTATTTCCAGAAGTCAAATGAGTGATGCTTGTAACACTCGAGGCCGAAAAGAGCTAGGAGTGGTTGCACCGCATGTAACACTCGAGGCCTAAGAGGGCAAAGGTGGTCGCCACATCGGAATGAGAGGGCGAGGCTATGCAGGTATGGGACTACATAGTTGACGGAATGATTATAAGGATTAATTGGTACTACCTATACCAACAAGATGCATCTTCTTTTCGGTAGCCCGTTCCATAAGAATTCCACAGTTAAGCGTGCTTGACTTGGAGTAGTATTGGAATGGGTGACCTTCTGGGAAGTTTCCCGGAAAACATGTGAGTGAGGATAAAACATACTGAAAAGACTCGTGTTAGTTTGTGGGGTCAGTCGGTAATCTTGAAGGCAGTCTTGGGCTGTTACAAATGGTATCAGAGCCATACCTCTCCCAGTACGATGTGGTTCGAGGACGAACCATGCGGAAGCTGGTGGGCATGTAACACTCGAGGCCGAAAAGAGCTAGGAGTGGTTGCACCGCATGTAACACCCGAGGCTTAAGAGGGAAAAGGTGGTTGCCACATCGGAATGAGAGATATCCCGAGGCTATGCAGGTATGGGACTGCATGGTTGAAGGAAGGATTATAAGGATTAATTGGTACTACCTATACCAACAAGATGCATCTTTTTTTCGGTAGCACATTCCATAAGAACTCCACAGTTAAGCGTGCTTGACTTGGAGTAGTATTGGGATGGGTGACCTTCTGGGAAGTTTCCCGGAAAGCATGTGAGTGAGGATAAAACATGCTGAAAAGACTCGTGTTGGTTTGTGGGGTCAGTCGGTAATCCCGAAGGCAGTCTTGGGCTGCATGGTTGAAGGAAGGATTATAAGGATTAATTGGTACTACTTATACCAACAAGATGCATCTTCTTTTCGGTAGCACATTCCATAAGAACTTCACAGTTAAGCGTGCTTGACTTGGAGTAGTATTGGGATGGGTGACCTTCTGGGAAGTTTCCCGGAAAGTAGAGAAACATCTAAGGAGATTTTTGATTCCATAAGAATGACTTGTGAAGGAAATGCTCAAGTAAAGGAAACTAAAGCGTTAGCTTTAATTCAAAAATATGAAGCATTTGAGATGGAAGAAGATGGAACTATTAAGACTGTTGTACCCCAAAATTTTCCCTCTCATTTATCAAGTATTTTCTCACAAGATCTCCTTTGGTTCAAGACTGCACAAGGGTTTATCAGCTCAAGACACCTCCTTAAGTACTGATGACTGAAATTAGGGTTTGAGATTGCACATGGATAATTGAACTTTTAATGTCTCATTTGACTTTCATGGATCATTATGGACCATCAATATTTCTCATGTCAAGTTTCAAGTCTTGGATCACATTTTTGCCCAGTCAACTGAGTAGTTGACCTAAAAATCAGCTGTATTGGGGAAAAAGTCAATTGTGACCAATTTACAGTCAAACTTCATAATTTTTTATCCATATCAACATCATAAACTCATATGTATAATTTGATCAAGTTTGGACCATAATTCCTCAAGAAATTTGATCAAATCATCAAAAGGGCAAAATGGTCAAAATTAGGGTTTTGATTGAGAAATGGCGATTTCTGATTTTTGACCTAGCAAATGGTTAATTGGTTTGAGGCATGATCTCAAGAGTTAAATTGCATAATTTTTACCTAATGGCATGATTTAAAACATTGCTCAAGGCCATTTGATTGATAGTTGATTTTCAGTCAACTGATCAAAAGTCAACTATACACTGAAAAGTCAAACGTTGACTTTTTGGTCAAAAATCAAGTGTCAAAGATCACAATTCATCAAAACATGTAAAAATATGAAACTTTTTCATCAATAAATCAAAAAGTCAAGATTTCATTTTGAAAAGTCAAAGTTTCCAAACTTAGAAATTTTTCAAAGTGTTGAAAACTTCATATTTTTTTATAACTTTGTGCCAATTTTTCACCATGATGCAAGATGATTCAAAAGAAACTTTCAACATGAAAGTTGTAGATATCCATGAGATCTAAAACATTGCTTTACTAAACTTCTCCTATAAATTCTTGGATCTCAAGTTATTAATCCATGAAGTCATGGTCATGAAACTAAACACTTAGTGAAAATTTTGCCCTAGTTTAGGCAGGATTTTGACCTAAATTTATGGCAATTTTTCACATAGTTCCAATGGGAATTTTCAAAAGAGATTCAAAGAGGGGGTTGTAGAGCACATTACAAGATTTTTCGAATGTCCAAGAACTCCTTGAGATCATGTTTGAGCAGGGAGAATCGAAGGCATGAAGTTGGCATTTCATTCTTGAATTATAGGTCATTTTCATGATGAACAAAAATGCAATTTCAATGTTAGGCTGCATAGTATTGCTTTGTAGGCCTTCTAACTTGTGTATCTATCCATTATTAATGGATTACACAAACTTTTGAGCTATAATCCAAGTGGTTTAAGCTTTATCCAATTCACATTGCCATTTTGGGAAGAAAGTGAAGAATACCATTCTTGAAAAACAAGCTTTATGCACAAAGTCAATTATTGAGCCTCTAACTTATTCCCTCTGATAACACTCTATATAAAAAGTCAGAAGCAAGTGTGTTTAAAGCATAACCACTCTATCTTAGCAAGTACACAAGACTTTGAAACTTGGAATTCTAAAAAATCACATGTTATGCTTAAACTTGTGATTTTGAATTCTGATCAACAACAAGCTTCCAAACTTGTTGCTTATAAATAGAGGTACTATTTGTGAGCTAGAACACGAGCTTAAGCACCCTGAAACACACCAAAACTCTCTCAAGTAAGAAATTTCCCAAAAACTCCATTGCTGCATAATTTCTGACCTTGGACTTGTAACTCATATTTCCCTCGTGTATTCTTTGGCCTTTTAGTTCCTAAAGCTTCCTTACATCAAATATAACTCATCCTTGTCCCTGTTACACGGCTGTAACTCCATTTCCATCATCCTCCATAGCAAAAAACAGAGCACTGGACATTGACTTCTCCAAGATATTTCAGCCACTCTCAACTCAAGCTAACCATTGCATTAGCTTCCTGAGAAATTGAGGAAGCTAACCTGATCATTGCAGCACCTTGAATCAAGCTCATTTGCATTTCACGATTTCCGGTTTTGAGGTATATTTCTTGAACTTCTATCTTCTCATTTAGGCATTGTTAGGCTTGCATTTGTGAAGATAAAATATAGACATCATTGCCCTGAAGCTATACATGTCCATAGATTTTACTTATACTGATTGAGCTAGGAAAATTTTAGGATTGAACCTCTGAAAATAATTAGGTCAAAATTTGGTACATTCAAAAATTATCATTCATCTTTGATTTATAGCTTATGATATTTATATGATTGAATTCGTATGGAAAAATGGAGCAACTTTCATGTTTGTATATTTTATTTTTATTGAGAAATGGTGAAGTTACAGATGATCTGGCTGGAGGTTGAAGATGAAGTTCCATATTCAGGACTCATTTTACATTATGTATTTATTCTCTCATTTAAGTTAACGGATGTACAACCACCCCAGTGGTAAGGCAGCGCGTGTTATTGGTAGAGGTCATGGGTTCGAACCTCAGCGTTGCCTTTTGTTATTTTTTTCCACATTTTTACACTCTCTTTGGTTTTTGCAGCGCCTGGGCCCCAAAATATTGGGCCTTCATGTTTTTTTTCTAACTTGCTGACCCTTGTCTCATTTCAGCACCCCCTGGCCCATTTTCTTTCTTTTTTATTTTTTTATTTTTTCTTTATTATTATTATTATTATTATTATTATTATTATTATTATTATTATTATTATTATTATTATTATTATTATTATTGTTGTTGTTATTTAATAAAAATCCAAAAATATTTATATTTTATTATTTATATTTATTTAGTTTTTTTTCTTCATAAAAACTAAAAGAACAAAAAACATTTCTTTTAATAAATTAATTTCCCTTTTTTAAATACTTAGATAATTAGTCTTAATTATTATTGTATTATTTTCTTATAAATTAAAATCAATTTAGAACTTAGGACTTTTATTTGATTAATTTTATTTACTAATTAAATTTACAAAAAAAACTTAAAAACTTGTTTTCTTTAATAAATTATTTTCTTTTATTAACTTAATCTTGATTTTCTTTTTAGTTAATTATTTTATTTTAGTTAACTAGGTCAAAAACCTTTTCATGAAAACCAAACAAAAACCACATTTCTTTTTACATTTACATTCTTGCATTTTTACTTATTCATTTTTGTACAATATTCAATATGATTGTAGTAATTATTTAGATTTAATTTTCTTGCAATTCCCCATTTGTTATTTGTACACCCCCTCCCCTAATGATGTAATAGCGTAGTGATTTTAATTTCCGCAATTTAATGCTTTATATACAAATGCTAGTAATTAGGGCTTGTATAGAAAGATTAAAACCAATGCTTAGAAAACCCTAATCAAAGATAAGTCAATGCATGTAAATTCATACACTTGCACACTTACACCCTTAGGGTAAACCCACTTTGTTGCCTTACAAAAATGGCCATATTATGCATGTGAGGTATCTTAGTAAAAACAAGCACAAATACAAGATCATAGTCCCTCGATGACGCTATCAAAGTTGCCTTTCAAAAATGATCTTAGTCCCTTAGAGAAAATGCTAAGATATCTTACAACATTGGTAATCATGGGTATACGATGAACCTTACCTGTCCCTTTTACATCCAAAGATAGGGTTACTTACCAAATCAATGGTAGGATAACAATGTCAAAGGAAAGAGGAAATAAACATGAAAGACTTTTGAGTAGGTAGATTATTCCTAGTTGCTTGCTCAATTTCAAAACCAAAAACATCCTTGCTATTTTCAAAACAAACACCAACACTTTCAAAACATCTTTCAAACTTGAAAACATTTTCAAAAAGATCAACACTTTGTATACATTCTTACGAACGAGAATCATTACAAAGTTTGCTTAAACGGTGGCATCTTTATAAAATACTTTTAAAAACCACACAAAGCACAATTTCAAACAAAAGCAAGTGATCTAGTAAGCAACTAAGAGCCCATAGAAAACCATGGATGAAAAGGGTGATAACACCTTCCCTTTTCACAATCTACCCCCGGAACTCAAGAAAACATCTCAAAGGTCTTTCCTGTTCTTTTCAGTCTTTCCTTTTGGATAAAAGAAAAGTCGGTGGTGACTCTTGCTAAACCGCAACATTTGCGATCAAACGCAAAACAACCAAGTCAGTTCTCCCACCGTGTTACAGAGACCATGTTCTCAAGGTTTCAAACGTTAGTAGTAGGATTCAAATTTTTGTACAAAGAATATACAACAATAGACCATGCTAAGCATATCGTCAGAAGTCTTCCAAAGAAGTGGAGACCTATGGTAACAGCTTTGAAACTTTCTAAGAACCTGAACACAATCAGCCTTGAAGAGTTGATCAACTCTCTAAGAAGTCACAAAATAGAGTTAGAGTAAGATGAACCTCAGAATAAGGTTAAGTCTATCTCTCTAAGGTCTAAATAAAAAAAGGTCAAGTCAGGAACACTCAAAGCTCTCAAATATGAATAGGAAGAAGATTCAGATAATGAATATTTTGATGACGATGATGAATTATCATTACTTTCCAGAAGAGTGAAACAAATTTGAAAAAGACAAAACAATTCTAGAAGATTCAAAAGAGATCGATCAGATTCTTTCTTAAAGGGAAATAGAGAAGTCACGTGCTACGAATATAATGAACCAAGACATTACAAATATAAGTGTCTAAAGTTAAAGAAAGAAGGCTCCAGAAATGTAGGTTCCAATAACAACAACTTCAAAGGCAAAAAGAAAGGCCTCATGGAAACATGGGATGATTCAGAAGCATCGGGATCAGATTCTGATGAAGAGCATGGCAACATAGCATTTACACCTATCATTTCAGAAGAAAGTTCATCAGATACAGAGTCAGACTCTGAAGAGGTATTTTTTGAAATCCCTCATGTTGATTTAGAAGTAGTTATATCTGACATTCTGAGAAAGTGCTAAGAATTTAAACAGAAATTCAAGAACTTGATAAAAGTTCATAAATATGATGTTGAAGAATATGGTAGGTTTTCAAAAGACGTTTCTGAACATAAACAAAAGAATTTTGTTTTAGAAAAAGAAAACAGTTTTCTGGATAAAAAATGTTTGAAACTTGAAGAAAATCTATCTAAAGCTCCACCATCTTCTGAAACTATTTTGTACAAATATGACAAGGAGTTTCAAAAGTTCTTGAACAAAAGTTTGGATAGAAGCAAGATGGCTTCCATGATCTATGGAATTAGTCATAATGGAAGAAGAGAAGCAAGTAATGATTCTGATAATGATCATAAAGATAACAAACCTATTTTACCATTTTCTCATCATTATACACCAACAGAGACACAAAAATTTATTGTTGCACGAAAACCAAAATTCATTAAGAATTCTGGTAAAAC
This sequence comes from Vicia faba, assembly GCA_948472305.1. Classification (NCBI taxonomy): domain Eukaryota; kingdom Viridiplantae; phylum Streptophyta; class Magnoliopsida; order Fabales; family Fabaceae; genus Vicia; species Vicia faba. The sequence continues at coordinate 493,786,579 of OX451739.1, forward strand.
TATCCTAAAAGAACCAAAAGACTGTGGGTACCAAAAGTTAAAATAGTATATGTTGCAGATTTGTTGAGTAAAAGTGTGAAGATGCTAGTCATGGTACCTGGGCTCTGGATGCTGACAACTCATATTGGGAAGAAAGCTTATGTCCCAAAGTCTGGAACTTGAAGAAATCAAACTTGTTGGTCTCAGGGGTATTAGAAAGAATTAATGCAAATATCCAACAACTCAGTCCAAAAATATGAAGAACAAGGTTTTGATGAGATTAAGTCAGATAAAGAGATGAAAACACTGCTACAAAAACTAATGTATTTGTATGGGCAGTTCTCAATTAAGTTAGCTGACGTACTTACTATAAAGTTAAAAGAATTGTCAGAACAAGATCTTTTGAAGAAATTCTTCTAAATTTTAGTGTCTATAGTAGAACTAGTCTCTTGAGATGAAGATGTCTAAATAGTGAATAATTCGTGAAAAGGAAGGTCATCAGAAGTAATGGAGATCGAATAAACAACACATCTATCTAGAAGCATTCATTATTCGTAAGAAACTTAAAAGGGTAAATCTGTCGGAAATTCCTTATCGACTTAAAAGTTTCTTGCTTATTTCTCTTAACTAACGCCTTCTTATCTGTTAAATCTCTTTTATTTTATTTTTGATACTTCTACTAGTTAGAAGCTATCTATATCAGAAATACTTTAAGAACAAATCAATAAGTATTTTTACTTTTGAATATCATTAATTGTTCTCACATCAAAAGGTATGAATATGACTCGTTGAAATACACTTGTTACGTCATAACGATTGAGTGTCTTATTGAGGAGTGGAACAATTGAGAATATGTTATGAGAGTCATCATTGCTATCTGTGATCGGTGGAAATAGAACTGACTGTTTTTAGCTGGTTCGCGAAATGTCGCGGAAGCAAGAGTCGCCACCGTCTTTTATTTTCTCCAACATGGACAGGACAAAAGCACAGCAAAATTCCTTATGAGAACGTTTCTCGGTTCGGGAGGTAGATTTATAGAAAGGGAAGGTGTTAGCACCCTTTCTATCCATGGTTATCCATGGCTCTTAGGTACTTGCTCTTATGTTTTCAAAATGTTTGCTTTTCAAAATGTGGGTGGGTTTGAAAAAAGTTTCATTGAAAGATTTCTAAATGACTCTTGTATCTGTCCTCAAGAGTGTTTGAAAAATTTGTTTTGAAAGCTTTTGAAAGTGTCAGTGTGAAAAGATTTTTGATTTGTTTTTGAAGAGAGCAAGTATCCATGAGTCATCTACCTACCCTAAGGAATTAGGCTGTGTAAAAGTCCTTAAGGTAGTGCCATCCCACCATTGGGAGGTAGGTAGCACCACCGTTGGAGGTGTTCGGGTCAATTCGATTGTAGGGACAGTGTGGTCACCGAAGCAACAGTAGGACACCTTAGAAGTAACCCTAATGTCCTAGATCCTTTTTAATCCGAGGCAACCGTTTCGAGGCAACTGTTTCGAGGAAACTGGATCTTGGACATAAGAGCGACCGCTAAAACATCCTATACTTGACGACCACGTTTCGAAGGCAATGAGTGAGGCGTACCCTAGAAGTGGTGTGTGTATTTGTGTGTTGTTTTCATGTTATGTTTTATCTTTGATCATGGCATTGTGAGCTACGAGTTATTTTTAGTTATCATACATTCTTTCATGCGAGTTTAGCATTTAGGAGTGCGGGAAATTAAAAGACGGAAAGATAAAAGCTACGCTATTACAAGGCGCGGGTCTATACATTGCCAAAATACAAAGACCCGTTTTTGATAAAAATGCGGAAAGTAAAAAAACAATAAACCTAATTACTATTACATCCTTGAACAGTTACATAATAACCAATAAGAAAATAATGCACGAAAAGAATTAAAATTAGGACGTCCGGGGGTTTCGACCCTTTGCTTGAAATTAAATTAAATTAGGACCTAATTGTTATTTAATTAAAGAAAAGAAAGTGTTTTTTATGTTTTTTGTATTTATTATGGAAATAAAGAAAATAGAAATCAAGAGAAAACCCTAATTCTAAGTTTATTTTAATTATTAATGAAAATATTAAAGTTAACCTAATTCAAGCTAATTAATTAATTTACATGTTATTTACAAAATAATAATAATTATCAATAATGATGAAAATAATTAAAAGTCAAAACCTAATTCTATGCAATTTTATTTATAAAAAAAAGATTAAAATTTAAAACCTAAATTAACTAAGTTAATTATTAGAATTTATTTACAAAAAATAGGTTAATGGTGAAATTAAATAAGTAATTAAATATATATTTTTCATTTTTTTTATTTCTGATTTTTAGTAGGAAAATTAATTTTATGGTGAATTAATAAAAATAATTAAAGAAATTAAAAGAATTAGAAAATAAAAGAAAATAAAATTAAATATGCAAAGCAAACCAAGGGGGGTGTCAGGCCCAAAGTGGAGGTTAGTTTGAAGCATTCTGGCCCATTAAGGCAAGGTAGGCCTCATTGACTTTCTGGTTGTGTGCATGATGGTTGACTGGAGTATACCATGGGCTTCATTCTGTAACCACTGGATTGATCATCATGAGCGCGTGGCAAGCGTAGGCGTGAGGATGCATGGTGGGATATTGAACGAATGCTGCACTAGAACATGTTAAAACAAAAATTATCAATTAGATGGGGGGACCTGGGAATCGAACCCAGGTCCCAGCGTTTGCCAAGCGTGTCATCCACCATCTGAGTTGTGCAACGCGTTCGTAGTATAAGTGGAAAACAATTATTATATAGAAAAAATGCCAATTATGCTGAAACATAAAAAAACGCGCTAAGATTTGAATGCTCCAGTAGCGCTTGGACAGCTCATCCTTCTTCTTCGTTTTCACCTGTAACATGAATAAGATAGCGGGGGTTTTAAACCCCCACTAAGTGAAAGTGTGAAAAATAGCGAATAGAAGAGGAATCAATATAAAAAGGGCGCGAGGGTCTTAATGGTTTCGTCTTGTTGCAACGAATTCGTCCATACAGGTTTGGAGGTCCAATTTTACCATACAAGGAAAGCCCCAATATGGAGGCTCTGAAACCCTAGATATCTCCCATGGTGGATTTTGATTTAGGCAGTTTCAGCACAATTCAACTATACCAAAAGCTTCAGGGAGATGTCAGTAGTACAAATCAATGAGCAAAACATATGAATGATGCATAGAAATTAGGTTTCGATTATGAAAATATTCGTTCAAACCATGACTATGTTTTACCGTTTCTTTGAGTATGAGAGCTTGTTCTTGATAGTAATAGCTTCCTGGAGACTTAGGCAACGTATTGGAATCCTTTTTAGGCGTGGAAAGGCACTGCAAGTAGGAAATCAGTTTCACACTTTTTCTCTATTTTTTGCAAATTGGTTCTATGGCTTCAGCAGCTTTCACGTGTGTCCAGCTTTAGGGTTAGCTTATGCCTTTGTATGTGAACGAATTTAGGTCAAAACCTTGGCCCAAAAGTCCATGAATTAATGTTTGCAATCTTTGATTTTCAATTATGTGATTTTCAATCTTTTTCCATGAAAACCTTGCCAATTATGGAAGATCTTGTCCCCTTGAGTAATGCACGAAATCTTTAGCATGTGTGGAGTGTATTTGCTTCATAAAAAGATTTGCCAACCATGCTTTGATATTTTTCTACAATTAAAACCAATTAAATGAATTAATAATAATAAAAACTCAATTAATTAATTAAAAATAAGAAAATAAATCATTTTAAGTTCAATGGGTCGTGCATAGGCTTTGGGTAAAGATTCAAGAAAGAATTTGAGGCCCATTAGCAAAATTGAAGTGTTTTAGGCAACGTTGACTTTTGAAAGTTCCCAAAAATTTCCCAACTTCTCCAATGCATATCTTGCTCAATTTTGAAGCTATGAACATGTTCTTGGACATTTTGGAAAGGTCTGGAAGTCCTCTAACCAATGACTTTGGTCCCATGTCATTTTGATTTACCAATCTCAAGTTATGGTCTTTGACTTAAAGTGCCTTTTTGTTGACTTTTGAAAATGACCTATAATGTTGAAATTGATAACTTTTTGTGAGAGCATTTCTTGGACTTGGAGTGTGAAGATGAGTTGTAGGAAATGTCATCCCCTTCATAATGGGCTTTAGATGGGATTTTTCTGATAAACCATGAAGAAGTTATGCCTTGGTCAATTTGCAGTAGACTTTTCAGCTGTCCAAAAATAGAAACTTTTGCATCTTGAGACCTTTTGAGCCATGCTTGTGGAATCATGATCAAGAATTGATCAAATGATGATTGTGGCTTCAAAATAAGATGTTGACCAAAAATTTTGACTTTTGACTGTCAAATGACCATTTTGCCCCCGCAGTTGACTGTGAGGCAATTAGGGTTTTTGACTGTGTAATTTGATGTTGTAAGTCTTGGAACTTGACATATGGATGCTTGACAATGGATATAGGCATACGGGACTTGATTGGACCCTTGGAAATCTCAATTTCTTTGCAAGAACCAAAACCCTAATTTTGACTGTGTTAGGAGGCAATTGGACTGTGTAACCCTTGAGGGATTTTGAATCATGATCTTGCCAAATCTTGAAGAATATGGGAGAGAAAATTTTGGGGTACAACACTATCCCATAGTACTTCTTATTAATTTTAAAGTTTTATTAAAATACCCACTTCCTTCATCCTCACATACTTTACCACTCACTACTCACAGTTTTAAATCTCTCTTCTGAAAACCCTAAAACCCTTTCTTTCGCCTAAATCTTCTCATCAATGGATGCACAACAATTAGAACTTTACAATTTATCTCAAGAATTGTAACGACAAGAAGCATCTCAATAGATTAATTCAAGCAGCTCTCCTTCAAATTTGTTAACACTTCATTAATCATTATCTATGTATCAAGAATGTCAAAAGGTCTCAATTCTCAATCAACCTAAGCATGTCCATATGGCAACTCCGGCTAATCAAATAGAGGTCATTATTGAACTTCTCATGGAATTTTAGAACTTAAAATAAAATGGTATGGATTTAACTGAAGAAATCAACTTCCAAGAATGAGTTAACTACTTCAATCGTCTTCATGGCCCTGTATACACAACATTGGTGAAAGAATTATGGAGATTCACCATTGCCGATGAAAAACACATCGTCTATCATGTTCTTGGTGCAAAAATCATTATAAATGTTAAATCAATGGCTACCCTTCAAGGGATGGATAAAGCAAGTGGAAAATTGGTTTATGGAGCAAATTTCAAATCAAAATTCTTACATAATGTGATAGAACCAACTATCTTTATAGACGGCAAGCAAGGGACTATAAAAGAATATTACTCAAAGATATTGGAACTCAACAATAATCTTCGTGTGTGGTTCAAAATCATCTTAGGATTCATACATCACAGACCGTTAACCAGTTCATCTTACTCAATCAATGATGATCAGAAGTATATCTTTTACTATCTAATGAAGAAAGAAAAGACACATCTTCCTTCTCTACTTTTTAATTAACATAGGGATACCGTTATTGAAACAAGGAATGATGGATCCAAAAAACCTAAAAATAGATACATCCCACTGGGGAGATTGATATTAGACTTTCTAACTGAAAGTGGGGTTGTAAATTATTTTATTGAAGCAAAAAGGATGGAGGATATTGCTGTAGAAATTGGAAAACTGTTTAATGGAAACAATCTCAAAAGCATGAGAGTTATTGAAAATGTGATCAAACCAAGAATAATTTTTTATCTACAGGGAATAAAGTTTCAGAGAACACCAGTTGATGATTATCCTTACTTCACTAAGCAGGATTCACCAGAAGTTCTAACCTATGTCAAAATGCTTCAGGAGGAAGGATTTGATACTTTTGTTGTTTCCTATGATTCTTTTCCAAACAAACCTCCTCAATTGTGGAAAAGAAAGATTCACTCTCTTGAGAATAAGAAAAAGGCTCTAGAGAATAAGCTTAAAGTTCTAAAGGAAGTTACAAGATCCTCAAAAGATGTCGCATTAGCTTCTCAATCTAACTCATCCAGTAAATCTCTTGTCCATGTTGTTTCAATTCTAACAATAAGTACTTTAACACCACCACTTCCCTCAACTGCTACAACCATTCCACCTTCCACTATTACTTCTTTAGTTCCCACTAGAAAATCTAACATATCTGAAGCATATCAAGCACCCACACCTCTTATAACCACTTCACAATCAGAAACCATTATTCCAATTACTACCACCGTTTCCGCCTTGTCATTGTTTGAATTTTTATTTTCTTCAGCATCAAATTTATCTAACCTATCTTAAACCACTTCAACCCCTACTACAACCACCTTACCCATCTCGACCTCTCAAATCATTTTTGAAGCTATTCCACCAGAAATTCACTCTGTTCCTGAAGCTCCCACTCGAGAACCCGTGAATATCTGTAGTAGCTTCCCTCTTCAAACAACTACATCAGAACCTTCAGACCCATCCTCACGAAACATGAATCTTGATCTAAATCAGCCAAACAACAGTTCAGATTCTGAGCACATTCAAACTGATGAAGTTAACTCTGATGAAGAAACAACTTATGATCATCAGAACTATGTCTGGTCATCGATGAGTCTTAAGGAATTTATGAAAATTTCAAGGAAAATGCATTCAGGAGATTAGAAAAGATTTGCAAAGTATCCAACATCAGTACTGATCATTCCCATCTATCAGCAAACTGGAATAGGTTTAAAAGTTGGATATCATTTGAATTCATTAAAGTTTAAAATATCTCAGGAAAAACTAAAGAAACATATGTCAAAGAAGCTGAAGAGAGATTTCTGGCTATAGAAGCTCAGAAGGTTGTTGAGCGAGAAGTTTCTAAGAAAGAAGAAGAAGATGCTAGAGAAGCTACAAGAAAGGAACAGACAGATTTAGAAGAACTTTATTGAAATAATTCTAGTGTGTTCCCTCAATTTCTATAAATCCTTGAGAAAATGAAAAAGGAACAGTTGTTGATCAAGGAAACACTAGAAAATTAGAAAGATATAAATATGTTATATCTCTCTGTTATTAGTCCAATATTTTATTTCTTGTTCCCCAAGTATACTTGGAACAACAAATAAGCTCAATATCGTATATTTATTTATTTAAGCACAACCAAGTATTTTACGACCATACTCGATCAAGGGGTCCATATATATTACTCCCGTATATGTAGGAGGGATAAATCTCATATAGGTCACTCATGTCCCTCAACATGATTTGTGGAGTACTCATCAATCATCTTATTACGGAGAATATTTGATTGGCAATATGTCTTAGTTTAGGAGATAACTATATGTGTTTGTTATTATATATGACTTTACTCAATTTATTTAGATACTATTCCTAACTCATAAGGAAGATACTTTTTTTATAGATTTTATTCGATTTGTTAAGCTTGTCCAAAACTAGGTTTTTTTAAAATTATTTCTTTAAGTGATCATGGTGGGTAATTTTTTAATCATTATAGGGTTAAATATGTTTTTGGTCCTCCTAAATATTTCATATTTATTTTTAGTCCCTCTAAAAATTTCCTTCGAGAAATGGTCCTCCAAAAAAAATTTATTTTAACTTTTGGTCTCTCATGCCAAAACTGTTGCTAAAATTATCGCTAATTCATTCGCTAAATAAAAAAACATCGCTAAAATCGTCGCTAATTCTGTCGCTAAGTTGTAAAAATCATCGCTAAGTTGCAGGAGGGACCAAAAGTTAAAATTAAAATTTTTAGGAGGACAATTCTTTTAAGAAAATTTTTAGAGGGACTAAAGTTAAATATGAGACATTTAGGAGGACCAAAAACATATTTAACCCATCATTATATTAAATTTTTTTGCAAGGAAAACGAAATATCCCACAACGTTTCATGTTCGTTCACTTTATAACAAAGTAGTATTATCGAGCATAAAAATCGTGTTTTGATCAGGATTATCACTGACCGTGATAAGTGGTATGGGTCTACCAAAGTACTTTTTGGCGGATGCAATTAACACCATATGCCACGTCTTAAACATGACAGTCATTCATTTCTATCCTATAGATGACCTCATATGAGCTGCTTAAAGATAGAAATCCTAATATTTCCTATTTTTGCATTTTCGACTACAAATGCTTTATTTTAAATTGTGGTGAAGACATGCAAGGAAAGTTTGATGCTAAGGATGATGGGTGTTCCATATCAAGTAAGTCATATAGGGTGTTAAACCTTATAACATTGGTTGTAGAAGATTTTGTTTATGTTTCATTTGATGAAACTAGACACCAAAAAAAGGAGTAAGGTAGTTCTAGTTTTGATGTTTCAAGGGTGTTAGTTGAAGATCTGATAAATAATGATGATCCAAAAGAGGATCCTCTTAAAGTGATGACATAAAAGTTTTTTAAGAGGAAAGAAAACAATATGATGACAAACAAGAAACCTCAACCAAGCTACCTCAAGAGTTTATTGTTGCGAACTAGAGACCTCGAGAGTTTTTCGATTATGCTTTTTGGTGTGAAATGAAATAAAGGAGAATCCTCTATTTATAAAGCAAAATTTGGATTTAAAAGGAAAAGATCCATGGGCCTTTTTAATGCTGATAATCGATTATGCCAAACATATAATCCATTATCAAGTCCAAAAATGGAAATATTTGAAAAGAGTCATTACTAATCGACTATTAACCCTAAAGATTAATTATGAGACGTTAAAAAAAGATATAATTGATTAGGCCTAATGGATAATAAATTATACATTGTAAAAATGCATTCATATAGAACTTTTTGAGCTCTTAGCCAACTATCTAAGCACAAAAATGATTATTGTGATTTTAATAAATAAAAAGGCTATCCAAGTTCGAAGGGCATGCGTGATATTCCTTATTAAAATCATGAGTTAGTGTTATGTATTTACATACATTAATCACTCAAAACAGGCTCAGAGAGATTTCACCCTTCCTCTCTTTCAAAACTCTGAAGCTCTTGGTTCCTTGCCATAGTTTTTTTATTTTAGCACTTCGGGAACCTTGAATCTTCTTTTGATAAGGCTTGATATAACTCTTCAAGATAGACATGGTCATCAGACACACTACTTAATCATAAATCTTCACTAGCTCCATAAAACGCCGCTTGACAGAAATACACTTTGACAAGTTAATCTCGAAGCACCACAACTTGATCACAACTTGATCATCACAAAAAATAATCTAGGATATCTTTTTTGTTTGATCATCAAGTATCATAACTTGGCCTCCACATGTATCATAACTTGATTACCACTTGATCATCTTAACAACTGAGATTTGATATAATAATTTTAACATCATAAGATATGACACCTTAATCTTCAAGCATCACCACTTGATCACATTAGGTGATAACTTCATTTGTCATCATCCAAACCAACTAGCCTTGAGCAACACTTTTGATGAAGACTTATCTTAAGAGATTTGTCAAAATCAAATCCAAATGAGTTGTTACAAACGTCATACTTGTAAGTACATAGATCGATAGAGATTAGGAAGCATTTCCTAAGGTTTTGTGTTGAAAAGAGGGGTGTCATTTTTGAATATGTGGACACCAAAAATTAGCTTGCAGATATTTTTACAAGACTGTTGTCCGCGGAACCTTTTCATAAAATCCATAGGGAAATGGGAATCCTTGATCCATCTTGTTTTGAATAAAAATCGATTTTATTCATTATTTCAATTTTCTTTGTATTTTATTATTCAGTAACGATTTCTTGTGTAACAATTTATTTCTTACCAAGGATTCCAAACTCTATCTTGTCATTATGTGATCCTTTATATGTTCAATCTTATATGAGATTATGTATGTGTATCGTATGTGTGATACGGTGGGAGAACTGACTTGAAGGTTTTGCGTTTTGTCACAAATGTCGCAGTTAGCAAGAGTCGCCACCGACTTTTCTTTTATCCAAAAGGAAAGGTAAAAAAAGCACAGGAAAGACCTTTGAGATGTTTTCTTGAGTTCGGGGGGTAGATTATGAAAAGGGAAGGTGCTAGCACCCTTTTCATCCATGGTTTTCCATGGGCTCTTTGTTACTTGCTTAGATCACTTGCTTTACTTTGTTTGAAATGGTGTTTGGTGTGATTTTGAAAGCATTTTGTAAAATAGGCCATTCGTTTAGGCAATCTTTGTAATGATTCTCGTTCGTAAGAATGCATACAAAGATGTTTGTCTTTTGAAAATGTTTTCAATGTTTTGTAAAACGTTTTTGAAATATGTGTGTGTGTTTTTTTTTTAAATAGCAAGGATTATTTTGAAATGGAGCAAGTAACTAGAAGTTATCTACCTACTCAAATGTCTTTCTTGTGCATTTTTATTCCTTTGACATTGTTGACTTACCATTGATTTGGTAAGCAACCCTATCTTTGGATGTAAACGGGACGGGCGTGGGTCATCGTATGACCATGATAGCAATGTTGCCAAGTATCTTAGCATTTTGAGGGACCAAGATCATTTTGTTTAGGCAACCTTTGAATAGCATCATCGAGGGACTATAATCTTATATTTGTTTTGTTTTGCCAAGATACTTCGCATGCGTAACATGGCCATTTTGTTTTAGGCAACCAAGTGGGAGAAACCCTAAGGATGCTTGTGTGCAAAGTGTGTCATTTTCATGCTTTTGTCTTGTATTTAGGGTATTTCTATTTGTTTTGTTTTTGTTCTCGTCATGCAAAACCCTAATTACTAAGCATAGTATATAAAGCGATAAATTGCGTAAAATAAACTAAGCTATTACAAAAATTATTATGGGAGGGGGGAATACAAATTTGAATGGGGATTTGCACAAATATAAAGCTAGGTATATTATTACAACCAAATCGAATGTGCGCGAATTTAAATAAATTAGACAAATATTTAAAATGCAATGTATTTATGTAAAAATGTTTTATGTTTGGTTTTTTGTATGAGAAAATGATTTAATTTAAACCCTAAAAAATAAGGAAAAAATAATATTTTTTTTGGAGGGGTGAAACCCTAATTTTTTATTAAAATAAAATAATGTTTTATATTATTATTTTGTACATTTTTTGTATAAGAAAATAATAAATAATAATATACCTAAATATTAAAAACTAAATATGTATAAAAATATAAGTATTTATGAGTATAAATAGTATAATAAAAATATTAAGTATTTTTAAATATATTTATAAGTTATTTAAGAAAATAAAATCTATTTATCATAATAAACTATTTTTTATGTAAAAAATAATAAATAAAATAAAATAAAATTGCAAAAAATAAAGAAATTATTTTTAGGATTTTTATTATTCAGAAAAAAATAAATAAAAGCTATAAATATGAAAATATGAAAAAAAATATGAAAAATATAACAAATAAGCCAGGGGGTGTAAAAATAAGTCAGGGGTGTGAGTAGCAAAAACAAAAAAGGCCAATGCAACAAAAAGCCCAGAAGCCATCCTCCCTGTCCCTGGTCATCTTCTTGGCGTGCGCTTCAGTTCAATTTGTAACTCTCACATGCTTGCATAAAAACAAAAACTCATAACATGAAAAATGTGGCATTTGAGCTCACGATTCCAGCCATATAAATTATGTGACCTAACTCTAAAAGATCAAGGAGAATTTTTGAACCCCTAATTCGTGACCTAACTTTTTCAGGATTTTCAATCTTTAAATTCTCTCAGCACAGTTAATATAAATGAAAAGTATGCATATGTACAACTTCGTTATGATAAGGACTACATTTTTTCTTCACAAATCGTGGCTTGAGGATGCCTATTCAGAGAGATAGAGTTCAAGAAAATACCTCATTCAGTTGGATTTGAGTAGAGAAACGTAGGGACTTTAATGGAGGCCTGAGGATTGTTTGAGCTTCCTTGAACTTCCCTGAAGCTATTCCAATGCTTATCTTGCTTTGAGGATGGCTGAAACTCTCTGGACAAGTCAAGCTGCAAGCTTCCAAAATGAAAATGGTGGATGCTGAAATAGGGGTTACATAACCAGGGTGATGGCTTGGATTGCTTTGGTATGATGTTTATGAGATGTTTCAAGTGTTTAAACACAAAACGCACGAGCCAAAAATTGGTTGGCTATGCTTTTGCAGAAACTGAGTGTTTTGACAGAATTTTGGTGTTTGAGTTTTGGAGAGTTTCTAGTGTCAATTAATCGTGCTATGCCTTGTATAAAGATTGCAAATATGTAGAGAAGGGATACAAAGTCATCCCTTACTAGCTGTGCAAGCTCTAGCACCTTTTGCAACTTTTCTTGCATTTAAATAAAGTGAAGTGACCAATCCCACATGCTTGTACTAGCTGACTTGAGAGCTGATAAGAGTTGGTACACATTGCTTGAAACCTGTAGAAGTTGCTTGTACCAAAGGGACAGGTTCAATGCTCAAGATTGACAGTTGCAAAAGTCGCCCTTTATGAAAATGGCATTGTGAACTTTTTGCCCAAAATGGAAATACACCTTGTACAAAGCTTCAAAAGAAAATATAAAGCCTTTGTCAACTGAGTTTTCATTTAATTATGGAGTGTAAATTAAGCTTAGGACCTATAAATCAAGATACAACCATCATAGATCTGATTTGCAACTTGATGCTATGTGAAAATGGCTTGATCAAAAGTGAGAAAATTACAACTTCCCTTCTTCGATTATCCCTACTCAAAAATGATCTTGGAGAGTTCTTGGACATTTTGGAAAGCTTGCAATATGCTATATAATCCATCTTTGAAATGAAATTTAAGATACCTCTTGGAACTAGGTGAAAAATATCCATGAAGTTGGGTCCAAAACCTGCCTAAATTAGGGCAAAATTTCACTAAGTTAAGAAGTTCATGGACCTATATTCACAAATTCATAACTTGATATCCAAGTATCTTTTGGGAAAATTTTGTAAATAAAAGTTGTAAATTTCATGGAGGACTACAACTTTCATGTTGGGAACTTTTCTTGAATCAAAATGCATCATGGTGAAAAAGTGGTGAAAAGTTGGGGGGGGGGGAATAAGAAAATTTTTATACTTAGAAAAATTCTAAGTTAAGAAAATTTTCAAATTAAAACCCTAATTTTAAAATTTGAGTTTCTTGGTGAAAAAGTTTCACATTTTGACATATCTTGATGAATTATGACCCTTGGCACTTGATTTTGACCAAAAAGTCAAAGTTTGACTTTTTAGTGTATAGTTGGCTTTTGATCAGTTGACTGCAAAATTCATCTGTCAATCCAATGAACTTGAGATCTTTTGAACCATGTAATTAGGTCAATATGATGCCATTGAATCCTTAAAATCATGCTTGAACTCAATTGGTCATTGGCTAGGTTAAAAATCAGAAATTGCCCTTTCTCAGTCAAAACCCTAATTTTGACCATTTTCCCCTTTTGATGATTTGATCAAATTTCTTGAGGAGTTGTGATCCAAACTTGATCAAATGATACATATGAGTCTAAAATATTGTTGTGGATAAAAAATTATGAAGTTTGACTGTAAATTGGCCATGGTTGACTTTTTCCCCAATACAGCTGATTTTTAGGTCAACTGTCCAATTGACTGATCAAAAATGTGGTTCAAGGCTTGGAACTTAACATAAGCAATCTTAGGGGTCCAAAATGATGTATGAAATTCACATGAAGCCTTGGTGGTCCAAAAATCCTTGTGCAAAATCAAACCCTAATTTTGGGTTATCAGTGCAAGATGAGGTGTCTTGAGCTGACCAAACCCTAATCTAGTCTTGAGTCCAAGAAGTCTTGTGAGAAAAGTCTTGATAAATGAGAGGGAAAATTTTGGGATACAACAGTATGCTTCTTATTCATATGTATTTGTGCATTTAAGATCTTGTTAAATTCAATCATTATGTGCATGTTGACATAATTTTTTCTATGTTTATGCATTATTTAGATCACATCCATATATTTTTGTCTATTGTAATCATTGTGTTTTTTATGTTGAAGATAGTCATGTTGTTGTTATGTTATTTGTTGCATTTGATATGTCTAAAAGTGTATTTCATATGTGATATAATCTTCTAATTTTGTTTATACCTTTCTTAAGCTAATGTTTAGCGTAATTTTCTATGGATTAAATCGTGTTTTGCATGCACTAATTCAAACCTTGAAGCAAAAGTCATTACAAAGTGGTTCAAGTCAAATAGGTTAATTATTTGAGTTAAGAAATGCACGGATTCATTATTCCTATCATACTAACCTAAGATTCAATCAAACACTTCATTTTTCTTAAAATAATAACTTTTTGAAGTGTGATTTGAATCAATGATATGCATGATTCAAATTAATAAATGATTGTGGAATATAAGTTTTTCCACATCATGTATTATTCGAATCATAATCTTCTTTGATTCGAATACGAAGCAAGCTTGATTTTAATCAAGCTAAAGGTTGATTCAAATATAAAATTCATGTAAAATCATGGATTCTGGTTCCATAAGTGTGATTGGATGCACAAGATTCTTTGAATTGGGTCACTTATTTGAATGACTTATTCAAAACAAAAAGTGAAAATTTTGAGTTATAAGTTCTTGATTCATATCATTTTCTCCTTCGACTCAAAGCATATCCACTACACTTGACTCGAATCAAATGGGTATTTTTACTCACTTTTAGTGCTCTGTCTTAAGCACATATATAAATAATTTTCTATCATTTTTCTAAAGAGTATGTGATAACATCATAATTTTGAGTGTCTTTCAAAACAGTGTGTTAAGCTTTCAAAGTACACTAAATCACAATTTGGTTGAAACTGCATTCATCTTCCACCACTAGCAAGATACCATGAGTTAATTGTTTCTTAATCCTTAGAGAAAGTGAGATCTATTATAGAGGAATGTCTTTTACTGTTGATATTTATGAGGTTCTTGAGTTTAGATCTAAGATTACTATTTCTTGGTGTTATTAGGAATTGACAATCCATCATGAGCAAAAATAAAGGATATTGGAGTTTATGTTCCTTCATATAAGAGAAAAGCACAAACAAGGTACTAGTAGGGTCGAGTAAAGATCGTTGTAGAAAGAATACTATGAGCAGATCTTAGATTTGAGTAAGAGTACGATCAACACTGAGTGAAGGTATTTGTTTTCAACTATGCAGGCTATTTACAACAGAAGAAGGAAATATTCATATTGAAGTTGTTAATTTTGTTTTTAAATTTCATCATCTCGTTCCTTGATTTCATAAAACATATTGTTAAATAGTCAAAGTGAAAGACTATGAATTTTCAATAGTCATTCATTGGAGACTATATTTGGAGTAGAGTGCGGACGAAAGCACTAAAGTAGTATAAATCCTGGTGCAATGTTCTCTTTTCCTATCTCCTCTAAATTTTTGTATAGTTGCAGTTTTTACCGCTTTCTTAGAAATCACATGTTGTTTGGCTTATTTTGTTCATAGCAGTTTGTTTTGTAAAGTTTAGGTTTGGTAGTGATTAAGTCATCTGGATTATCTTTTGTTAGATCCATGGTTTTATGATTGCAACAATTTTGTTAAAACATGGTTCACAACAAGATGTTATGATAGATGTCTTGACATGTTGCTTAGACATCACTGAAGACATATGTTTTGACAGATGTTGTAACATGTCTTACCAGAACATCAGTACAGTTTAGGTTTTTAAATCTTGGAAGATTTATTTTTAAAATATGAGATTCTATATGGTTTTAGTACTTGAAACAACTGGTTGAACAATCAAATGATAATAAAATAAATGAAGTTGCCATCGAACGCTTTTTATCCCACATGAAGGGAAAGGTAAACATCGAGAAAACCTGAGAAGGGAAAATTCACGGTCTTGTGACCGAGAGATCGGGCAAGGGAGTCTGTTATGCAAGGGGAAGGTATTAGCACCCCACACGCTCGTAGTACTCTAAGGTATCCACTCTTGTTGTCTATCTTATAGGTGTATTTAATCTATGCTTACTGTTTATTACTGAGGAAGGATGCATGCCAAAGAAAGGAGAAAAGAATATAGGGAAAATAAAGTTGTACTCGCTTGGGCCCTACCCCAATTCCTGTATATCCTTTTTGAGGAATCAGATCTACCGTAGTTCAGCTCACATGTTTCAGTTTATTTTGTGTTTTTTAATTGAACAATTTTAGGTTTGAATCAATCCACCGCGGCTCTACCTTTGGAGACTTACGACCTGTAGCGGAAGGGAACTAACATGTTATCAGAAAAGAAATATCGATTGGCAAAAAGAAAGGTGTTGGTTTGTCTTTTTTACCTTGAAAAAGGATTTGAAAGTTTTAAGTTTTTAATGATTTGCAAAGAAAAAGAAAAGAAAGGTTTTTGTTTTATTACGCAAAGGATGCAAAAGAAAAGAAAACATCTAAGAGAGACTAACCTAAATCTATCCCTAATGTTATCACATAAATCATTGACCCTAAAGTTGAGTTTTGAAGGGGAAACTCTAACCCATATTGAATGCTTGGATAACAATCCTAATGTCTATCTCAAATCATCATCTATAGATGAATCAAGAAGTCCTAAAGGAGCATAGTAAGGGTCTATCACCTAAAACTATGTCTATCTCAAATCATCATCTATAGGTTAGACGAGAGCTCCTAAGGGAACATGTCGAGGGTATATCATCTCAAAACATGCATACAAAGATGAAATCAAGCAAGCAAGCCAACAAGCTCAAGAGAGCACAAAAAGTATGTCGTGAGAAGCACATGCTAACTCAAGTCAAATGCCTAACCATGATATGGACGATCAAGGTAGGTATAAAATCAGATAGGGATGTTTTAGCCAATGGGTCATATCAACTGAGGTAAACAAGTGGGGAAAGGATAGAATAAAATAGCATATAGCATCAACGTCGACCAACGCGAGCTCAAGACAAAAGGTGGAGGATTAATTACAGATCCCTTTTCCACTTGACGACTCGATAATTATGATTTTCACAACTTTGAAGCATCGACGTACAACGTGAGATAAGGATGACACGGACTAGAATGTGCGGGGGTCAATTGCAGAACCTCCCCGCTTTCCTGCTTTTAAGGACTTATTATATGTAATATAATGCGGGAACAAATGTAAGCACATGTGCGAAGTACCTACTTCGAAGGTAGGATTTTAAACAAGCACAAGTAGCACACAATGGCACATAATGCAAAATTGCCCTAAGCGGGTCTTTAAATAAACTAGAGGGGTTCCTGACATGATCAGCAACGGAAATCCCCATCATACATCTCTAGTCCTACTTCTCATGGCAAGGAAAGAAGTAAAGCGCATAAATAGTAAAAAGGAAGAGATGAAATGCCAAATGGATAACAATTTGTATCAAGCAAGCAAAAATAAGAAGCTCGGAAAACTTCGAGCAAGCTAGCATCAACAAAGAAATTCAGTGAGAATATGCATCGAGGCATCAATAAGCAAGATCTGAATGTGTAGCAGACACATCCATATCACAAAGTGCCTACACAAAATACAATTATGCAAACCAAGAACGAAATGTGTATCGACACATCCGTATTTTCGAGCACCTGCATAAATACAATTATACAAGATACGGGGAACCAAACAATGGCATACATGTCGAACACAAAATCGTACCATAAATCAAAGTTCCAAACAAGTTTTCCAATCAAATAACCGAGTAATAATTACATGATTGGAAACTATCCAAATGTACCTTACACAATCAACACAAATGTTAAAAATAACAAGGAAAATTAAGTATAAAAGAGTAAACGAAAATTTGGAGCAAACAATAGCCAAAGCAAAGCCAAAGAAGCAAAAAGCAAAAATTTGGAAAAGATGCGTCGATCGCAACAGGGCATGAGTCGACTCATACCTGAAATTTTCTCAGTTTGCATCGACCGAAGGGTCGGCGCAACACTTCCCGCAGGTGACTAGAAAGTTTACGTCGACCGCAACAGGGCTTGAGTTGACTCATGCCTGGGATTTTTCTCAGTTTGCATCGACTGGAGGGTCGGTGCAACACTTCCTGTTGTACCCCAAAATTTGCCCTCCCATATTCTCCAAGAAATTGACAAGCCAAGCTGCAAAACTCCCCAAGGGTTGCACAGTCCAACTGTCTCCTATACAGTCAAAACTAGGGTTTGTGTTCTGATCAAAGAAATGAAGTTTTCAAAGGCCCAATCAAGTCTCATATGCTTACAAACATGGTCAAGCATCCTCATATCAAGTTTCAAGGCATTCAGCTCAAAATTGCACAGTCAAAACCCTAAATTGCACTACAGTCAACTGTAGGGGCAAAATGGTCATTTGACAGTCAAAAGTTCAAATTTTTGGTCAACATATCATTTTGAAGCCACAAACATCATTTGATCAATGCTTGATCATGATTCTCAAGATTTGGCTCAGAAATCATCAAAGATGCAAAAGTTACTATATTTGGACAGCTGAAAAAGTCAACTGAAATTGACCAGGGCATAACTTTCACATGGATTATCAGAAAAATTCCATCCAAAACTCATTTTGAAGAGAAAGACATTTCCTACAATCCATCTTCATATTCCAAGTCCAAGAAATGCTCTCACAAAAAGTTATCAATTTCAACATTATAGGTCATTTTCAAAAGTCAACAAAAAGGGACTTTAAGTCAAAGGCCATAACTTGAGATTGGTAAATCAAAATGACATGGGACCAAAGGCATTGGTTAGAGGACTCAAAGACCTTTCCAAAATGTCCAAGAACATGTGAAAAGCTTAAAAATTGAGCAAGTTATGCCTTGTGGAAGTTGGGAAATTTTTGGATGTTTTGAAAAGTCAACTTTGATTCAAATGGTCTAAAATTGCTAATGGGCCTATTTTCTTCCATGATTCATCATTCCAAGCCTATGCACGACCACTTGGCCCAAAGGGAAGCATTTTCTCATTTTTTATTTATTTATTTGGATTATTATTTATATTAATTCAATTAAATTAATTAAATGTGTGAAAAATATCTAAATGAACCAAACAAATCTTTTTGTACACATTTCAAGGTCAATATTTCGTGCACATGCTGATTAGGAAGAATTGGATTGAATTGATCATAATTTGCACAAAAACCATGTGAAAAAGATTGAAAATATAATGGAAAAAAATCAAATCTTCAATCCATAATTACAAGAGATTTTGTTGAAATTTGTTAACCTAATTGCTTCTATACATAATCAGGAATACAACCCTAAGCCTTGGAGACAAAAAGCTGCGCTCAAGAATACCATACAAACTTGAAAAATTGTCCAAAAAACTCAAATCTGATTTCAAGGTTACAAGACGATTCAAGCCCTAATCTTGATCCCAATAGCTTCATTGTGGTTCTCTGAACGTGTGCCAATCACAAACAACAACCAAAGCTCCAAGAATTGGTAGATA
Organism: Vicia faba; assembly: GCA_948472305.1. Lineage (NCBI taxonomy): Eukaryota > Viridiplantae > Streptophyta > Magnoliopsida > Fabales > Fabaceae > Vicia > Vicia faba. The sequence continues at coordinate 493,805,883 of OX451739.1, forward strand.
GAACTCGAACTGTGTCACAAAACTTTTGAAATCGTATATCATAATTCATACATCCTTTTGCATTTTTATTTGTGAATTCTTGTTCAGTGTGAAGTTTCCAAGCTAACCATTGTGTTTAATTGTATTTTTATTGACCATACACGATGATGCCATGAGTGAAATTTAGGGTTTTCAGGTTGTGATTTTAGGGCTTTTGCAAAGAGGAAAAATCAAAGCTTTAGACTATGACCATTGGACTCAGCGCGTTTAGACGAAGAAATCCCAACTATCGCGCCTAATTTATGTTTAGAATTGAGCTATTCGCTATTTTCTTATAGCCCACCTAACGAAACGCTACAAAAACCGTTGCCTCATATTTGTGTTTCAGGAAAATTGAAGAAGATGACTTCGTGTCCCACGGCCAGTGGTTCTTTTGAATTACGCGCGTTTTTTGAGGCACTAACTCTCGTTTTGTTTTATTATGTTCATGGTTTATTAAATGTACAAAATAATTCAATGGCTCAGCTGGCAGGTGTAGGTGCGTGTGACCTTCATGACCTGGGTTCAAGTCCCAGGTCTGTACAATTTCTCATGTTATTTTTCTATACATCATTCCATGCAGCGCTCACAGTGAAAAAACACCATATTCCCTCACTATCAAGCATACACGCGTCCAAGGGCACCAGATCAATGGCCCAGATTCAAGGAGCATGATGAATCATGGTCAACGCACCAGCATGTTAGCACAAAAGTCAGAAAAGGGCTATATTAATTGGGCCAAAATTTCACAACAACACCTCCAATTGGGGCCTGAACCCCCACCCTGGTTTGCAATTCTTATTATTTTTTATACCTTTAAATTATTGTTTATTTATTTTATTGTTTTGCTTTAATTAATTTTTTTACAAAATACAAAAAAAAACTTCACAAAAATTCAGAAAAGACAAAAATTTAATAATTATTTTATTTTAATTTTTTTTTCTAAATAAATTAGCATGTAAATATTTAGTTTTAATTAGGTTGCAATTTTAATTCTTTTTAATAACTAAAAATCCAAAAATATAGAATTAGGTTAATTGATAATTTTCATTCCTTTTAATTTCCCTTTTTTATCATAATATTATTATTTATTTATTTTCATAAATTAAAAAATGCATGTAAACTAACTTAGGTTTAAATAGGTTAAAAATTCAATATTTTTCTTAATAACTCAAAAATAAATAGATTTAGGGTTTGACATTTTATGTTAATTATAATTAATTCTCTTTTTTCCATTAAATCTTAAAAAACACCAAAATACTAGAAAAACATTTTCTTTTAATTTTTAATTTTAATTTCTTATTAATTTTAATTTTGCAAAAGGGTCCAACGCCCATGTTCGTAGTTTATTTAATTTCGCGCATTTATTTTATGTCGTTTATTGTAATTATGTAATTCTCCCAAAGCGTTGTAACAATTTAATTTCTCGCACTATTCGTTATTTTGCTTTATTTATTTTCCGTCAAATCGGGTCTGGTTTAATTTTGGCGATGTGGACCCGCGCCATTTGTAATAACTTTAGATTTATTTTTCCCGCAATATTAACTGTTAAATAAGCATGCAAGAATGAATGGCCCTAAATAAAAACAAACGCATAGATCACCTTGACATGAATAAGACAAAATAACTGAACATGACACACAAATCACACACCACCCCTAGGGTACGCCTCACTGTTGCCTTGCCTCGAAAGGTGATCGTCGAGTAGAGGATGTCTTAGTAAGTCCTCATGATCCGGGAACCTGGCATGAGGGTAGCTTCTAAGGTGTCTTCCTATTGCTCCGGTGATCACCATGTCCCGAACCCTTCGAATTGACCCGAACACCTCCAACGGTGGTGCTACCTACCTCTCAATGGTGGGATGACACTACTTTAAAGGACATTTACACAGACGAATTCCTTAGGGTAGGTAGACAACTCGTAGATACTTGCTCTAAATTTCAAAACAAATCAAAAATACTTTTCACACCGACACCTTTTCAAAAAGCTTTCGAAAGCAATTTTTCAAACACTCTTGAGGACCGATACAAGAGTCGAACTGGAATTTTCAAAGAAACTTTTTAAAACCCACAGTTGAAAAGCAAACAAACCATTTTTGAAAACACAAATGAGCAAGTATCTAAGAGCCCATGGATAACCATGGATAGAAAGGGTGCTAACACCTTCCCTTTCTATAACCTACCTCCCGAACCGAGAGCAATCTCTTTAAGGAATTTTTCTGTGCTTTTGTCCTTTCCATTTGGAGAAAATAAAAGACGGTGGCGACTCTTGCTTCCGCGACATTTCGCGAACCAGCGTTAAACAGTCAGTTCTAGATCCACCGATCACACTTCCCATGTGTGGTCCAAACTGTTTGCGTCGATTCAAAAAGGCTATTCGTTGACTCAACTGTAGTCTTGTTCAATTGAAACTTTGAAGCAACATAACTTTTGCATCGAGTGTCCGTTTCGCGCATGGCTCGAATTGTTGGAAAGCTTGGAAATCATAGAATATCCATGGCACGAAACAGAAACCAAAAAAACAAAAATTATACAACAAATTCTCCAATCTTAGCACGATCGACATGTGAATTCATGATCCAATTTCATGAGTTTTGACGCATTTTTATCGGATCAAAAACAAAATTCACATCAATTATGCTATGACCACAGCACAAGGAAATTTATACGCAACCAAAAATCAATTGAATCACGTGGTAAGATCAAGGCACAATGGCTCAGGCATTTTGTCAAACATATAACCTCCGAAATTCAACTCATGATTTTTGCACAATTAGAGATCCAAATTATACCACACATAATCAATCAAGAATCGTCAATTAAACTTCAAACAAGTTCAACATTTTGTTTTCTCAACTAAGCACTTTCATGAAAATCAATTAATTGAATAAGCACTTATTTAATCATCTAATTCTGGATTTGCACATCATGATTCAAGATCAATTCACATTTTCATAAGCGAGATCACTTCCACAATTCAAATTAGATCAAAGTTCAATTTATTGATCCACAAAAGTGCTTATTTAAGAATCACTTATTTTAAAAGTGTTTAAATTAAGAAAAGATTACCTTAGAATTGAAGAGGAATAGATCGCAACAATCGGGTTCGAGATCAAAGGAGAATTGGGCTTCTTTGTCTTTTGGATCTTGAAGAAGTTGTTGGAAAAGTTGTTGGTGTTCTTGATGAAAATGAGAGAAAGTTGCTCTTTGATCCTTGAGCAATAAGAGAGAAATTTTTTGAGTGTTTTTGAGAATTGGTCAACTATGAGAGTCCTCCTTGAAAATTGGAGTGGATAAGAATATATAGTGTTCCCTTTTTTGAATGAATGAGCCTCCAATAAACACAAGCAAATGTGCAAATTTTCAGCTCATCAGAGTCTGACACCTAAAGGTCAAATTCGCAGGTCCCTTGGCACGACTTTAGAAGTTAAAGTTTGAAACTAAAATGTATCCAACATCTAGAATAACATCGTGTCCGAAGATAGGCTCAATCGGATAAACGGTGATTTAGTTACGATTTTTTGAAGTTTCGTCTCAGATGAAAATATTTCTCGGTTCAGGATTTTCAAATGCGTTGCGCGTGTTTTGGACCAAAAACGAAAGCCTTCGGAATAATGTTCTGTTGTACTGCAAAATTTTCCCTTTCATTTCTCAAAAAATCTCTCATAAGATCTCCATTGATTCAAGACTACACAAGGTTTGATCAGCTCAAGACACTTCCTCAACACTAACAACTCAAAATTAGGGTTTGAGTTTTCACAAGGATAATTGGACTTTCAAGGCCTAAAATGAATTTCATGGATCATTAAGAACCCTCAAGATTTATCATGTCAAGTTTCAAGTCTTGGATCACATTTTTGCTCAATCAGTTGATCAGTTGACCTAAAATCAACTATATTAGGGAAAAAGTCAATTATGGTCAATTTACAGTCAAACTTCATAATTTTTGGTCCATATCAACATTATGAACTCATATATGTCATTTAATCAAGTTTGGATCACAATTCCTCAAGAAATTTGATCAGATCATCAAAAGGGGCAAAATGGTCAAAATTAGGGTTTTGACTGAGGAGGTTCAATTTTTGACTTTTGACCTAACAAATGACTTATTGGTTTAAGACATGATCTCAAGGATTCAAATGCACAATCTTGACCTAATTGCACAGTTCAAATCATATCTCAAGATTATTAGATTGACAGATGAATTTCAGTCATCTGATGAAAAGTCAATTGTACACTGAAAAATCAAACTTTGACTTTTTGATCAAAATCAAGTTTCAAAGATCACAATTCATCAAGACATGTCAAAATATGAAACTTGTTCATCAAGAAATTGAAAATTGAAAATTATCTTTGAAAAGTCAAAATTCTAAGACTTATAAATTTTTCTTAGTGATAGAAAGTTAACATTTTTTCATAACTTTGTGCCAAATTTCCACCATGATGCAAGATGATTCAAGGAAAACTTCCAACATGAAAGTTGTAGATCTCAATGAGATCTAAAACATTATAGGGCAGAAATTTTTCTAGAAATTCCTGGATTTCAAGTTATGAATTTGTGAAGACATGCTCATGAAACTAAAAAGACTTAGTGAAAATTTGCCCTAATTAGGCAGATTTTTGGTACCAACTTCATGACAACTTTTCACCTAGTTCCAAATTGAATCTTCAAAAATGTCAAACATGAAGGTTGTAGAGGATGTTACAATCTTTCCAAAATGTCCAAGAACTCATTGAGATTAAACTTGAGCTGAGAGAATCGAAGGCAAGAAGTTAGGGTTTCAAACTTGTTTTTCAAGTCATTTTCATGATGAACATTTGATCCAATCCATAGCCATGCTGCATAATCCCACTTTTCAGGCCCTCTAACTTGTGTATCTATCCTTAATTAGAAGATTACACAAACTTTATGGCTATTATCCATTAAATCCAAGCTTTGTCTAAGTTAACTTGCCATTTTTGGAAGAAAGGCAAGACTTCCATTTTGGAAAAGTATGCTTTTGCAAATGTCAACCCTTCTTGAGCCTCTCAATGGTTCTTTCTGCACACACAACATCTACAAGTCAGAAGCAAGCTTGTTTAAAGTTTAACCACTCTAAAATAGCATGGTACAAGCTTTGGGAAGATGTTTGTCATGTTTGCTTCAAAAATAAGTAAAGGTTTTACAACAAGTAAATTCAAATTCTAACTTATTGTAGCACACAAAACCTCTTGCCTATAAATACATACACTATTTGCAAGATAACAGACGAATGCACAAGCCCTCAAACTCTCCCAAACTCAGAACTGCATAACAAACCTCAATTGTTGCATATTATGACCAAACACTCCAAACTCAGAATCCATTCGTGCATTTCTTGACCTTTTGCTTCCAACAGCTTCTAAACATCATACATAAACAATCCCAACACCTGTTATCCAATTGTAACACCATCTTCATCAACTTCCATAACCAAAAAACAGAGCTTGCGTCTTGACTTCTCTAGCACGATTCAAGCACTCCCAGCATCAAGTAAGCATTTCATTAGCTTCCTGGGAACTTGAGGAAGCTAACCTGATCATCACCATCACTTGAAACAAGCTCAAACTCATTTCACGATTTCCAGTTTTTGAGTTTTGAGAATGGATGAGAAATGAGTGAGTTACAGGGACCCTGGATGGAGGTTGAAGATGAAGTCATTTCTAGGACTGGATTTGTGTTATATATTTGTGGTTTTGTTTAAGTTAACGGATGTACAACCACCTCAGTGGTAAAGGCAGCGCGCGTTTATGGTCAAGGTCATGGGTTCAAGTCTCAGCGCTACCTTTTGTCATATTTTTCAACATTTTCCTTTGTTTTGTCACACAACATACACACCTGGGCCTAAGGCCATTGGACCTTACATTTTTTGCTTATTCTCACCCCACTGCCTGCTTGTCACAACACAGGCCCAACTTTTTTTAATTTTTTTTAATTTTTCTGATTACAAAAATTCTAATGGGCCAGACTTCAAAAAACTATTTTTCTAACAAACTCCCAAATTCCACTTCAAACCCCCCTGACTTTTATTTTTATATTTTATTTTATTTTATTTTTCTTTATTATTATTATTATTATTATTATTATTATTATTATTATTATTATTATTTTATTAATAAAAATACAAAAAAAATAGTTTATTTATTTATATACCTAATATACTTATTTTCTCTTATTTTTATTTCCTTTTTTTATAAATTAAAAAAGACAAAAATATTTTCTTAAACAAACTTAATTTCTTTTTCTTAATAAATTAATAATTATATTTAGGTTTAGTTATTTTCTTTTTTATTTAAAATTAACTTAGAATTTAGGTTTCTTTTAAATTAATTCATTTCCATATTATTTTGATTAAACTTAAACCCTTTTCTAAAAAAACCTAAAAAATGCTTTTTAATTTAATTTTTTCTTAATTATTTTAGGTTTAATTTTTTTAATTTAATTAATTATTTCTTTTAGTTAATTAGGTCAAAACCAAACCCTTTCCTCAAAAAACAAAACAAAATCTATTTCTTTTTCCATTTATATCCTTGCACATTATATTTTCAATTTCTCGTACATTATTCAAATTTCAATATAGTTGTAATAGATAATTAGGTTTAATTTCTTGCAATCCCCATTTGTAAATTTGTATACCCCATCCCCCTAATGATGTAATAGCATAGTAAATTTATTTTCCTCAATTTATCGCTTTCATATAAATGCTAGTAAATTAGGGTTTGTATGGAAAGATAAAATCAACAAGTAGATAACCTTAATCAAAGATTAAATGCATGCAAATCAAACACACTACTAACACATGCACTCTTAAGGTTAACTCCACTTGTTGCCTAAAAAATGGTCATGTTATGCATGTGGGATGTCTTAGCAAAAGCAAATCAAAAATACAAGATCATAGTCCCTCGATGACGCTACAAATGTTGCCTTTCAAATGATCTTAGTCCCTCAAAGAAAAATACTAAGACATCTTATAACATTGCTATCATGACTATACGATGACTCACAGTCATCCCTTTACATCCAAAGATAATGCTTCTTACCAATCAATGGTGAGATAGCAATATCAAAGGAAGGAAAAAATGAACAAAAGACTTTTGAGTAGGTAGAGACGTTCTTAGTTGCTTGCTCACTTTCAAAACAAACATCCTTGCTCATTTTCAAAACAAACACCAAACACTTTCAAAAACAAACTTTTAAAACATGAAATATTTTCAAAAGTCCAACACTTTGTATACGTTCTTACGAAACGAGAACCATTACAAAGTTTTCTTAAACGAAGACGCCTTTTCAAAAATACTTTCAAAACCACCACAAAGCACATTTTCAAACAAAGCAAGTGATCTAGCAAGCAACTAAGAGCCCATAGATAACTATGGATGAAAAGGGTGTTAACACCTTCCCTTTTCATAATCTACCTCCCGAACTCAAGAAATAATCTCAAAGGTATTTCCTGTTCTTTTCCACATTTCCTTTTGGATAAAAGAAAAGTCGGTGTCGACTCTTGCTAATCGCAACAATTGCGATAAAACACAAAACATTCCAAGTCAGTTCTCCCACTGTATTACAAATTCGAATTAGAAAGATGAAAGTAATATTTAGCCAACTCAATTTATGAACCAATACCACTAGAACCAGCTCGACACGATAAGAATTAATTGAGTTATGATTTTCTGAAGATGAGGCAGGTGAACATTTGTCATAATTTTCTTGTGCGAACATATTTGATAAATTCATATATTCGAAGACTCTATGAGTAGGATTGGCTTCCGGTCGTGAGATACGAAATATAGATGACATCAAGATGGAACTTTGGCCACCAGAATAGGTTTAAAACGATAAACGGTCTTCGAGTTATGAATTTTTTAGTGTGCGAAAACTTCACTTTCAGCACCTTTTTCTTTGTATTTTTCATCATATAACTTCTAAAAGAACCGCGTATTCGGAGAGTTTCCTTTGAGAATTAGCTTTTGGTCCGAACACAAAAACTGAAGAGATCATCGAGACAATTTCAAAACCCCAAGAATCAACCCAAAACACCACTCCAAGCTGGAGATGTGAATTTTCAAACTCAGATCAGTCAAAACACTGTTTCCAATTCGCATTATTTTAAATTCACCGAAAACACCCAAATCTTCCTTAAATCAAACATGCTTTGAAAAATTATGAGAGCTTTGTTGTGTTGATCAAATACCTTGACCCCATGAAATGCATGTATGCAATATGATAATGCAATATAAGCCAATTAGGATAGCAATGAAGAGGGAAAATTTTGGGGTGCAACAGTACTCATACGGTCGCAACCAAGGAATGATATTTTAGGAACATTGATTCTACAACAGAATTGATTTGGTTTCATAAAAAGGATCTTGGAGACTTTATAGGCAACTTTATACTTTTGTTCCTATTATTACGCAGAAGATTTTGTATATGATTTGTAATTGCTCTTTGGAAATGTGTTTCATCTGTTTGAAGATCCCAAAGCCCATTAGTTATTTAAGGAACTTTTTTAAACCTGATTTTGGTAACTAAGTCGTGTATTGAAAGAAGAATTTTAGGGTTTAGTTTGTTATTTGTTTTTTTGTGATCCACTCTATAGTAGAGTTGGACTGTGTTTATTGTAAGACATTCATGTATCTCTTAGATGCTTGAATTAGACTTTGTTTGAGTTGTAATTTCTCAATATTTAATAAGCCTTTAAGTAAGAGTGGATTGTGTGTCAAGATGTCTTTGTTCATCATTCATAAGCTTTTAAGTAGAAATGATTTATTGTCTTTGAAGAGTCTCTTCTATCTTTTGTATATTATTGAGATTTGGTCACTGGTTTGTGACTAGTGGGAAGTGAGAGGGGGTTCTCATATCTAGGAGTGTCCTAGGTAGAAATTGCATTGGTGGTGATTAGGTGAGAAACTTGTAAACAAGGGGTTATTTAAAGTTTTAAAATAATACTATTATAGTGAATTTTATTCCTGACTTGGTAGCCCCCATATGTAGGTGATGTTGCACCGTACTGGGTAAATAATCACTTGTGTTATTTACTTTCAACAATTTAATTTATCTGCATAAGTGTTCTTATTATTGTTACTGATATGTTCTGTGATATTGTAATATCCAGTTCGACATCTTATACCAGAACGTCGGTACGACATTTAGACTGTCAATACCAGAATTTTAATTGGCATCAGAGCAGACACCATGTTCTATTTTGGGTGATCTCCAGGGAAGATATTTTCTGGTACCATGGACAAGGAAAGAGGTTTCAATAACATACCACCACTCTTAGATGGCACCAATTATGATTATTGGAAGGCACGTATGGTAGCATTCCTAAAATCTATGGATATTAAAACTTGGGAAGGTGTCTTAAAAGGTTGGAAACATCCTATTATGAAGGATAAAGATGGGAAGGTAACTTTAAAACCAGAAGAGGATTGGTCTAAAGAAGAAGATGAATTTGCTCTTGGAAACTCCAAAGCTTTGAATGCCCTATTCAATGGTGTTGACAAAAATATGTTTAGTTTGATAAATACATGTAGTGTGGAAAAAGATGCATGGGAGATTCTCAGAACCACTCATGAAGGGATATCAAAAGTTAAAATGTCAAGACTTCAGCTTCTCACTACCATATTTGAGAATCTAAAGATGAAAGATGATGAAAGAATTCATGAATTTCACATGAATATTCTTGAAATAGAAAATTCATCTAGTGCCTTGGAAGAGAAGATGTCTGAAGAAAAGCTGGTTAGAAAATTCCTCAGGTATCTACCTAAGAGATTTAACATGAAGGTAATAGCCATTGAAGAATCCCAATATATCAATAACATGAGAGTGGATGAACTTGTTGGGTCAGTTCAAACATTTGAATTGGCTATTAATGAAAGATCTGGAAATAAGAACAAGATCATAAACCTTGTATCCAATACTGAAGATTAAGAGACACAATGTGACCTGGATACTGATGAAGGGATATCAAATGCCATTGTACTTCTTGGGAGGAAATTCAATCAGGTGCTGAACAAAATGAAGTCAAGACCAAATGTATAGAACATATGTCTTAACATCAACAAGAACAACGAGGTCCAAACAAAAGGAAGAACAAAGGATAAGCCAAATTAAGGAAGAGGCATTCAATGCCATGAATGTGAGGATTTTGGTCACATTAAGCCAGAATGTCCCACATTTTTCAAGAAATAGAAGAAGGGATTGACTACTTCCTAGACTGATGATTCTGGAGCTGAAATTGATAACGAAATTGCTAAGCATGTTACAGTCCTGGCTGATAGATGTGAATCTGATGAAGATTCCTGATGAGGATTTGTCTTATGAAGAATTAGTTATTTCCTACAAGGAACTGTGTATTGTAACACCCTAAATTCTAGATTAATTATTATTTAAATAATTTAGCATGATTATATGAGTCATTATGAAGTGTTTGGTATGTATGATGTTTTGGTGCTTTGTGTGAGTCCTTGTGACGATTTATGATGTGTATTCGTGATGCATTTGCGATGCAATAACGATGACTTGATGAGTATGATGTTTATAATGATGATTTGTGTGGTATTTGATGGGATAGAGGTGAACGATGAGATAATAAGAGGTGTTTAGGATTTAGATAAATATTTTGGAATTATTAGATGTTAATAGTAATTATTTAGAATTATTTAGATTTAAATAAATAGAATGGTGGTGTAGAGAAAATAGGGGCAAAATGGTCATTAGTGAAGGATAAGTGAGGACATGATGGGAAGTTCATTGTTAGGGGTCTAAGAGGACAAGTTTGGTATAAGGAAAGGTTGGGAGAGTTTATACAATCATTATGTGCGATCGTAGAATTGTAAGAACGCTGTGGGGAAAGAGACCTAGGGCACAACGAGGCAAGGAGAAGTATAGAAATCCTGGTAGAGCATGAAGAGGGTTTGATTGCTAACAATAATATCAAGTTAAATGGTGTTTATATTTATTATTATAATCGATTTAAGGTTTAGATAGATGTAGATTATGATGGGTTTTGGTTATGATGAATATGTGATGATAAGATGAATTAGACGATGTTTTATGGTCATGGATTGTAAACAAATTGTACCCATAATGTAGAATGCATTGGATTGTTGTTATTTGGTGAAAACCTTATGATTAGATGATGTTTTAGGACCTGTAATATGTAGAAATCGCAAGATTATGACTGGTTTTTATGTAGGAAATCACAACAGGAAAACCCTGTTCATGTTGTGTCATCGGCCAATGGAGAAGCGTCGTTGGGCGATGGTGTTATCGCGTGGGCATCGCTAGGCAAAAATGGGAGCGACGAAGGGAAGAAAATAGTGACGCTACTGGAGTGCATCGCTCCAAGTGTCATCGGGCGAAGCAAGTGGTGATGGAAGCGTTGCCAGGCGATGGAAGTATGTCGTTGGGCGATGGTGTCCAGACTCGATTGGATGTGTTAGATTTTCTTAAAAGAGCAGTAACTCTAGTTTTAGGACTCAGATTGAGGTGTCGTTCAAAGCATTGGATAGTCAATGCAATGAACTTTAGTTAGATGGAATGAAATGAGATAAAAGAAGCATTTCCCCAATATCTAAACTAGGATGAAGTTAGGTTCCCCGATTGGATTATAACGATGTGTTGTTTATTTAAGATGATATGATGATGATGGTGTTTGTTTATTTAAGATGATATGATGATGATGCTTGTTTTGTTTAAGATGATATGATTATATTATGTTGATGATTGTTTACTTGAGATGATATGATGATATTGTGATGATTTCATGAATGATGATGCGTTTTGACTAGCCGTGATCGTATTTTTTATGTTGTTGTGCATCACACATTCATGAAATAGTTTAGGACTTTGGTCCAATGATGTTATTAGCACTTCAGTCCAGTGAAGATGATAAGACAATTCTCCAATGAAGGCATCAATCCTATAGTGTGTATTGAGTGCAAAATTGTGAAGTGCTCTGATTCCAAGCGAGAATCAATCCTATTGGTGGGGATCTTTGGAGATAATGATGATTAAGTCATCAGTTAATTTTTGGTACCACATGCATGAGTCTACAGTGATGCATTGCATTTTATGTGACATTGCATAATAATGTGATTAAATGGTATTTATTGATAAATGGTATTTTGATAATGTGTTATTGTGAATTGATGATGTTTGTGAAGATGTGAGTATAACATGAAGTTTTTATGATGTTTAGTGCCTTGCCTATGTGTGTGCCTACTATATTTATGCCTTATGTCTTTTATAATGATTATGATTTACTCACTCTTTTTGTTTGAATGTTGCCTTCACGTGGGTAACGCGCAGGTGATCGAGAATAGTCCGTAGAAGCATTAAAGGATAACTTCTGAGTGTGTTTATTTACTTTTGTTGAATAAAGGGAGTCTTGCTCTGATATGTAACATCGGGGTTGGGATTGATTGTTTGCGAACTTTGCATATTTTACTATTTTGAGATTTTGTATTTCTATCATGACTTTTACCATGTTTTAAGCTATGATGTTATAAACATGAAGTGTGTTGATGTTAATGATATTTGAACTACCTTTGGTGGTATTTGAGATTATTTTATGTAGAATATATGACTCATTAATTCCGCTGCAAAGTTTGAAGTGAATCGTTTGTGGTTACAAGAGATTATAATCAATAGTTTCTTTGCAACCCGTGTTACGGAGCAAGATTTAATTGTTATTGATGTTCTATGAAGATGTGATGCCCTTCTGTGGTTTTTATTTGATTTTATTTTTCAAGAAATTATATGCGAAATGTATGTAGGTTAGAAGGGTGTTACATGTATCAGAAGTGAAGAAGTGTGTAAGTTAGGAGAAAAACAGAAGAAGGTTATAACTCAACTTTAGGATGAAAAAGAGAAACTTCTACCCACAAACTCTGAGCTTCAAAGTAAAGTAACCCTATTAACCTCAAAACTCGAGAATATGACTAAGTCCATAAGGATGCTGAACAATGGATTTGATGTGTCGGTTGAAATTCTTCAAATTATACTCAAGGGGATCAGACGATCGTCGCAACCAAATTAAGGGTTTAGGAGTCGGTTAAGCAAGGGGAAGGTGTTAGGCACCCCTCGCTTCCCTTGTACTCAAGGGGAACTGTGATCGGTGGAAATAGAACTGACTGTTTTGGAATGCTGGTTCGCGTTTGCGTTTCACAAAATGTCGCGGTAAGCAAGAGTCGCCATCGTCTTTTATTTAATCCAACAAGGAAAGGACAAAAGCACAGCAAAATTCCTTTTCGAGATGTTTCTCGGGTTCGGGAGGTAGATTATAGAAAGGGAAGGTGTTAGCACCCTTTCTATCAGTGGTTATCCACGGGCTCTTAGGTACTTGCTCACTATGTTTTCAAAAAGTTTTTGCTTTTCTTGTGTTCGTGGGGTTTGAAAAAAGTTTTGTTTGAAAACTTCGATTTAACTCTTGTTTCTGTCCTCAAGAGTGTATGAAGTGTTTGTTGAAAAACTTTTGTTTGAAAAAGTGTAAGTGCGAAAAGTTTGTTTTGTTTTGAAAGAGCAAGTACCTGAGAACCTCTACCTACTCAAAAGGAATTAAGTTGTGTAAATTTCCTTTAGACAGTGTTATCCCACTATTGAGAAGTAGGTAGCACTGTCGCTGGAGTTTTCGGGTCAATTCGATTTTAGGGACATGTGGTCACTAAAGCAATGTTAGGACGCCTTAGCGGTAACCCTAATGTCTTAGATCATTTTATCCGAGGCAACCGTTTCGAGGCAACTTTGATCTTTAGACAGGAGGGCGACCTTTAAAACTTCCTATACTCAATGACCACGTCGAGGCAACCAAGTGAGGCGTACCCTAGGAGTGGCATGTGCGAGTGTGTCAGGTTTCAGTTATGTTATCTTTGTACATGTTATGGTGAGCTACGGTTGATTTTAAGTTCATACATTTGATCTTGTCATGCATAGCCTAGTTAGCATACATCTAGCAGTTAATGGTTGCGAAATTTAAATTGCGGAAATTAAATCCAAACTATTACAAGGCGTCGGGTATTTACATCGCTAAAAACAACCCTTGAAATTAAAATGCGGAAAGTTAAATAAAAGCGATAAATAAAAGTCCTAAGTTAAAGTTATTACATCCTCGGAGCAATTACAATTATATGAATAAAAAATAATATGCGCGAGAAAAATTGAATCGGAGAGTTCTAGGGTTTTGACCCCCCTTTTAAGAAAGAAAGAGATTTTTATTATCTTGCATTTAATTAAATTAAACCTAGACTAATTAATTAATTAAATAAAAAGGAAATATATTTTTGGGTTTTTTTAATGTTTAAGAAAATAAAAATAAAAATGATTAAAAGTTATTAAAAACCCTAATTCTACATTGATTTTATTTTGTTGCAAAATGTTAAAATTATACCTAATTAAAACTAAACAAATTAAATTGTTTATTTACAAAAATAGTGAAATTAATAAAAATAACATATTTTTTATGTTTTCTGATTTTTATTAGGAAAAATAAATTATTTTAGTTAGTGGTTAATTAAAAATAAATCAAGCAAATAAATAATGAAAGAAAATAAAAAATGCAAACTCAGGGGGGTTTGGGCCAACTTTGGAGCTGCAATCTGCAATTTCCCAGGCCCATTATGCTTCAGTCTCATTGACCTTTGTGATTATCCACGCGTATGTTGACCAGGGAGTATGGTGATCCTTTATTCATGACCATTGGATCAAGGTTTGGAGACATCTGGCGCACTGAGATTTGAAGCGTATGGTGGACTCCCCTTTGAAAACTACACATGAACACCTGAAGGGGAAAAATAAACAAGATTTTGGGGGACCTGGGATTCGAACCCAGGTCCCAATACTCATTGGCCAGCGTCCCAACCACTCAACCACCTGCATCTTTTTGTTATTATAATATACAACAATTAACATATATCAAACAAACGCTTATGCTTGGAAAAAAAATAAAACGCGCGCTAATTCAAATAGACCAACCAGATGACAACACATCATCATCTTCAACCTTGGTTCTGTGTAAACAGAATCAAATAGCGGGGGTTTTTAACCTCCACTACCTCCCTGCACAAAAAATAGCGAATAGACATAGAGCAAACATAAATATTTCGCGAGGTATGGGTTCCAATCGTCTTGGCCTCACGAATTCAACCATGTATCCCATTGGTTCCAATTTTTCCTGGTTTGGAAAGCCCTATTTGAAAGCTTGAAAACCCTAGAAATTCAATCATGGCATCTCTCGATTCGGGGCACTATGGTTCAATTCAATCATTCCATTAGCTTTGTATGATCTCTAGCAATGCAAATCAATCACAAAAACATGTCAAATGCATATGAATTAAGAGATACGATTTTGAATTATAAGTGCAAACCGTGAAACTGTATTTCGTGATTCCTTGAGCTTTGGTGCCTGAATTTGATTGCAAATCACTCCTAGTACCTCCTGCAATGTGTTTGGATGGACAAAGCACCTTGAATTGGCCTAGATTGCAAGAACAAGTTTTGAGTTTTCTTGGAATTTCTTGAATTTGATATGGCCGTTTCTGCAGCTTTTTCTCCTGTATTAGGTTATGGTTGGCTTGCTTGCATATAAGGCAATGATTTTAGGTCAAGAGCTGGGCCAATATCCATGTGCATTGAAGATTAAATATTTGATTGATAAATCAAATATTCTTGATTTTTCATGATTGAACAAGTTTCCAAAATTGGATATTTTTGTATCTTTTAGCTTGTGCACGAATTGGTCAGCATATTTGGATCATATTTGGTTCACAAAAATGTTTAAGAATCAAATCTTTTATTTTCTTATAATTTAAATTAATTAAATGAATTAATATGTATTAAAAATCCATTTAATCAATAAATTTAAGAAAATAAATCCCATTTAACTTGGTGGGTCGTGCATAGGTCATGGGTGAAGTTTCAAAAAGAGATTTGAGGCCCATTAGCAAAAAGAAGGTGTTTTGAGCAAAGTTGACTTTTGCAAATTCATGAAAATTTCCCAACTTCTCCAATGCACAACTTGCTCAATTTTGATCATATGACCATGTTCTTGGACATTTTGGAAAGCCCTTGAAGTCCTCTAACCAATGCATTTGGTCCCATGTCATTTGGATTTACCAACCTCAAGTTATGGCCTTTAACTCAAAGTGTAATTTTGTTGACTTTTGAAATTGACCTATAATGTAAAAATTTGTAACTTTTTGTGAGAGCATTTCTTGATCTTGGGGTGTGAAGATGGATTATAGGAAATTTCATCCTCTTCAAAATGAGCTTTTGAGGGAATTTTTCTGATAAACCATGAAAGAGTTATGCCCTTGTCAAAGTACAGTTGACTTTTCTGCTGTCCAAAAATAGTAACTTTGGCATCTTTGATGATTTTTGAGCTATTCTTGTGGGATCATGATCAAGACTTGATCAAATGATGATTGTGGACTCAAAATAAGATGTTGACCAAGAATTCTGACTTTTGACTGCAAAATGACCATTTTGCCCTTGTAGTTGATTGTAGATCAAATGGAGCTTTTGACTGAGCAAATTGGCACTATGAGTCTTGAAACTTGGCATTTAGGTGCTTGAGAATGTATATAGGCCTATGAGACTTGATTGAACCATTGAGAACCCCAAATTCCTTGAAAGAACCAAAACCCTAATTTTGAATTGACTGCCTTAGGAGGTGATTTGACTGTACAACCCTTGAGCAATCTTGAGCAATTTGAAGATCATTCTTGACAAATCTTGAGGAATATAGGAGGGCAAATTTTGGGGTACAACAGTTGCCCCTGTTCAATCTTCTTAAACCTAAGGATGTAGATTGGCTTGTGTGCCTTTCGTGATCCGAAGGTGGAAGATGATTGAACACTAAAGTGCCCAGAAATTTGCACTCGCATGGTATAGTATCAGCAATGCAATGTCGGGAATGGGCTTACAGATTCCATTTGGAGATTGTTGGTAGGAGGATGGGCTTATAGATGCCATCTGCAGGAGTGTTTGTTGAATTGTAATTTTGTAAGTTGAAAGAAGGAACCTATGTAGGGTTGCCTGATGATGAGTCTGTGTAAAACTGCATTTTGGAAGGAAGGAAACCTGTGTAGGTTTGACTGATGACGAGTCCGTATGAAACTGCATCTTGGAAGGAAGGAACCTGTGTAGGGTTGACTGATGATGAGTCCGTGTGAAACTTCATCTGAAAGAGAGAAGGAACCGGTGTAGGGTTTCCTGATGATGAGTCCGTGTGAAACTGCATCTTGGAAGGAAGGAACCTGGGTAAGGTTGCTTTGTGAGGAGTTTGGGTAAAACTACGTCGGGAAATTGTAAGGAGGAACCTGGGTAAGGTTACTTCGGGATAAGTTTGTGTAAAACCTCTGGAGGAACCTGGGTAAGGTTACTTTGATGATGAGTTCGTGTAAAACTTCTGGAGGAGAAGGAACCGGTGTAGGGTTGCCTAATGATGAGTTCGTGTAAAACTTCTGGAGGAGAAGGAACCGGTGTAGGGTTGCCTGATGATGAGTCCGTGTGAAACTTCATCTGAAAGAGAAGGAACCGGTGCAGGGTTGCTTCATGATGGTCAAGTAGATAATTGTCCTGTCTGGTTTCAGGTATTAACCTACAATCAGTCGTCCACAGAATTTTCCTGGCTTGTTACAGGTATTAATCTGGAACTTGGAAAGGTTGGCCGATGAGATAGTTGTCCTGGATGGTTTCAGGTATTAACCTACAATCAGTCGTCCATAGAATTTTCCTGGCTTGTTACAGGTATTAATCTGGAACTTGAAAAGGTTGGCCGATGAGATAGTTGTCCTGGCTGGTTTCAGGTATTAATCTCTGACTTGAGAAAGAAAGATGGTCTTCCTGGCTTGTTGCAGGTATTGATCTTCAATCTCTTCATGTAGATAACTTTCTTGGCTTGTTACAGGTATTGATCTACAATCAGTCGTTCACAGATAGTTTTCCTGGCTTGTTACAGGTATTAATCTGGAATTAGTCGTCCACAGAATTTTCCTGGCTTGTTACAGGTATTCATCTGGAACTTAAGAAAGGTTGGTCGAGGAGATAGTTGTCCTGGCTAGTTTCAAGTATTAATCTCTGACTTGAGAAAGAAAGATGGTCTTCCTGGCTTGTTACAGGTGTTGATCTTCAATCTCTTCATGTAGATGGTTTTCCTGGCTGGTTTCAGGTATTAACCTACAATCAGTCGTCCACAGAATTTTCCTGGCTTGTTACAGGTATTAAACTGGGACTTGAAAGGTTGATGGTAGCCATCTTTGGATTGACCTTTTCCTGAAAAGGGAAAAATGTTAGCTGTATGCAATGTCATGATGTATGAAATGCATGATGTCATGATGTTCTCAAAATAAATGAGATTTGTGTTGTATGATGCGTATGCATGTCATAATGTATGAAGATGTGAGGTTTTCAGTTGGGGAAAATAAATCTCGGAGCTGCTGGAGAATAGTGTTGAGTTCTTCATTTCCGCTGGGGATGATGAACGAAGATATTGCAAGAATAAACCTGTAGGAGAAGATGACTCTGTTGAGGAATAAACTTGATGAAGAGATTACTCTGAGGGGAAATACTCTGTGGGGAGAGATGCTTTGCTGGCACTTTAACAATAACTCTGCTGGGGATTCCGTTGATAAGCTCTGTCGGGGATTTTGATGATGAACTCCGCTGGGGATAGAAAGAACTTCGCTGGGGATGACCTTTCCGTTGCACCTTGCTGAGGATAACCCAGTTAGGTTCTTGTGGGGATAACCTCTGAATATGGCTGGGGAGATATATTTGTATTCTGCAGGGGACAAGCTTCCAGAATCTACTGGGTAAGATGATTCAACTCTGGCGGGGAAGCTTTTTTAGACTGCGCTGGGAAATGGCTCCACTGGGGGTATCTTGTATTCCGCCGGGGAACATTCTTATACTCTGTTGACGAATATTAAGACTGTCGGGGATGCTTGCTGAGGAATATCTGTATACTCCGCTGGGGAATATTAAGACGTACTGGGGATACCCAACTTTTTTAGGGCTGATGGTAGACCAACTCTGCTTGGGGAGAGTATTGCTGATTTGTTCATAGTTGCAAGTCTCAGTGGGGAGAGCTACCATTACTGTCCTACTCTGCGGGGAGTGACGGTATCTTGGTCATAGCTGAACCTACCTTGGTACCTTGGTGGACAAAGCAACTAGACCTCTTAGACAATTCTTATTGCCTCTACTTCTGATATCGCCCGTAATTAGTCCTTTGTTTTGTATGCAAATATTTATGAGCAGCAATTAATGTCAAATGCATATATCAAAAATGAACATTGGACGTTCTTTGCAAAACAAAACAGATAAAGGAAAAACAATTTGCAATTCGTCTGAAAAATGAACTTGTATTGATTTTGAAGTTTGCCTGTAAATAGGCGCTTTTGTACAAGAGGCTGACGTCCTAGTAAGAGAACGCTGTCGAACAAATAGGATTTATACAATTTGTAAAAAGAAAACAAAACAGCTATGTGAATAATCCCACTGGGTTCCAACTCTGCTATCACCTTTATGTCTTCAAGCATCTCATCACTTTGCTGCTTAGTTGGAGATGAATCTGATGGATTGGTGTCGTCCGAGCCTGATAGTTGATACCAAAGTATGGATGCAGGGTGATCCAATGAGACATAGTATTACGCTTATCCCTAATTTTTTCCTGGACCGCCCTTTCGGGTTTTCATTCCACCGGGATACCCATTTTTGCCCAAGCCGCCTTTTCAGGTTTTCGACTTGTCGGGTGTACAAATTTTTTTATTTTCATCCCTTATTTTTGCCCGAACCCTTTTGGTTCGCCAGGAAGCCCTTGTTTTTGCCTAGGCCAGTCGACCTAGCGGGTCTTTAATTATGCGTAGTATCTTTTTACTATGTCTGCATTGACGGGGTGAGGAAGGTCGTCACCATCCATGGTGGTTAGAATCATTGCTCCTCCTGAAAAGATGTTCTTAACCACAAATGGCCCTTCGTACGTAGGGGTCCATTTTCCCCTGGGATCATCTTGAGGTAGGATAATGCACTTGATAACCAGGTCCCCGACTTGATACTCTTGTCGTCTGACTTTCTTGTTAAATGCCTTGATCATCCGTTTTTGGTACGTCTGACCATGACAAATAGCAGTGAGTCTCTTTTCGTCGATTAAGTTTAGTTGATCAAGTCGGGTTTGGATCCAGTCTTCTTCGCTTAAACCCGCATCCTTCATGATCCGGAGAGAGGGTATCTGAACTTCAATGGGCAGGACTGCCTCCATGCCGTATACTAAGGAGTAGGGTGTTGCCCATGTTGACGTCCGTGCTGAGGTACGGTATCCATGAAGAGAAAACGGTAACATCTCGTGCAGGTCTTTGTAGGTCACTGTCATCTTCTGCACAATCTTCTTAATGTTCTTATTAGCTGCTTCTACAACCCCATTCATCTTCGGCCGGTAGGGAGAAGAGTTGTGGTGTTGTATCTTGAATTGCTCACAGAGCTCAGTGATCATCTTGTTGTTGAGATTGGTACCATTATCCATAATGATCCTCTCTGGTACACCGTATCGACAGATCAGGTTGTGCCGAATGAACCGTGCCACGACGTTCTTGGTTACGGTGGCAAAGGAAGCTGCTTCAACCCACTTCGTAAAGTAATCAATCGCTACCAGGATGAAGCGATGCCCGTTGGATGTCGTAGGTCTGATCTCGCCGATCATATCAATGTCCCACATTGCAAAAGGCCAAGGTGCTGTCAAGACGTTCAAAGGAATTAGAGGAATGTGCACCTTATCAGCATAGACCTGGCACTTGTGACATGTCCGAGAATGCTGATAACAGTCGGCTTCCATTGTTGACCAGTAATATCCTGCCCGAAGGATTTTCTTTTCCATGTTATGTCCACTGGAATGCGTTCCGAAGGTACCTTCATGCAGCTCTGCCATGATCCTTTCTGCTTCAATCTTATCCACACAACGCAGTAAGGTTGAATCATGATTTCGTTTGTAAAGAATGCCATTGCTGATGAAGAACTTTGCCGCGAATCTTCTCAGAAACTTCTTGTCATTAACAGATGCACCCTCGGGGTATTCTTGAGCTTCAAGGTACCTCTTCACTTCATGATACCAACGTTTTCTGTTACCTCTTCGGTCTCAAGATCACAGCAATGTGCAGGTTCATCCAATTTCTAAATAATGATCCGGGGAGCCTCGTTGTCCCATTTGACTTTGAACATAGAAGACATCATAGCTAGCGCATCTGCCAACTGATTTTCCTCTCTTGGGAAGTGTTCAAAGGTTATTTCCTCGAAGTGGGGAAGCAACGTCAATACATACTCCTTGTAAGGAATAAGATTTGGGTGTTTCGTATCCCACTCGCCTTTGATCTGACTGATCACGAGAGTGAATCTCCGAAGACACTCAGAAACTTGATCCTTAGGTCAATTGCAGCTCGGAGACCCATAATGCAGGCTTCATACTCCGCCATGTTGTTGGTGCGGTTGAAATATAATCGGGCGGTAAGTGGAGTATGTGAGCCTTTAGGAGATATGATCACAACGCCAATGCCATTACCCAAAGCGTTTGAGGCTCCGTCAAAGTGCATAGACCATCGGGATCCTTCCTCAGGTCCTTCATCCGGTCCAGGTATCTTGCAATCAGTTACTACCATGATATTCTCGTCTGGAAATTCAAAGTTCATAGACTGGTAATCATCCACTGCCTGATGTGCCAAATGCTCTGCCAACATACTTCCCTTGATTGCTTTTTGAGTTGTGTACTGGATGTCATATTCAGTCAAGATCATCTGCCATCTTGCTATTCTTCCGGACAAGGCAGGCTTTTCGAAGATATACTTGATTGGATCCATCTTTGAAATCAACAGAGTAGTGTGAGTCAGCATATACTGTCTTAGCCGGCGAGCAGCCCATGCCAAAGCGCAACAAGTTTTCTCAAGCAGTGAGTATCGGGTCTCACATTCGGTAAACTTTTTGCTAAGGTAATAAATAGCATGCTCTTTTCGGCCAGACTCGTTATGCTGACCCAGCACACACCCCATTGAGTTATCAAGTACTGTCAAGTATAAGATTAGAGGTCTCCCTTCAATCGGTGGCATAAGAATGGGTGGCTCTTGGAGATATTCTTTGATTCTTTCGAAAGCAGCCTGGCATTCATCGTTCCAACATACCACTTGATCTTTCTTCAGTAGCTTGAAGATTGGCTCACAAGTAGCAGTTAGGTGCGAGATGAATCGGGCAATGTAGTTCAGACGTCCTAGAAAGCCTCTGACCTCTTTCTCTATCTTAGGAGCTGGCATCTCTTGTATGGCTTTCACTTTGACAGGGTCTACTTGAATACCTTTGTCGCTTACGACGAAACCCAGTAGTTTTCCGGACCTCACCCCGAAGGTGCACTTGTTCGGGTTTAATCTCAGCTTGTACAACTTCAAACGGTCAAACAGCTTCTGTAAATGGTCAAGGTGTTTCTCCTCAGTTTGGGACCTTGCAATCATATCGTCGACGTATACTTCAATCTCATGATGGATCATATCATGAAACAAAGCAACCATGGCACGCTGATACGTTGCCCCAGCATTTTTCAACCCAAAAGGCATGACCTTGTAGCAAAAGGTACCCCACTGAGTAACAAAGGTAGTCTTCTCCATGTCTTCAAGAGCCATCTTTATCTGATTATAACCGGAGAAACCGTCCATGAAGGAGAATACCTTATGCTGAGCAGTGTTGTCAACCAGAACGTCGATGTGAGGCAGAGGGAAGTCATCCTTAGGGCTCGCCCTGTTCAAGTCTCTGTAGTCAACACACATTCGGACCTTACCATCTTTCTTCGGTATTGGAACCACATTGGAGACCCACTGAGGGTAAGAAGTTACTACTAGGAAACCGGCATCAAATTGTTTCATAACCTCAGCCTTGATTTTCTCGGACATCTCTGGGCGCATACGGCGAACCTTCTGTTTTACGGGAGGGCAGTCTTCCTTGGTAGGCAGGCGATGAACCACAATGTCAGTATCCAACCCAGGCATATCTTCGTAAGACCAGGCAAAGATTTCCATGTAGTCATGCAACATCTGAATCAACCGTTGTTTCACACTAAGCTCCAGATTTGCACCGATCTTGACTTCCTTCCTGTCTGTCTCGGTACCCAGATTCACTGTTTCCACTAGCTCTTCATGTGGCTGAGTGGCCCTCTCTTCCTGAAGTAGCAGTCTTGCAAGCTCACCCGGCACTTCGCAATCATCTTCACCTTCGTCTTCGACTAAGTTGATCGGATTTTCGAAGTCATAACTGGCAGTAGCAGAGTTGTTACCAGTGAGATCCAGAGTGGATTGAGACCTGTATATGTGAGTGTGTGTAAATAACTATTTTGCAATATATAATAAAGAAAGACAAGGAGCGCAAGATTTGAAATGCAAAAACGTCCAATGCTTTTATTAATGATATATGAAAATGGCACACAAAAGCCCTCACAAATGAAGCCACGGTGCCCCGGGTAAGACACCGGGCCATAAAGTTTCACAATATTGTCTGTTACAAATTCAAAACAAAAGAGTTCATTATTGAGTAACAAAAGTAATAGGGACGGAGTCTTTCGCGGTCCAGTTGTTTGGTCCACCGTTGGTCGTAGGGTAGATCCAGCCGTCGAATTCAGATTCCTCCACGTCATCTTCGATGGCATTTACTCCCGAGTTGCTGATGAACACAGGAGGTCTTCCAATCCTTGTACTACGAACAGCCCTTTGAGCTTCTGCAGTGAAACCCAAACCAAACTTGTTAGTCTTCTGAGTGAAATCAGGAAGTCGGCCCCAGTTTGCATACTCACCCTTCTCAATAATAGCCCGGGCGTCCTTTAAGGAAGCCATCTTCAAAGGAGAATCTTCAACCACAGTCTCAGCTGATGCCAGTGTTTGAGGAACCTCTTCAAAGTGATGAAATGGGGTCTCAATGAACTCCCCATCCATCTCTATGTACCGGAATGAGTTGAGGTGGCTGACCATGTATTCCTCCTCCCCTTGAACTGTCACAATCTTCCCTCTGACCGGGTACTTCAGCTTCTGATGGAGTGTGGAGGTCACAGCTCCAGCTTTATGGATCCATGGACAACCCAGCAAACAAGAATAGGACGGTCGAATGTCCATCACGTAGAATGTAGAATCGAAGACCTGAGAACCAACTCTAATTGGAATATCGACTTCACCATGAACCATCCTTTTAGACCCATCAAAGGCCTGGACAACAATGTTACTTGGCTTTAGCTCCAACCCTTCGCAATCCAACCTGTCTAGAGCTTTCTTGGGCAAGACGTTCAATGAGGAACCAGTGTCAACCAACACATGTGCAAGAGTAGTGCCCCTGCATTCAATGGAGACATGCAGGGCATCGTTATGGTTCTTCCCTTTAGCAGTCAGATCAGCGTCGGAGAAACCCAAACCATTATCAGCAGTTAAATTGGCCACACAATCGGTAAACTGGTCAGCTGATGTCTCTTGTGGCACGTGGGCCATCTTCAGGAAGGTAATCAGGGCCTTGGCATGGGCCTCTGAACACAACAACAGTGATAACATAGAAATCTTAGATGGGGTTTGTCCCAGTTGCTCAACTACATTATAATCACTCTTCTTAATGATCTTCAGAATCTCTTCCATCTCCTGCTTGGAAGCTTCAACATTGATGGTCTTTGGTGCCTCCGTCTGGGCAGGCATATCAGTGGCGATCCCTTTGCCCCGAGCGTCAGATGACTCGGCGACAGGGGTAGAACTAAGAACTTGATCAGGAATGGCATTAGGCACACTTGCAGGTGTGATGACAATAGGTCTTCGGACAGCTGGTGGCGCAATATCAGGTGAGAAAAGTCTACCACTGCGGGTGACTTTAGCAGGCCCGGTGATGTTGATGACGCTGGTATTAGTATCAAACTCTTGCTTAACTCCAAGAACATAAACATCTGCCCCATAGTGCCACGAGACAGCTTTGTCAGAGGTGTAGGGAATAGGCCCCGGAACAGTGATGATTATGGGTGCAATCTTCTGAACATGCGTAATTCTTACAGGCTTCCTCGAGGGAGCCTTGGGAGAATTGTTGAAAATGGTAATAATGGAAACTTCTTCAGTATGGGTAGCAGGAACAATAATCTTCTCAAACAGGATTTCCCTATTATCCATCAGGTTTTGGATGCCTGACTTCAAAGATGGGCAACCAGTGGGTAAAACGGAACACAGATGGCAACCTTCACTACATCTCGGAAATAAACCAGCTAGCAATAGGTTCCTCTTGACGGTCATCAGCGGGGTAACAATGTCATCCACAGAGGCTGCAAACAAGTCTTCCTCTACAGCATTTACTCTATGTTTGGGCATGGGAGCAGTCACAACATTAGGCCTCTCGGGCGCCTCGAACTCAATCTCCTTTGCATCGATTAGGTCCTGAACCTTATTCTTCAAAGCCCAACAATCATCCGTATTATGCCCCGGGCTGTCAGAGTGATAAGCGCAGCGGGCGTTAGGATTGTACTTTGGGGATGTTGTGTTTGAAATCTTCGGAGCTTCTTTTAGAGTCACCAGATTGGTTGTCAGTAACTGCGGAAATATCTGGGATAAGGTCATGCCGAGACGAGTGAACTGCCTTCGAGGAATCTCTCCCCTTTGTTGGTTGTGATGCTTAGGAGCACCAGCAGGTTTCGAAATAAGCACCGCGTTGACAACTTGGCGGTGTTCAGATCTATTATGTCTCCTTGAACCGTAGACAGCACTATATTCTTTCTTGAACGGATTCTTCTCAGTGCTTGATGAGGCACCCTTCTGTATCTTCCCAGCCTTGATACTAGCTTCAATCCTCTCACCAGTCAAGATAAGGTCTGTAAACCCGGCTGAAGAGTTTCCAATCAAA
Organism: Vicia faba; assembly: GCA_948472305.1. Classification (NCBI taxonomy): domain Eukaryota; kingdom Viridiplantae; phylum Streptophyta; class Magnoliopsida; order Fabales; family Fabaceae; genus Vicia; species Vicia faba. Next base: position 493,831,797 of record OX451739.1, read on the forward strand.
TGGTTAAAGAATGGACCAGACAGGGTCCCCAAGAACATATCAACGAGTTCACGATCAGTTAAAGGTGGCTGCACCCTTCCGGCAAGGTCTCTCCACTTTTGAGCATACTCTTTAAATCCTTCGCCCGTCCCTATTGACATACCCTGGAGTTGGGTACGCGTAGGAGCAAGGTCAGAATTATATTGATACTGCTTATAGAACGCAGTAGCCAAATCCTCCCAGTTGCGGATACTGGCTCCATCTAACTGATAGAACCACTCCAGCTGAGTCCCTGAAAGACTGTCCTGAAAGAAATGGATCCACAAATTCTTATCAGTTGTGTAAGGCTGGATCTTCCTTACATATGACCGGAGGTGCAGCTTTGGACAGGAAGCTCCGTCATACTTGGCAAATGCAGGTGCCTTAAACTTATGGGGAATCACCACCCCAGAGGATAAACCTAGGTCTCCGAAGTCTAGCCCGGGCACATTCTGTATCTCCATAGCGCTCAAGCGGTCTTCCAATTGTTTGTACCTATCCTCAGCAGGAGGATACTATTCTTCATCATAATCCGTCTCGTTGTCGGAGACTACGGGGCTAGGAACCCTTCTCTCTTGTGGGCTGGCTTTCCCTACAGATGAGGTGGTCAGATCAACCTCATTCTGCAGTCCATTTCCAAACCCGCGTCCAGTGTTGAACAGGACGGTCCTCTTCTTCTTCTTCCTCTCTTTCAGAATCAGAGTCTTCAAATCCTGTTGACCCTGTGCTAGGCTCATAACCAACTCTTGGAACTGGGCGTTCTGGGCCTGGAGGGCCTTGATAGCTTGCTCAGTGGAAGGTTCAGTAGACATGATGATTGCTGAAATAAACAGCGAAGAAGATAAGCGACCTGTAAAAGGGTACCTGTTTATGCAGTGCATGAGATGAAATGCGTATGATTTATGTTTTCAAAGACAATCGGGATTCAAATTTGTAGACAAGAAAGGAAACACACTTTATTAGATTTAACTTTAGAATTTAAACTGTTCAACAAATTGCCCTTAGGCGTTACAAGAATGGAAATACTGAAAAGTAAATAAAACCGTAAAAGAAATCATCAATAGATCCATCAATGCTCCCATGGCCTCTTCTTCTCAGTGCGGATATAATCATTCAGGATCCGCTCGTTCTCCAATTGCTTAGTCAGCTTCTGGATCTTCTGTTCTTGTTCATTGAACCTTTCCCAATAAGAATCCCGTTCTTCTTGCAGTTGCGCCCAAGACCTCTTCAGTGTGCCAACATCAGTGGGTGTATGAGGATGGAGAATAGTTGGAGGAACCCCGTCTTTATCAGCAACTTCAATAGTAATAGGCCTGACAGCTTCGTATGGCATACCTAACTTCTGGGCACGGATGCGGACCCATCTGAAATATGACTCCATTGGCAGAGAAGTCTTTGGTCCCAACTCAAGTGGGTCAGATTTGTGAACTCTATCCCAAGCCCTGATGAATCTACGATGCAGCTCATCGCTATCTACCTGAAAATCAAAGACGATATGAGGTATCAACATCTTATGAGGCCCTTCTCTTCTGGCTCTTCCAAACTGACGGAGAGCTAAGCATGGGTTATAAGAGATTCCTCCACGGGTTCCGATCAATGGAACATTAGGGTACTCTCCACAACGATCAATGACGGCCACCTCATCTAAGCCTCTGAGAGTCCAAATAATGTCATTATCAGTAAGAGACATTATCCTATGAGCCCAGCCCCTTCCTTCTTTGTTCTTCAGTACGGACTTAGGGAGGTGCGAAATAAACCACCTCTCCAATAAAGGAGCACAGCACATCAAAGTTCCTCACTTTTGGGCAGTACGAGTATAGAGCTGATGAAGGATATCACCCAAGAGAGTGGGTACAGGGTTCCGAGAGATGAAGATCCGAATGGCATTAACATCAACAAAGGTGTCAGGATTTGGAAACAATACCAGACCATAGATTAAGAGAGCCAGAATGTCCTCGTACGCTTTGAAGTCTTAGTCATTCCAGAAACAATTAGCTTTGCCAACCAGAAACTTAGCCAAAAAACCCTTAACTCCACTTCTAGTCTCCCAGTTAGCCATTACCTCCTCTTTGGTCAAGTGAAGGGCTGCAGCAATCTCTTCAGGCCTGAGCGTCTTTTCCCAACCGGTAAATGGAGTCTGCTCCAAAACAGAGATACCAAGCAACTCAGAGAATTCTTCCAGGGTAGGGACCAGCTGGAAGTCTTGAAAGGTGAAGCAATGGTATAGCGGATCATAAAACTGGACTAGGACACTCATCCTTTGTTGGTCCCACTTTGAGGTGACTAAACCGAGAAGAGAACCATGCCTCTTGATGAAGGAAGTAGTGTTTGGAATCCTGTCAACCAATTCTTTAAGCAAAGTAGGTGGTTAAACAAAGTTGAGCCGGATAGTATTCCTACGCATGGGCATCATGATGTCCTGCAAAACAGAGCAAAGATGAAACCTTCTTGTCTTTGAAATGGGTTAGTCCTTATGCAGGATGTATGCAATGTTATGATGTTATGATGTCATGGTAAAGACACACCACAAGTATTAACAAAAGGCAAACATGGTACAGGCACACAAGTCACACAAAAGAGCCCCTAGATTTCAGGCTGGCATGAAGTTTAGGTACTACCCTCTTTCAGTTTCAGTTGATTAAGACCTGTCCTAAAAATAGTAACCGGGTTCTAGAGGATCTCAATATCACTAACTACCCTCAATCGGTCATAATTCCAGTTTGGCAACCTTTTCTTGCGGCCGGAACCATCGCGAGAGTTTAGCCTCAATGAGCGTAGCATACTGCTACTGTTCTATGGACAAGTTGGTCAATTTAAGGTTCTAAGGTTAGTTGGTGCTTAATGACTCCTCAGAAGACCCATATTCTCCTCGTTCCGACACAAGGGATATCGGTACAGACCAAGGTGTCACACCAATGTAGGTACTGCTTCATCCGTGTCGGTCTACGCCGAACAGATCCCTCACAGTTTATTGCTACTTACCTAAAAAAGGGTACCCCCAGATCCGGGTTAGGATCTATAAAACTCTGATACAAGCCCGCAAAGTTTAGAGCATACAAAGCATACAATTGAAAACATAGGTGATCTAATCCTAAGGTACACCTCACTTATAATGTCCCCAGCAGAGTCGCCAGTTCTGTGATCGGTGGAAATAGAACTGACTGTTTTGGAATGCTGGTTCGCGTTTGCGTTTTTCAAAATGTCGCGGTAAGCAAGAGTCGCCACCGTCTTTTATTTAATCCAACAAGGAAAGGACAAAAGCACAGAAAAATTCCTTTTCGAGATGTTTCTCGGGTTCGGGAGGTAGATTATAGAAAGGGAAGGTGTTAGCACCCTTTCTATCTGTGGTTATCCACGGGCTCTTAGGTACTTGCTCACTATGATTTCAAAAAGTTTTTGCTTTTCTGTGTTCGTGGGGTTTGAAAAAAGTTTTGTTTGAAAACTTCGATTTAACTCTTGTTTCTATCCTCAAGAGTGTATGAAGTGTTTGTTGAAACACTTTTGTTTGAAAAAGTGTAAGTGCGAAAAATTTGTTTTGTTTTGAAAGAGCAAGTACCTGAGAACCTCTACCTACTCAAAAGGAATTAAGTTATGTAAATGTCCTTTAGACAGTGCTATCCCACTATTGAGAAGTAGGTAGCACCGTCGCTGGAGTTTTCGGGTCAATTCGATTTTAGGGACATGTGGTCACTAAAGCAATGTTAGGACGCCTTAGCAGTAACCCTAATGTCTTAGATCGTTTTATCCGAGGCAACCAAGTGAGGCGTACCCTAGGAGTGGCATGTGCGAGTGTGTCAGGTTTCAGTTATGTTATCTTTGTACATGTTATGGTGAGCTACGGTTGATTTTAAGTTCATACATTTGATCTTGTCATGCATAGCCTAGTTAGCATACATCTAGCAGTTAATGGTTGCGGAATTTAAATTGCGGAAATTAAATCTAAACTATTACAAGGCGTCGGGTATTTACATCGCCAAAAACAACCCTTGAAATTTAAATGCGGAAAGTTAAATAAAAGCGATAAATAAAAGTCCTAAGTTAAAGCTATTACATCCTCGGAGCAATTACAATTATATGAATAAAAAATAATATGCGCGAGAAAAATTGAATCGGAGAGTTCTAGGGTTTTGACCCCCCTTTTAAGAAAGAAAGAGATTTTTATTATCTTGCATTTAATTAAATTAAACCTAGACTAATTAATTAATTAAATAAAAAGGAAATATATTTTTGGGTTTTTTTTGAATGTTTAAGAAAATAAAAATAAAAATGATTAAAAGTTATTAAAAACCCTAATTCTACATTGATTTTATTTTGTTGCAAAATGTTAAAATTATACCTAATTAAAACTAAACAAATTAAATTGTTTATTTACAAAAATAGTGAAATTAATAAAAATAATATATTTTTTATGTTTTCTGATTTTTATTAGGAAAAATAAATTATTTTAGTTAGTGGTTAATTAAAAATAATAAAAATAAATCAAGCAAATAAATAATGAAAGAAAATAAAAAATGCAAACTCAGAGGGGTTTGGGCCAACTTTGGAGGTGCAATCTGCAATTTCCCAGGCCCATTATGCTTCAGCCTCATTGACCTTTGTGATTATCCACGCGTATGTTGACCAGGGAGTATGGTGATCCTTTATTCATGACCATTGGATCAAGGTTTGGAGACATCTGGCGCACTGAGATTTGAAGCGTATGGTGGACTCCCCTTTGAAAACTACACATGAACACCTGAAGGGGAAAAATAAACAAGATTTTGGGGGACCTGGGATTCGAACCCAGGTCCCAATACTCATTGGTCAGTGTCCCAACCACTCAACCACCTGCATCTTTTTGTTATTATAATATACAGCAATTAACATATATCAAACAAACGCTTATGCTTGGAAAAAAAATAAAGCGCGCGCTAATTCAAATAGCCCAACCAGATGACAACACATCATCATCTTCAACCTTGGTTCCGTGTAAACAGAATCAAATAGCGGGGGTTTTTAACCTCCACTACCTCCCTGCACGAAAAATAGCGAATAGCCATAGAGCAAACATAAATATTTCGCGAGGTATGGGTTCCAATCGTCTTGGCTTCACGAATTCAACCATGTATCCCATTGGTTCCAATTTTTCCTGGTTTGGAAAGCCCTATTTGAAAGCTTGAAAACCCTAGAAATTCAATCATGGCATCTCTCGATTCAGGGCACTATGGTTCAATTCAATCATTCCATTAGCTTTGTATGATCTCTAGCAATGCAAATCAATCACAAAAACATGTCAAATGCATATGAATTAAGAGATACGATTTTGAATTATAAGTGCAAACCGTGAAACTGTATTTCGTGATTCCTTGAGCTTTGGTGCCTGAATTTGATTGCAAATCACTCCTGGTACCTCCTGCAATGTGTTTGGATGGACAAAGCACCTTGAATTGGCCTAGATTGCAAGAACAAGTTTTGAGTTTTCTTGGAATTTCTTGAATTTGATATGGCCGTTTCTGCAGCTTTTTCTCCTGTATTAGGTTATGGTTGGCTTGCTTGCATATAAGGCAATGATTTTAGGTCAAGAGCTGGGCCAATATCCATGTGCATTGAAGATTAAATATTTGATTGATAAATCAAATATTCTTGATTTTTCATGATTGAACAAGTTGCCAAAATTGGATATTTTTGTATCTTTTAGCTTGTGCACGAATTGGTCAGCATATTTGGATCATATTTGGTTCACAAAAATGTTTAAGAATCAAATCTTTTATTTTCTTATAATTTAAATTAATTAAATGAATTAATATGTATTAAAAATCCATTTAATCAATAAATTTAAGAAAATAAATCCCATTTAACTTGGTGGGTCGTGCATAGGTCATGGGTGAAGTTTCAAAAAGAGATTTGAGGCCCATTAGCAAAAAGAAGGTGTTTTGAGCAAATTTGACTTTTGCAAATTCATGAAAATTTCCCAACTTCTCCAATGCACAACTTGCTCAATTTTGATCATATGACCATGTTCTTGGACATTTTGGAAAGACCTTGAAGTCCTCTAACCAATGCCTTTGGTCCCATGTCATTTGGATTTACCAACCTCAAGTTATGGCCTTTGACTCAAAGTGTACTTTTGTTGACTTTTGAAATTGACCTATAATGTAAAAATTTGTAACTTTTTGTGAGAGCATTTCTTGATCTTGGGGTGTGAAGATGGATTGTAGGAAATTTCATCCTCTTCAAAATGAGATTTGGAGGGAATTTTTCTGATAAACCATGAAAGAGTTATGCCCTTGTCAAAGTACAGTTGACTTTTCTGCTGTCCAAAAATAGTAACTTTTGCATCTTTGATGATTTTTGAGCTATTCTTGTGGGATCATGATCAAGAATTGATCAAATGATGATTGTGGACTCAAAATAAGATGTTGACCAAGAATTCTGACTTTTGACTGCAAAATGACCATTTTGCCCTTGTAGTTGATTGTAGATCAAATGGAGCTTTTGACTGTGCAAATTGGCACTGTGAGTCTTGAAACTTGGCATGTAGGTGCTTGAGAATGTATATAGGCCTATGAGACTTGATTGAACCATTGAGAACCCCAAATTCCTTGAAAGAACCAAAACCCTAATTTTGAATTGATTGCCTTAGGAGGTGATTTGACTGTACAACCCTTGAGCAATCTTGAGCAATTTGAAGATCATTCTTGACAAATCTTGAGGAATATAGGAGGGCAAATTTTGGGGTACAACAGTTGCCCCTGTTCAATCTTCTTAAACCTAAGGATGTAGATTGGCTTGTGTGCCTTTCGTGATCCGAAGGTGGAAGATGATTGAACACTGAAGTGCCCAGAAATTTGCACTCGCATGGTATAGTATCAGCAATGCAATGTCGGGAATTGACTTACAGATTCCATTTGGAGATTGTTGGTAGGAGGATGGGCTTATAGATTCCATCTGCAGGAGTGTTTGTTGAATTGTAATTTTGTAAGTTGAAAGAAGGAACCTGTGTAGGGTTGCCTGATGATGAGTCCGTGTAAAACTGCATTTTGGAAGGAAGGAAACCTGTGTAGGGTTGACTGATGATGAGTCCATATGAAACTGCATCTTGGAAGGAAGGAACCTGTGTAGGGTTGACTGATGATGAGTCCGTGTGAAACTTCATTTGAAAGAGAGAAGGAACCGGTGTAGGGTTGCCTGATGATGAGTCCGTGTGAAACTTCATCTTGGAAGGAAGGAACCTGGGTAAGGTTGCTTTGCGAGGAGTTTGGGTAAAACTACGTCGGGAAATTGTAAGGAGGAACCTGGGTAAGGTTACTTCAGGATAAGTTTGTGTAAAACCTCTGGAGGAATCTGGGTAAGGTTACTTTAATGATGAGTTCGTGTAAAACATCTGGAGGAGAAGGAACCGGTGTAGGGTTGCCTGATGATGAGTTCGTGTAAAACTTCTGGAGGAGAAGGAACCGGTGTAGGGTTACCTGATGATGAGTCCGTGTGAAACTTCATCTGAAAGAGAAGGAACCGGTGTAGGTTTACTTCATGATGGTCAAGTAGATAATTGTCCTGTCTGGTTTCAGGTATTAACCTACAATCAGTCGTCCACAGAATTTTCCTGGCTTGTTACAGGTATTAATCTGGAACTTGAAAAGGTTGGCCGATGAGATAGTTGTCCTGGCTGGTTTCAGGTATTAACCTACAATCAATCGTCCACATAATTTTCCTGGCTTGTTACAGGTATTAATCTGGAACTTGAAAAGGTTGGCCGATGAGATAGTTGTCCTGGCTGGTTTCAGGTATTAATCTCTGACTTGAGAAAGAAAGATGGTCTTCCTGGCTTGTTGCAGGTATTGATCTTCAATCTCTTCATGTAGATAACTTTCTTGGCTTGTTACAGGTATTGATCTATAATCAGTCGTTGACAGATAGTTTTCCTGGCTTGTTACAAGTATTAATCTGGAATTAGTCGTCCACAGAATTTTCCTGGCTTGTTACAGGTATTCATCTGGAACTTAAGAAAGGTTGGTCAAGGAGATAGTTGTCCTAGCTAGTTTTAGGTATTAATCTCTGACTTGAGAAAGAAAGATGGTCTTCCTGGCTTGTTACAGGTGTTGATCTTCAATCTCTTCATGTAGATGGTTTTCCTGGTTGGTTTCAGGTATTAACCTACAATCAGTCGTCCACAGAATTTTCCTGGCTTGTTACAGGTATTAAACTGGGACTTGAAAGGTTAATGGTAGCCATCTTTGGATTGACCTTTTCCTGAAAAGGGCAAAACATTAGCTGTATGCAATGTCATGATGTATGAAATGCATGATGTCATGATGTTCTCAAAATAAATGAGATTTGTGTTGTATGATGCGTATGCATGTCATAATGTATGAAGATGTGAGGTTTTCAGTTGGGGAAAATAAATCCCGGAGCTGCTGGAGAATAGTGTTGAGTTCTTCATTTCCGCTGGGGATGATGAACGAAGATGATTGCAAGAATAAACCTGTAGGAGAAGATGACTCCGTTGAGGAATAAACTTGATGAAGAGATTACTCTGAGGGGAAATACTCTATGGGGAGAGATGCTTTGCTGGCACTTTAACGATAACTCTGCTGGGGATTCTGTTGATAAGCTCTGTCGGGGATTTTGATGATGAACTCTGTTGGGGATAGAAAGAACTTCGCTGGGGATGACCTTTCCATTGCACCTTGATGAGGATAACCCAGTTAGGTTCTTGTGGGGATAACCTATGAATATGGCTGGGGAGATATATTTGTATTCTGCAGGGGACAAGCTTCCAGAATCTACTGGGTAAGATGATTCAACTCTGGCGGGGAAGCTTTTTTAGACTGTGCTGGGAAATGGCTCCACTGGGGGTATCTTGTATTCCGCCGGGGAACATTCTTATACTCTGTTGACGAATATTAAGACTGCCGGGGATGCTTGCTGAGAAATATCTGTATACTCCGCTGGGGAATATTAAGACCTACTGGGGATACCCAACTTTTTTAGGGCTGATGGTAGACCAACTCTGCTTGGGGAGAGTATTGCTGATTTATTCATAGTTGCAAGTCTCAGTGGGGAGATCTACCATTACTGTCCTTGGTACCTTGGTGGACAGAGTAACTAGACCTCTTAGACAATTCTTATTGCCTCTACTTCTAATATCACCCGTAATTAGTCCTTTGTTTCGTATGCAAATATTTATGAGCAACAATTAATGTCAAATGCATATATCAAAAATGAACATTGGACGTTCTTTGCAAAACAAAACAGATAAAGGAAAAACAATTTGCAATTCGTCTGAAAAATGAACTTGTATTGATTTTGAAGTTTTCCTGTAAATAGGCGATTTTGTACAAGAGGCTGACGTCCTAGTAAGAGAACACCGCCGAACAAATAGGATTTATACAATTTGTAAAAAGAAAACAAAACAGCTATGTGAATAATCCCACTGGGTTCCAACTCTGCTATCGCTTTTATGTCTTCAAGCATCTCATCACTTTGCTGCTTAGTTGGAGATGAATCTGATGGATTGGTGCCGTCCGAGCCTGATAGTTGATACCAAAGTCTGGATGCAGGGTGATCCAATGAGACATAGTATTACGCTTATCCCTAATGTTTGCCTGGACCGCCCTTTCGGGTTTTCAGTCCACCGGGATACCCATTTTTGCCCAAGCCGCCTTTTCAGGTTTTCGACTTGCCGGGTGTACAGATTTTTTTATTTTCATCCCTTATTTTTGCCCGAACCCTTTTGGTTCGCCGGGAAGCCCTTATTTTTGCCTAGGCCAGTCGACCTAGCGGGTCTTTAATTATGCATAGTATCTTTTTACTATGTCTGCATTGACGGGGTGAGGAAGGTCGTCACCATCCATGATGGTTAGAATCATTGCTCCTCCTGAAAAGATGTTCTTAACCACAAATGGCCCTTCATACGTAGGGGTCCATTTGCCCCTGGGATTACCTTGAGGTAGGATAATGCGCTTGATAACCAGGTCCCCGACTTGATACTCTTGTCGTCTGACTTTCTTGTTAAATGCCTTGATCATCCGTTTTTGGTACGTCTGACCATGACAAATAGCAGTGAGTCTCTTTTCGTCAATTAAGTTTAGTTGATCAAGTCGGGTATGGATCCAGTCTTCTTCGCTTAAACCTGCATCCTTCATGATCCGGAGAGAGGGTATCTGAACATCAATGGGCAGGACTGCCTCCATGCCGTATACCAAGGAGTAGGGTGTTTCCCCTGTTGACGTCCGTGCTGAAGTACGGTATCCATGAAGAGCAAACGATAACATCTCGTGCCAGTCTTTATAGGTCACTGTCATCTTCTGCACAATCTTCTTAATGTTCTTATTAGCTGCTTCTACAGCCCCATTCATCTTCGGCCGGTAGGGAGAAGAGTTGTGGTGATGTATCTTGAATTGCTCGCAGAGCTCAGTGATCATCTTGTTGTTGAGATTGGTACCATTATCCGTAATGATCCTCTCTGGTACACCGTATCGACAGATCAGGTTGTGCCGAATGAACCGTGCCACGACGTTCTTGGTTACGGTGGCAAAGGAAGCTGCTTCAACCCACTTCGTAAAGTAATCAATCACTACCAGGATGAAGCGATGCCTGTTGGATGTCGTAGGTCTGATCTCGCCGATCATATCAATGCCCCACATTGCAAAAGGCCAAGGTGATGTCAAGACGTTCAAAGGAACTGGAGGAATGTGCATCTTATCAGCATAGACCTGGCACTTGTGACATGTCCGAGAATACTGATAACAGTCGGCTTCCATTGTTGACCAGTAATATCCTGCCCGAAGGATTTTCTTTGCCATGGTATGTCCACTGGAATGCGTTCCGAAGGTACCTTCATGCAGCTCTGCCATGATCCTTTCTGCTTCAATCTTATCCACACAACGCAGTAAGGTTGAATCATGATTTCGTTTGTAAAGAATGCCATTGCTGATGAAGAACTTTGCCGCGAATCTTCTCAGAAACTTCTTGTCATTAACAGATGCACCCTCGGGGTATTCTTGAGCTTCAAGGTACCTCTTCACTTCATGATACTAAGGTTTTTCTATTACCTCTTCGGTCTCAAGATCACAGCAATGTGCAGGTTCATCCAATTTCCAAATAATGATCCGGGGAGCCTCGTTGTCCCATTTGACTTTGAACATAGAAGACATTGTAGCTAGTGCGTCCGCCAACTGATTTTCCTCTCTTGGGAAGTGTTCAAAGGTTATTTCCTCGAAGTGGGGAAGCAACGTCGATACATACTCCTTGTAAGGAATAAGATTTGGGTGTTTCGTATCCCACTCGCCTTTGATCTGACTGATCATGAGAGCGGAATCTCCGAAGACACTCAGAAACTTGATCCTTAGGTCAATTGCAGCTCGGAGACCCATAATGCAGGCTTCATACTCCGCCATGTTGTTGGTGCAGTTGAAACATAATCGGGTGGTAAGTGGAGTATGTGAGCCTTTAGACGATATGATCACAGCGCCAATGCCATTACCCAAAGCATTTGAGGCTCCGTCAAAGTGCATAGACCATCGGGATCCTTCCTCAGATCCTTCATCCGGTCCAGGTATCTCGCAATCAGTTACTACCATGATATTCTCGTCTGGAAATTCAAAGTTCATAGACTGGTAATCATCCACTGCCTGATGTTCCAAATGGTCTGCCAACACACTTCCCTTGTATGCTTTTTGAGTCGTGTACTGGATGTCATATTCAGTCAAGATCATCTGCCATCTTGCTATTCTTCCGGACAAGGCAGGCTTTTCGAAGATATACTTGATTGGATCCATCTTTGAAATCAACAGAGTAGTGTGAGTAAGCATATATTGTCTTAGCCGGCGAGCAGCCCATGCCAAAGCGCAACAAGTTTTCTCAAGCAGTGAGTATCGGGTCTCACAGTCGGTAAACTTTTTGCTAAGGTAATAAATAGCATGCTCTTTTCGGCCAGACTCGTCATGCTGACCCAGCACACACCCCATTGAGTTGTCAAGTACTGTCAAGTATAAGATTAGAGGTCTCCCTTCAACCGGTGGCATAAGAATGGGTGGCTCTTGGAGATATTCTTTGATTCTTTCGAAAGCGGCCTGGCATTCATCGTTCCAACATACCACTTGATCTTTCTTCAGTAGCTTGAAGATTGGCTCACAAGTAGCAGTTAGGTGCGAGATGAATCGGGCAATGTAGTCCAGACGTCCTAGAAAGCCTATGACCTCTTTCTCTGTCTTAGGAGCTGGCATCTCTTGTATGGCTTTCACTTTGGCAGGGTATACTTGAATACCTTTGTCGCTTACGACGAAACCCAGTAGTTTTCCAGACCTCACCCTGAAGGTGCACTTGTTTGGGTTTAATCTCAGCTTGTACAACTTCAAACGGTCAAACAGCTTCTGTAAATGGTCAAGGTGTTCCTCCTCAGTTTGGGACCTTGCAATCATATCATCGACGTATACTTCAATCTCATGATGGATCATATCATGAAACAAAGCAACCATGGCACGCTGATACGTTGCCCCAACATTTTTCAACCCAAAAGGCATGACCTTGTAGCAAAAGGTACCCCACTGAGTAACAAAGGTGGTCTTCTCCATGTCTTCAGGAGCCATCTTTATCTGATTATAACCGAAGAAACCGTCCATGAAGGAGAATACCTTATGCTGAGCAGTGTTGTCAACCAGAACGTCAATGTGAGGCAGAGGGAAGTCATCCTTAGGGCTCGCCCTGTTCAAGTCTCTGTAGTCAACACACATTCGGACCTTACCATATTTCTTCGGTACTGGAACCGCATTGGCGACCCACTGAGGGTAAGAAGTTACTGCTAGGAAACCGGCGTCAAATTGTTTCATAACCTCAGCCTTGATTTTCTCGGACATCTCTGGGCGCATACGGCGAACCTTCTGTTTTACGGGAGGGCAGTCTTCCTTGGTAGGTAGGCGATGAACCACAATGTCAGTATCCAACCCAGGCATATCTTCTTAAGACCAAGCAAATATTTCCACGTAGTCATGCAACATCTGAATCAACCGTTGTTTCACACTAAGCTCCAGATTTGCACCGATCTTGACTTCCTTCCTATTTGTCTCGGTACCCAGATTCACTGTTTCCACTAGCTCTTCATGTGGCTGAATGGCCCTCTCTTCCTGAAGTAGCAGTCTTGCAAGCTCACCCGGCACTTTGCAATTATCTTCACCTTCATCTTCGACTAAGTTGATCGGATTTTCGAAGTCATAACTGGCAGTAGCAGAGTTGTTACCAGTGAGATCCAGAGTGGATTGAGACCTGTATATGTGAGTGTGTGTAAATAGCTATTTTGCAATATATAATAAAGAAAGACAAGGAGCGCAAGATTTGAAATGCAAAAACGTCCAATGCTTTTATTAATGATATATGAAAATGGCACACAAAAGCCCTCACAAATGAAGCCACGGTGCCCCGGATAAGACACCGGGCCATAAAGTTTCACAATATTGTCTGTTACAAATTCAAAACAAAAGAGTTCATTACTGAGTAACAAAAGTAATAGGGACGAAGTCTTTCGCGGTCCAGTTGTTTGGTCCACCGTTGGTCGTAGGGTAGATCCAGCCGTCGAATTCAGATTCCTCCACGTCATCTTCGATGGCATTTACTCTCGAGTTGCTGATGAACACAGGAGGTCTTCCAATCCTTGTACTACAAATAGCCCTTTGAGCTTCTGCAGTGAAACCCAAACCAAACTTGTTAGTCTTCTGAGTGAAATCAGGAAGTCGGACCCAGTTTGCATACTCACCCTTCTCAATAACAGCCCGGGCATCCTTTAAGGAAGCCATCTTCAAAGGAGAATCTTCAACTACAGTCTCAGCTGATGCTAGTGTATGAGGAACCTCTTCAAAGTGCTGAAATGGGGTCTCAATGAACTCCCCATCCATCTCTATGTACCGGAACGAGTTGAGGTGGTTGACCATGTATTCCTCCTCCCCTTGAATTGTCACAATCTTCCCTCTGGCCGGGTACTTCAGCTTCTGATGGAGTGTGGAGGTCACAGCTCCAGCTTTATGGATCCATGGACGACCCAACAAACAAGAATAGGACGGTCGAATGTCCATCACGTAGAATGTAGAATCGAAGACCTGATGTGATCGGTGGATCTGGAACTGACTGTTTTAAAGCTGGTTTCGCGAAATGTCGCGGTAAGCAAGAGTCGCCACCGTCTTTTATTTTTTCCAAATGGAAAGGACAAAAGCACAGAAAAATTCCTTATTGAGATTGTTTCTCGGTTCGGGAGGTAGATTATAGAAAGGGAAGGTATTAGCACCCTTTCTATCCATGGTTATCCATGGGCTCTTAGATACTTGCTCATTGTGTTTTCAAAAATGTTTGTTTGCTTTTCAACTGTGGGTTTTAAAAAGTTTCTTTGAAAATTTCAGTTCGACTCGTACGTCAGAGTGTTTGAAAAATTGTTTTGAAAGCTTTTGAAAAGTGTCGGTGTGAAAAGATTTTGATTTGTTTTATTTTTAAAGAGAGCAAGTATCCATGAGAACCTACCTACCCTAAGGAATTCGTCTGTGTAAATGTCCTTTAGAGTAGTGCCATCCCACCATTGAGAGGTAGGTAGCACCACCGTTGGAGGTGTTCGGGTCAATTCGAGTTTGTAGGGACATGGTGATCACCAGAGCAATAGGAAGACACCTTAGAAGCTACCCTCATGCCAGGTTCCCGGATCATGAGGACTTACTAAGACATCCTCTACTCGACGATCACCTTTCGAGGTAAGGCAACAGTGAGGCGTACCCTAGGGGTGGTGTGTGAATTGTGTGTCATTTTCAGTTTATTGTCTTTTGTCATGTTATTGGTGATCTACGTTTTGATTTTATTTTTGGCATACATTCTTTCATGTTATTGTTTAATAGTTAAAAGTGCGGAAATTTAAAGTGCGGAAAGGATAAAGGTCCTACGCTATTACAAGGGCGCGGGTCTACAACGCCAAATTTAAACCGGACCCGATTTGACAGATAAGTAAATAAAGCAAAGTAAATAAAAGTGCGAAATGTTTAAGTTACACGGCTTTGGGAGAGGTACATAATTATTCAAGCGAAATAAAATACGCAAATTAAACAATTAAAAATATGGGCGTTGGACCCTTTTGCAAAATTAAAATTAATAAGGAATTAAGGAAAAAAATGTTTTTGGTATTTTTATGTTTTTTTGATTTAATAGAAAAAAGAATCAATTTCAATTAAAATAAAAAGCTAAACCTAATTCTAATTGTTTTTAAATTTATTATGAAAGTATTAAAATTTAACCTAAATTAAACCTAAGTTTTTTATATACAATTTAATTATAAAAATAAATAAATCAATAATATTATAGTAAAAAGGAAAATTAAAAGGAATAAAAAGTTATTAAACCTAATTCTATATTTTTGGATTTTTATTGTGACAAGAATTAATATTAAAACCTATTTTAAACTAATTAAATTCCAAGCATTTATTTACAAGAAAATATTAAAATAAAAATTATTTATTATATTTTGTCTTTTCTGATTTTTAAGCCTTTTTTGTATTTTGTAAAATAATTGATCAAATTAAAAATAATAAAGGAAATAAGATAACAATTAAAAAATAAGAAAGACAAAAAATAGGAAATTGCAAACCAGTTGGGGGTTCAGTCCCAATTGTGAGGTGTTGATCCAATAAATTGAGCCCAATCTTGCAAGGCCTGATTGACTTTTGGACAAGCGTGTGGGATGGTTGACCAGGCTTATGGTGTGCTTCAGATCTAGGCCTTTGGTTTGATCTTCAGGGGCTTCTCTCAAGACACTTGGCAAGTCTTGGTATTGGGTGCATGGTGAGCTTTTGGAACGTGTACTGCATTGGAACAATTTAAACAAAACAATAGAAATGAAATGGGGGGACCTGGGATTCGAACCCAGGTCCCAGCACTTACCAACCAACGCCTTAACCAGCTGATCCACTAGCGCGCTTTGTATATCATATGAGAAAGAAATAATATAAAATAAAATGCGTGTTAACGTTATAAAATAAAAAAAACGCGCGCTGGATTCAAACCAGCCATTCATGTTTTGACAACGCATCATCTTCTTCGCATGTTTATTTTTTTTTCTGAAACAAGAGTATACAGCAACGGTTTTAAACGCGTGGTTTTAGGCAGGCTTCAAGAAAATAGCGACTAGCGCTATGGTATCCATAAATCCAGCGCGATAAGTGATTCTTCTTCATCTCCATGCACTGAACTGGGTGGTGGTGGTCTCAAGGCTTAATTTTTCTTCGTTTGCAAATCCCCAATTCCAACCTCTGAAAACCCTAAAATTCACTCATGGCATATTCGTATAGACAGTGCAATAATCAAATTAAGCATCATGGTTAGCTTTAAAACATCACAAGGAATATAAATCCACAATTAGAATGCTGTAAAAATGCTTATAATATGATATACGATTATGGAATTTTTGCTGTACAGTAGAGGTTCTCATTACCAATTCTTGAAGCTTGAGTTGATGTTTTGGATTGGAATGTGATCAGGGCAACCTTGGCAAGCTATTGAGACAAGAATGGAGGCCTGAATCGACCTAAAAAATGGTTTACAGTTTTGAGTTTTTGGTTAAAAATGTGAGTTTGGGTATTGAGTTCTGGCGCAGCTTAGTCTGTAAAATCTTGTCCTGATCATTTGTATATACCCTAGCAATATGTTTGGATGGGAGTTATGGTCCATAACACCTTGCTTTGATGGTTTGGATTTTCACATAAACCACCATTATCAACTTTCCAATTTTGCTTCATTTTGAATTTTTTGCCTTGATTAAGCCTTAGCACGAAAAATGGTAGGCACATAATGGTGTTTCAAGGCTAGTTAAGGCCTAATATTCCCTCTTAAATCAATTTTTGAATTTCTTTTGATTTTAAAAGATTTAAAACTAATTAAATCCAATAAAAATCAATAAAAATGAAAAAATTAATAAAAAAATCTGAAATAAAAGGTGGGACACGTGGGAAGCATGACCAAGTCAATTCAAGGGGAAAAAGTGGGCCCCTTTTGTCAAAAATGAGATTTCAAGGGTAAATGATTTTGGCCATTTCACAAAAATTTCCCAACTTCTCCAATGCATAACTTGCTCAATTTTTAAGCTTTGCTCATGTTCTTGGACATTTTAGAAAGGTCTTGAAGTCCTCTAAACAATGCCTTTGGTCCCATGTCATTTTGATTTACCAATCTCAAGTTATGGCCTTTGACTTAAAGTCCCTTTTTGTTGACTTTTGAAAATGACCTATAATGTTGAAATTGATAACTTTTTGTGAGAGCATTTCTTGGACTTGAAGTATGAAGATGAGTTGTGGGAAATGTCTTTATCTTCAAAATGAGCTTTGGATGGAATTTTTCTGATGAACCATGTGAAAGTTATGCCCTGGTCAATTTCAGTTGACTTTTTTCAACTGTCCAAAAATAGAAACTTTTGCATCTTGATGATTTTTGAGCCAAATTTTGAGAATCATGATCAAGCATTGATCAAATAATGTTTGTGGATTCAAAATGATATGTTGACCAAAAATTTGAACTTTTGACTGCCAAATGACCATTTTGCCCCTACAGTTGACTGTAGTGCAATTTAGGGTTTTGACTGTGCAAACTTGAGCTGAATGTCTTGAAACTTGATGTGAGGATACTTGACCATATTTGTAGGCATGTGAGGCTTGATTGAGCCCTTGAAAACTTCAGCTTCCTTGTGAGAACCAAAACCCTAGTTTGACTGGCTTCAGGAGGGTGGTTGACTGTGTAGCCTTTGAGTAGACTTGAACCAATTGTGGATGATTCTTGTCAAAACTTTGAAGGTTATGGGAGGGCAAATTTTGGGGTACAACAGTTGCCCCTGTTCAATCTTCTTAGACCTGAGGATGTAGATTGGCTGACGTGCCTTTCGTAATCCGAGGGTAGAAGATGATTGGACACTAGAGTGCCCAGAAATTTGCGCTCACATAATAGCAGTGTGATGGAAATGGGCTTATAGATGCCATTTAGAGGTTGATGAATAGGATGATGGGCTTATAGATGCCATCTGGATGTTGATCGCGTAGGAGATTCCTTAGCGAGGACCTGCATACCTGCAAAAGAGAAAAGAGTACCTGACACGTTGCAGGAATTGATTTTCAGATGTTTTGTGTAAATGTATGTCCTGATTGGTCACAGGAGTTGAATCTGGAGCTTCACAAGATGATGAATGAACCAGGGATGGTTACCGCCTTAGCATGAATGATAAGAGAATCTTGGGCGACTTTAACTTCAACAACGCTCGTTGAGAAAAATCTTGGGTGTCTTCTACTGGGATAAGAATCAGGGAGATCTTAGGGTCGATCTGACTGAACCAAGAGAAGGCCTTTGACTGGATAAGCATCAGGAAAATCTTAGGGTCGATTTAACTGAACCGGTCTAGGTCTTGAAATGTCTTCAAATGGATAAGCATCAGGGAGATCTTAGGGTCGATCTGACTGAACCAAGAGAAGGCCTTTGACTGGATAAGCATCAGGAAAATCTTAGGGTCGATTTAACTGAACCGGGCAAGGTCTTGAAATATCTTCAAATGGATAAGCATCAGGGAGATCTTAGGGTCGATCTGACTGAACCAAGAGAAGGCCTTTGACTGGATAAGCATCAGGAAAATCTTAGGGTCGATTTAACTGAACCGGGCAAGGTCTTGAAATATCTTCAAATGGATAAGCATCAGGGAGATCTTAGGGTCGATCTGACTGAACCAAGAGAAGGCCTTTGACTGGATAAGCATCAGGAAAATCTTAGGGTCGATTTAACTGAACCGGTCTAGGTCTTGAAACATCTTCAACTGGATAAGCATCAGGGAGATCTTAGGGTCGATCTGACTGAACCAGAGAAGGCCTTTGACTGGATAAGCATCAGGAAAATCTTAGGGTCGATTTAACTGAACCGGTCTAGGTCTTGAAATGTCTTCAAATGGATAAGCATCAGGGAGATCTTAGGGTCGATCTGACTGAACCAGAGAAGGCCTTTGACTGGATAAGCATCAGGAAAATCTTAGGGTCGATTTAACTGAACCGGTCTAGGTCTTGAAATATCTTCAAATGGATAAGCATCAGGGAGATCTTAGGGTCGATCTGACTGAACCAAGAGAAGGCCTTTGAGTGGATAAGCATCAGGAAAATCTTAGGGTCGATTTAACTGAACCGGTCTAGGTCTTGAAACATCTTCAACTGGATAAGCATCAGGGAGATCTTAGGGTCGATCTGACTGAACCAGAGAAGGCCTTTGACTGGATAAGCATCAGGAAAATCTTAGGGTCGATTTAACTGAACCGGTCTAGGTCTTGAAATGTCTTCAAATGGATAAGCATCAGGGAGATCTTAGGGTCGATCTGACTGAACCAGAGAAGGCCTTTGACTGGATAAGCATCAGGAAAATCTTAGGGTCGATTTAACTGAACCGGTCTAGGTCTTGAAATATCTTCAACTGGATAAGCATCAGGGAGATCTTAGGGTCGATCTGACTGAACCAGAGAAGGCCTTTGACTGGATAAGCATCAGGAAAATCTTAGGGTCGATTTAACTGAACCAGGCTAGGTCTTGAAATATAGCTGAGAACTTAACCGGATCTTTCCTGAAAGGTAAAGGTCAGTCACATGCAATGCATGATATGGATCAAGCAATGATGTTCTCAACATAAATGAGATTGTAAGGTATGATGCGTTTATGCATGTATCATGATGTATGTGATGTTTAGGAATGTATGCTTTCGTCTAGGAAAGTAAATCCTTGACGGGTGCCGGGAAGTCATATCCTGGGCTGACGTTGAAGAATAGATTTCGCTTCCACTGGGGATGATAATTGCAAGAATACCGGTAGGAGAAGATGACTCCGTTACGGAATAAACTTGACAAATGGAAGATTCTGCGGGGAGAAGAGATACTCTAGCGACCATGCTGGGAAGCAATACTCTGTGGGGAGAGGGGTGCCTTGCTGAATTGTTGATGATAACTTGCTGTGGATACCATCGTTATATTGGAAGTGTTAATAGACTTCGCTGGGGATAAGAAGGCTTCGTTGACGACGCTCTTTCCGTGGCTTTTGGCTGAGGATAACCCAGTTATATCCTGTTAAGGAAATAACTCTTTGAATAAAGCCGGACGACGCGTTCGTGCTCTGCGAGGGACAAGCTTCCAGAATCTACTGGGGATAAGCTTGCTGCTTGGGGAGATGAGTTCCAACTTTCCGGGGGAACTGGATTGGATTCTCCTGGGGAAGTATTGAACTGCGGGGGAAGTGATCCCTCTGAATGCTTGTATGCCGCCGGGGAACAATCTTTAGACCAAGACTGCCGGGGATGCTTGTTAAGAATATATGCTGCTGGGGAATGTTGAGATCTGCGGGAGGATACCCAACTTCCTTAAGGTTGATAACTGCTTTGTTTGAGGAGAGTATACTGCTTGCTGGCTCACTCTCTGGGGAATTTAAGATGCCTGGTTATGTTCTTTAGCTGAACCTACCTTGGTACTTTGGAGGATAAAACAATTAGATTGCTTAGACAACTCCTTATTGCCCCTGTTTCTAATGTCACCTGTAATTAATCCTTTGTTTTGTATGCAAATACTCATGCGTTAGCAAGCTATTGTCAATGCATATATCACAAATTGAAACTTGGACGTTCTTCGCAAAACAAAACAGAAAAAGAAAAACAATTGGCACATTTTAACTGAAAAGTATATTTGTATTGATTTTTGAGTGGCCTGTAAATAGGCGTTTTGTGTACAAGAGGCTGACGTCCTAGTAAGAGAACGCCGCCGAGCAAAAGAGTTTATACAAATTTTGTACAAAAGAAAATAAAACAGCTGTGTGAAATGAATGATCCCGCTGGGTTTCAACTCTGCTATTGCCGTTATATCTCCGAGCGTCTCATCTCTTGATGACCTTGGTTGAAGGTGAAGCTGACTGATCGATGCCGTCTGAACTTGGTGTAGATACCGGATTCTGGATGCAAGGTGATCAATGAGACATAGTATTACGCTTTATCCCTAATTTTTGCCTGGACCGCCCTTTCGGGTTTTCAGTCCACCGGGATACCCATTTTTGCCCAAGCCGCCTTTTCAGGTTTTCGACTTGCCGGGTGTACAGATTTTTTTTTATTTCATCCCTTCATTTTGCCCGAACCCTTTTGGTTCGCCGGGAAGCCCTAATTTTTGCCTAGGCATGTCAGCCTAGCGGGTCTTTTTATGCGTAGTATCTTTTTACTATGTCTGCATTGGCGGGGTGAGGAAGGTCGTCACCATCCATATTGGTTAATATCATTGCTCCTCCTGAGAACACATGCTTAACCACAAATGGCCCTTCGTACGTAGGGGTCCATTTGCCCCTTGGATCACTCTGAGGAAGGATGATTCGCTTGATTACCAGATCCCCAACTCGATATTCCTGTGGTCTGACCTTTTTGTTAAATGCCCTGATCATTCGTTTCTGATACGTCTGACCATGGCAGATAGCAGCAAGTCTCTTTTCATCAATGAGGTTGAGCTGATCAAGTCGTGTCTGGATCCAATCATCTTCGTTCAGATTTGCATCCTTCATTATCCGGAGAGAGGGTATCTGCACTTCGATTGGTAAGACTGCCTCCATGCCGTAGACCAAGGAGAAAGGAGTTGCCCCGGTTGACGTCCTAGCTGAGGTACGGTACCCATGTAGAGCGAACGGTAACATCTCGTGCCAATCTTTATAGGTCACTGTCATCTTCTGCACGATTTTCTTGATATTTTTATTTGCTGCTTCTACAGCCCCATTCATCTTCGGTCTGTAAGGAGAAGAATTGTGGTGCTGTATTTTGAACTGTTCGCAGAGCTCAGCGATCATCTTGTTGTTCAGATTGGTACCGTTGTCTGTAATAATTCTCTCAGGGACGCCGTATCGGCAGATCAGATTATGCCGAATGAACCGTGCCACAACAGTCTTGGTTACCGTAGCATAGGATGCTGCTTCGACCCATTTTGTAAAGTAATCAATCGCTACAAGGATGAAGCGATGCCCGTTAGATGCCGTAGGTCTGATCTCACCAATCATGTCAATGCCCCACATTGCGAAAGGCCAAGGTGCTGTCAAGACATTCAGAGGAACTGGAGGAACGTGCACCTTGTCTGCATAAACCTGGCACTTATGGCATGTCCTGGAATGTTGGTAACAGTCAGCTTCCAATGTGGACCAGTAATACCCTGCCCGAAGGATCTTTTTAGCCATAGTGTGCCCACTGGAATGTGTACCAAAGGTCCCTTCATGTAGCTCTTCCATGATCTTTTCTGCTTCCGTCTTATCCACACAACGCAGTAAGGTTGAATCATGGTTTCGCTTGTACAAGATGCCGTTACTAAGGAAGAACTTTGCCGCGAACCTCCTCAGGAACTTCTTATCGTTGACAGATGCACCTTCAGGATACTCCTGAGCTTCCAGATATCTCTTTACTTCATGGTACCAAGGCTTCTCAGTCACCAATTCAGTCTCGAGGTCGCAACAGTATGCCGGTTCGTCCAGTTTCCAGATGATAATCCGGGGAGCCTCATTATCCCATTTAACCTTGAACATAGAAGCCATTGTAGCTAACGCGTCCGCCAACTGATTCTCTTCTCGTGGGAAGTGTTCAAAAGTTATTTCTGTGAAGTGGGGGATCATTGTCAACACACATTCTTTGTAAGGGATAAGATTCGGATGCTTCGTATCCCACTCTCCTTTGATCTGGTTGATCACGAGGGCGGAATCTCCGAAGACACTCAGAAACTTAATCCTTAAGTCAATCGCAGCTTTGAGTCCCATGATGCACGCCTCATACTCCGCCACGTTGTTGGTGCAGTTGAAACATAGCCGGGCAGTGAGTGGAGTATGAGTGCCTTGAGGGGATATGATTATAGCGCCAATACCGTTACCCAAAGCATTGGAGGCTCCGTCAAAGTGCATAGACCATCGGGATCCTGGTTCAGGTCCTTCATCCGGTCCAGGTACTTCACAATCAGTCACAATCATGATACTTTCATCCGGAAACTCGAAGTTCATTGGCTGATAGTCATCTACGGCCTGATGTGCCAAGTGGTCTGCCAATACACTTCCCTTGATGGCTTTCTGGGTCGTATACTGAATGTCATATTCTGTCAAGATCATTTGCCATCTTGCAATCCTCCCAGACAGAGCAGGCTTTTCGAATATGTACTTTATAGGATCCATCTTTGAGATCAATAAGGTGGTGTGAGTCAGCATATACTGTCTCAGCCGGCGAGCAGCCCATACCAAAGCGCAGTAAGTTTTCTCGAGCAGTGAGTATCGGGTCTCACAGTCGGTAAACTTTTTGCTAAGGTAATAAATGGCATGCTCTTTTCGGCCAGACTCGTCATGCTGCCCCAGCACACACCCCATTGAGTTATCAAGTACTGTCAGGTAAAGTATCAGAGGTCTCCCTTCAACCGGTGGCATAAGGATGGGCGGTTCTTGGAGATACTCTTTGATTCTGTCGAAAGCAGCCTGACATTCATCGTTCCAACATACTACCTGATCTTTCTTCAGTAGTTTGAAGATTGGCTCACAGGTAGCAGTCAGGTGTGAGATGAATCGAGCAATGTAATTCAGGCGTCCTAAAAAGCCTCTGACTTCCTTCTCTGTTCTAGGAACTGGCATCTCTTGAATAGCTTTGACCTTAGCAGGGTCCACTTGAATACCCTTGTCGCTTACAACGAAGCCTAGCAACTTCCCAGATCTTACCCCGAAGGTGCACTTGTTCGGGTTCAACCTCAGCTTGTACAACTTTAGACGGTCAAACAGTTTCTGCAGATGATCCAGGTGTTCTTCCTCAGTCTGGGACCTTGCGATCATGTCATCAACATACACTTCTATCTCATGATGGATCATGTCATGAAATAAAGCAACCATGGCACGTTGGTAGGTTGCCCCAGCATTCTTTAGTCCAAAAGGCATGACCTTGTAGCAGAAGGTGCCCCACTGAGTAACAAATGTAGTCTTTTCCATGTCTTCAGGTGCCATCTTGATCTGATTGTAACCTGAGAAACCATCCATGAAAGAGAACACCTTATGTTGAGCTGTATTATCAATAAGGACATCAATGTGAGGTAGAGGGAAGTCATCTTTGGGGCTGGCCCTGTTCAGATCCCTGTAGTCAACACACATTCTGACCTTTCCATCTTTCTTTGGTACCGGCACTACATTAGCAACCCATTGAGGGTAAGAAGTCACTGCAAGAAATCCGGCATCAAATTGCTTCATAACCTCGGCTTTAATCTTCTCAGACATCTCTGGACGCATACGGCGGACCTTTTGCTTAACCGGAGGACAGTCTTCCTTAGTTGGCAAGTGATGGACCACAATATCGGTATCTAATCCGGGCATATCTTCGTAGGACCAGGCAAAGATCTCCATATAGTCATGCAGCATCTGAGTCAACCGTTGCTTCACGCTGAGCTCTAGGTTGGCACCAATCTTTACCTCTTTCTTGTCTTCTTCAGTACCCAAGTTTATTATTTCCACTGGCTCTTCATGGGGTTGAATTGCCCTCTCTTCCTGTTGTAACAGTCTTGCAAGTTCGCCAGGCACTTCGCAATCATCTTCACCTTCGTCTTCGGCTAAGTTGATCGGATTTTCGAAGTCATAACTGGCAGTAGCAGAGTCGTTACCAGTGAGATCCAGAGTGGATCGAAACTTGTATGAGTGAGTGTGTGTGTAAATACAGCTGTTTTGCAATATATAAAGAAAGGAAAGAGAAGGAGCGCAAAATTTGAAATGTGAAAAACGTCCAATGCTTTTATTTATGATATATGACAGTGACAAACAAAAGCCCTCATAAATGAAACCACGGTGCCTCGGGTAAGACACCGGGCCATAGAGTTTCAAATTATTGTTTATTACAAATCCAAAACAAAGAAGTTCATTACTTAGTAACAAAAGAAACAGATAAGTTGTCCTTTGCGCTCCAATTGTTGAGTCCACTGTCGGTTGCCGGGTAGATCCAGCTATCAAACTCAGCCTCATCAACTTCATCCTCGTCTCCGATAGCATTAACTCCATGAGCAGGTAGGGGAGCTGTCACCACATTAGGCTTGTCAGATGCCTCAAACTGTACCTCCTTGGCGTCAATAAGGTCCTGCAGCTTGTTCTTTAACGCCCAACAGTCATCAGTAGAGTGCCCCGGGCTATCTGAATGGTAAGCACAACGAGCATTTGGATTAAACTTGGGGGACGCAGTATTTGGAAACTTCGGCGCCTCCCTGACAGTCACTAAATTGGCGGATAGCAACTGTGGCAGGATCTGAGATAAAGTCATGTTTAAGCGGGTGAATTCTCTCTGGGGTCTTTCCACCTTCTAAAGATTATTTGGCCGGGGAGCAGCAGCAGGCTTAGCAATCATTACCGCACTGACAGATTGGCGGCGTTCAGGTCGCTCTGGTCTCCGGGAGCTATATACAGCACTAGCCTCCTTCTTGAAGGGTTTCTTTTCAGCACTGGAGGAGGCAACCTTCTGTATCTTCCCCGATTTCATACCGGCCTCGATCCTTTCACCAGTCAGGATCAGATCAGTAAACCCAGCAGAGGAATTACCAATGAGATGATTGAAAAATGGACCAGATAGGGTCCCCAAAAACATATCTACCAGCTCCCGGTCTGTCAATGGTGGCTGCACCCTGCCAGCCAGATCTCTCCATTTCTGGGCGTACTCCTTAAAACCTTCACCCGACCCTAGCGACATACCCTGGAGTTGGGTACGCGTAGGAGCGAGGTCGGAATTATATTGATACTGCTTGTAAAAAGCAGTGGCCAGATCCTCCCAGTTACGAATGTTGATTCCATCTAGCTGATAGAACCATTCGAGGTGAGTCCCTGAAAGACTCTCCTGGAAGAAGTGGATCCAAAGGTTCTTGTCTGCTGTGTAAGGCTGGATCCTCCTTACATAAGAACGGAGGTGCATCTTGGGACAGGAAGCCCCGTCATACTTCACAAAGGTCGGCGCTTTGAACTTGTGTGGAATCACCACCCCAGTAGACAACCCCAAGTCTCCGAAATCCAGTCCAGGCACACGCTGAACTTCCATAGCTTTTAATCTGTCCTCCAGCTGCTTGTACCGGTCTTCAGCAGGAGGGTACTGTTCGTTGTTGAAGTCTGTTTCAGTATCAGAGACCACAGGAGTAGGGACCTCCCTTTCTTGGTGACTACCTTCCCCCACAGATGGAGTAGTCCTTTCAGCCTCAACCTGTAAGGTGTTCCCGAGTCTGCGCCCAGTGTTAAATAGCACAGTCCTCTTCTTCTTCTTATTCTGCTTCAGAAGCATAGTCTTCAGCTCTTGTTGACCCTGAGCCAAACCCTTGATCAGCTCCTGAAATTGAGCGTTCTGCGCCTGAAGGGCCTTGATAGATGCCTCAGTTGATGATTCAGGGTTCATGATGCTGAAATAAACAGCGAAGAACGGTAAGCAGCCTGAAAAGAAGAGTACCTGTGATGCATATGATGAATGAGATGCGTATGAATTATGTTTTCAAAGACAATCGGGAATTAACTTTGTAAACAAAAAGGAACACACTTCATTAGATCCAACTTTGCAGCTTAAACTGTTCAACAGGTTGCCCTTAGGCGTTACATGAAAGGAAATACTGAAAAGGGAAATAAAACTGTAAAAAGAACATCCAGAGCTCCTTATTGATCCCATGGTCTCCTCTTCTCAGTACGGATGTAGGCATTCAGGGCTCGCTCATTCTCCAATTGCTTTGTCAGCTTCTGGATCTTTAATTCCTGCTCGTTGAACTTTTCCCGGTAAGAATCCCGTTCTTCTCGCAGTTGCGACCAAGATCTCTTCAACGTCTCATAATCAGTGGGTACCTGAGGAGGGAGGACAGTTGGAGGAACACCATCTTTGTCAGAATACTCAAGAATGACAGGTCTGACAGCATCATACGGCATACCTAACTTCTGAGCACGGATGCGAACCCATTTGTTGTAGGCTTCCATAGGTAAAGAAGTCTTTGGCCCTAACTCTTGTGGGTCAGCTTTATGAACTTTGTCCCAAGCCTTGATGAACTTACGACGCAGCTCGTCACTATCCACCTGAGACTCAAAACTGATGTGAGGCACCAACATTTCATGGGGCCCTGCTCTTCTTGCTCTTCCAAACTGACGGAGTGCTAGGCATGGATTGTAAGAGATCCCTCCTTGAGTACCAATAAGAGGAACATTAGGGTATTCTCCGCATCGATCAATAACAGCTATCTCATCCAAACCTCTGCAAGTCCAAATGACGTCTTTATCGGTGAGAGACATTAACCTGTGAGCCCATCCTTTTCCTCCCTGGTTCTTCAGTACGAACTTAGGGAGGTGCGAAATAAACCACCTCACCAACAAAGGGATACAACACCATAGGGTTCCTCGTCTTCGGGTAGTACGAGCATGAAGTTGTTGCAAGATGTCACCCAAGAGAGTGGGTACAGGATTCTGAGAGATAAAGATCCTTATAGCAGTGACATTGACGAAGTTGTCAGGATTGGGAAACAAGACCAACCCATAGATTAAGAGAGCCAAGATGTCTTCATATGCCCTAAAGTCCAGGTCATTCCAGAAACTGTTAGCTTTACCCACCAGAAATTTGGCCAAGAAACCCTTAACCCCGCTTCTAGTTACCCAATTGTCTGTTACTTCCTGATGTGTCAAGGGAAGAGCTGCAGCAACATCCTCAAGCCTGAGGGTCTTTTCCCAGCCAGTGAAAGGAGTCTGATCCAAGATAGGGATACCAAGTAAATCAGAGAACTCTTCCAGGGTAGGGACCAGCTGGAAGTCTTGGAAGGTGAAGCACTGGTACAGAGGGTCATAGAACTGGGTCAGAACACTCATCAACTGTTGATCCTGCTTTGCAGTGACTAAACTGAGAAGAGAACCATGCCTCTGGATGAAGGAGGTGGTATTTGGAATTCTGCTAACCAACTCTTCAAGCAACTCAGGTGAGTGAACAAAGTTGAACCGGATAGTATTCCTTCGCACAGGCATCATGGTGTCCTACAAAATAGAGCAAAGATGAAACCCTCTTGTCTTTGAAATGGTCAGTCCTTATGCAGGATGTATGCAATGCTCATGATGTTATGATGCTATAATAAAGCACACCACAAATAGATACCAAGGCCAACATGGTAAGGCACACAAGTCACACAAAGCAAACCCTTAAAGTTTAGGCCAGCATGAGGTCTAGGTACTACCCTCTTTCAGTTTGTTGGTTCATACCTGTCCTAATCAAAAGTAACCGGGTTCTTAGAGTATCCCAATATCATTGACTACCCTCAATCGGTCATAACTCCAGCATCGCAATCTTTTCTTGCGGCCAGAACCATCACGAGAGTTTAGCCTCAATGGGCGTAGCATACTGCTACTGTTCTAAAGGCCAAGTTGTGTCAATTAAGGTTCTAAGGTCTGTTGGTGCTTAATGACTCCTTGGAAGACCCATATTCTCCTTGTTACGACACAAGGGATATCGGTACAGACCAAGGTGCCACACCAACGTAGCCACTGCTTCACCCATGTCGGTCTACGCCGGACAGGTCCCTCACAGCTTATGCTACCTAAACAGGGTATCCCCAGATCCGGGTTAGGATCTATGAAACTCCGATGCCACCCACAATTTTAAAGCAGACAAGGAAAACAATTGAAAACACAGTTATGAACTAGCCCTAAGGTACACCTCACTTTAAGTGTTCCCCAGCAGAGTCGCCAGTTCTGTGATCGGTGGATCTGGAACTGACTGTTTTAAAGCTGGTTTCGCGAAATGTCGCGGTAAGCAAGAGTCGCCATCGTCTTTTATTTTCTCCAAATGGAAAGGACAAAAGCACAGAAAAATTCCTTATTGAGATTGTTTCTCGGTTCGGGAGGTAGATTATAGAAAGGGAAGGTATTAGCACCCTTTCTATCCATGGTTATCCATGGGCTCTTAGATACTTGCTCATTGTGTTTTCAAAAATGTTTGTTTGCTTTTCAACTGTGGGTTTTAAAAAGTTTCTTTGAAAATTTCAGTTCGACTTGTACGTCAGAGTGTTTGAAAAATTGTTTTGAAAGCTTTTGAAAAGTGTCGGTGTGAAAAGATTTTGATTTGTTTTGTTTTTAAAGAGAGCAAGTATCCATGAGAACCTACCTACCCTAAGGAATTCGTCTGTGTAAATGTCCTTTAGAGTAGTGCCATCCCACCATTGAGAGGTAGGTAGCACCACCGTTGGAGGTGTTCGGGTCAATTCGAGTTTGTAGGGACATGGTGATCACCAGAGCAATAGGAAGACACCTTAGAAGCTACCCTCATGCCAGGTTCCCGGATCATGAGGACTTACTAAGACATCCTCTACTCGACGATCACCTTTCGAGGTAAGGCAACAGTGAGGCGTACCCTAGGGGTGGTGTGTGAATTGTGTGTCATTTTCAGTTTATTGTCTTTTGTCATGTTATTGGTGATCTACGTTTTGATTTTATTTTTGGCATACATTCTTTCATGTTATTGTTTAATAGTTAAAAGTGCGGAAATTTAAAGTGCGGAAAGGATAAAGGTCCTACGCTATTACAAGGGCGCGGGTCTACAACGCCAAATTTAAACCGGACCCGATTTGACAGATAAGTAAATAAAGCAAAGTAAATAAAAGTGCGAAATGTTTAAGTTACACGGCTTTGGGAGAGGTACATAATTATTCAAGCGAAATAAAATACGCAAATTAAATAATTAAAAATATGGGCGTTGGACCCTTTTGCAAAATTAAAATTAATAAGGAATTAAGGAAAAAAATGTTTTTGGTATTTTTATGTTTTTTTTGATTTAATAGAAAAAAGAATCAATTTCAATTAAAATAAAAAGCTAAACCTAATTCTAATTGTTTTTAAATTTATTATGAAAGTATTAAAATTTAACCTAAATTAAACCTAAGTTTTTTATATACAATTTAATTATAAAAATAAATAAATCAATAATATTATAGTAAAAAGGAAAATTAAAAGGAATAAAAAGTTATTAAACCTAATTCTATATTTTTGGATTTTTATTGTGACAAGAATTAATATTAAAACCTATTTTAAACTAATTAAATTCCAAGCATTTATTTACAAGAAAATATTAAAATAAAAATTATTTATTATATTTTGTCTTTTCTGATTTTTAAGCCTTTTTTGTATTTTGTAAAATAATTGATCAAATTAAAAATAATAAAGGAAATAAGATAACAATTAAAAAATAAGAAAGACAAAAAATAGGAAATTGCAAACCAGTGGGGGGTTCAGTCCCAATTGTGAGGTGTTGATCCAATAAGTTGAGCCCAATCTTGCAAGGCCTGATTGACTTTTGGACAAGCGTGTGGGATGGTTGACCAGGCTTATGGTGTGCTTCAGATCTAGGCCTTTGGTTTGATCTTCAGGGGCTTCTCTCAAGACACTTGGCAAGTCTTGGTATTGGGTGCATGGTGAGCTTTTGGAACGTGTACTGCATTGGAACAATTTAAACAAAACAATAGAAATGAAATGGGGGGACCTGGGATTCGAACCCAGGTCCCAGCACTTACCAACCAACGCCTTAACCAGCTGATCCACTAGCGCGCTTTGTATATCATATGAGAAAGAAATAATATAAAATAAAATGCGTGTTAACGTTATAAAATAAAAAAAAACGCGCGCTGGATTCAAACCAGCCATTCATGTTTTGACAACGCATCATCTTCTTCGCATGTTTATTTTTTTTTCTGAAACAAGAGTATACAGCAACGGTTTTAAACGCGTGGTTTTAGGCAGGCTTCAAGAAAATAGCGACTAGCGCTATGGTATCCATAAATCCAGCGCGATAAGTGATTCTTCTTCATCTCCATGCACTGAACTGGGTGGTGGTGGTCTCAAGGCTTAATTTTTCTTCGTTTGCAAATCCCCAATTCCAACCTCTGAAAACCCTAAAATTCACTCATGGCATATTCGTATAGACAGCGCAATAATCAAATTAAGCATCATGGTTAGCTTTAAAACATCACAAGGAATATAAATCCACAATTAGAATGCTGTAAAAATGCTTATAATATGATATACGATTATGGAATTTTTGCTGTACAGTAGAGGTTCTCATTACCAATTCTTGAAGCTTGAGTTGATGTTTTGGATTGGAATGTGATCAGGGCAACCTTGGCAAGCTATTGAGACAAGAATGGAGGCCTGAATCGACCTAAAAAATGGTTTACAGTTTTGAGTTTTTGGTTAAAAATGTGAGTTTGGGTATTGAGTTCTGGCGCAGCTTAGTCTGTAAAATCTTGTCCTGATCATTTGTATATACCCTAGCAATATGTTTGGATGGGAGTTATGGTCCATAACACCTTGCTTTGATGGTTTGGATTTTCACATAAACCACCATTATCAACTTTCCAATTTTGCTTCATTTTGAATTTTTTGCCTTGATTAAGCCTTAGCACGAAAAATGGTAGGCACATAATGGTGTTTCAAGGCTAGTTAAGGCCTAATATTCCCTCTTAAATCAATTTTTGAATTTCTTTTGATTTTAAAAGATTTAAAACTAATTAAATCCAATAAAAATCAATAAAAATGAAAAAATTAATAAAAAAATCTGAAATAAAAGGTGGGACACGTGGGAAGCATGAACAAGTCAATTCAAGGGGAAAAAGTGGGCCCCTTTTGTCAAAAATGAGATTTCAAGGGTAAATGATTTTGGCCATTTCACAAAAATTTCCCAACTTCTCCAATGCATAACTTGCTCAATTTTTAAGCTTTGCTCATGTTCTTGGACATTTTAGAAAGGTCTTGAAGTCCTCTAAACAATGACTTTGGTCCCATGTCATTTTGATTTACCAATCTCAAGTTATGGCCTTTGAATTAAAGTCCCTTTTTGTTGACTTTTGAAAATGACCTATAATGTTGAAATTGATAACTTTTTGTGAGAGCATTTCTTGGACTTGAAGTATGAAGATGAGTTGTGGGAAATGTCTTTCTCTTCAAAATGAGCTTTGGATGGAATTTTTCTGATGAACCATGTGAAAGTTATGCCCTGGTCAATTTCAGTTGACTTTTTTCAGCTGTCCAAAAATAGAAACTTTTGCATCTTGATGATTTTTGAGCCAAATTTTGAGAATCATGATCAAGCATTGATCAAATAATGTTTGTGGATTCAAAATGATATGTTGACCAAAAATTTGAACTTTTGACTGCCAAATGACCATTTTGCCCCTACAGTTGACTGTAGTGCAATTTAGGGTTTTGACTGTGCAAACTTGAGCTGAATGTCTTGAAACTTGATGTGAGGATACTTGACCATATTTGTAGGCATGTGAGGCTTGATTGAGCCCTTGAAAACTTCAGCTTCCTTGTGAGAACCAAAACCCTAGTTTGACTGGCTTCAGGAGGGTGGTTGACTGTGTAGCCTTTGAGTAGACTTGAACCAATTGTGGATGATTCTTGTCAAAACTTTGAAGGTTATGGGAGGGCAAATTTTGGGGTACAACACCTGAGAACCAACTCTAATTAGAATATCGACTTCACCATGCACCATCCTTTTAGACCCATCAAAGGCCCGGACAACAATGTTACTTGGCTTTAGCTCCAACCCTTCGCAATCCAACCTGTCTAGAGCTTTCTTGGGCAAGATGTTCAATGAGGAACTAGTGTCAACCAACACATGTGCAAGAGTAGTGCCCTTGCATTCAATTGAGACATGCAAGGCATCGTTATGGTTCTTCCCTTTAGCAGTCAGATCAGCGTTGGAGAAACCCAAACCACTATCAGTAGTTAAATTGGCCACACAATCGGTAAAATGATCAGCTGATGTCTCTTGTGGCACGTGGGCCGTCTTCAGGAAGGTAATCAGGGCCTTGGCATGGGCCTCTGAACACAACAACAGTGATAACATAGAAATCTTAGATGGGGTTTGCCCCAGTTGCTCAACTACATTATAATCACTCTTCTTAATGATCTTCAGAATCTCTTCCATCTCCTGCTTGGAAGCTTCAACATTGATGGTCTTTGGTGCCTCCGTCTGGGCAGGCATATCAGTGGCGATCCCTTTGCCCCGAGCGTCAGATGACTCGGCGACAGGGGTAGAACTAAGAACTTGATCAGGAATGGAATTAGGCACACTTGCAGGTGTGATGACAATAGGTCTTCGGACAGCTGGTGGCGCAATATCAAGTGAGAAAAGTCTACCACTGCGGGTGACTTTAGCAGGCCCGATGATATTTGAAATTCTGGCTGCAGATACTTAATGTCACGTTCAATGTTATGACACCGTATCTGACTTACTATATGACAGTAAATACAAAAGCAATAAAGAACACAGTCAATTGTTTACCCAATTCAGTGTGCAACAACACCTACTCTGGGGGCTACCAAGCCAGGGAGGAAATCCACTATAAGAGATGTTAATTCATGAATAAACCAACCAGTTTATCTCCTTCACTTAAGACCTACCCAATGCAATTCCAATCTAAGTACAACTTAAACCTGAGTTCCTACTCACTCCCCCTCAATCACAGTAGTGATACATAAACCAATTTGACTTAAGAATTGATGAAGACACTCTTCAAAAACAAACACTTGATTAAGCTTCACAGCTTTTTAATCAAGCAACACAATCACTCGTGCTTCACAGCTTTGAGTGATGCACACATCTAACTTGACTCTGCTTCACAGCTTTAGTCAAGGAACATTCAAACACTCTTGCTTCAAAGCTTTGAGTGCTACACAGCCCTTACAATTCGAAACCTATTCCAAGTCACTTATCACAATGATAATTGCTTGGAGTACAATAATCAAATCTATACAGATTACAAATGATCTTCTGATCAATAAAAGGGATGCCTTGAAAAACAGCAGCTCTGTTGAATATATAGCAGCTGCAACTTCAGTTAGGGTTTCCACAAAAACCTAGGGTTAATTCCGTTTGACCTAAAGACCAGGTCACAGGGCTTTATTAACCAGGTTAGGGTTGAGCTAGGTTACCCCTCAGAAAACGCAGGATTCTGTTCAGGAAAGACTGAGTTATTTTCCTGAAAAAACTCAGACTTATCCAACCTGCAAATCTGTTAGTTCAGAACAGGATGTCATAACATCTGTTATGACATCTGAGAAAACCTGTCTACTGATTTAGCAAAATGTGATCATTTTGCAAAATGCTCAGATACACACTTATAAACATCAGTACTTGAATTACAATATTTTTCTGCAAAGGTACCTAATGAGTCAGTACAAACTGAACTAGAATGTTATGACATCAGTCATGACATTCACACATACACTTGGGATTTACCAAAAATGCAAGCCAATACCTAAACACCTACAAACTCCCCCTTTGGCAGATTTTTGGCTAAAGACCCTAAGCAATCAGAGATAGATAGCAGCAGAAATAAGTGACAGCAGAAAAATAGAATGTCAAGTACTAATTAAGTAAGTACCAAAATATTCTCCCCCTCTTTAGCCACAAATGGGCCAAAGATACATGTTCATAATGATTATACAGTTATCCAAGAACAATTAATAAGAGCAGCAGCAGAAAAAAAACTGAACACACTTCCAAACTCCACCAGATATCAGCACCAACCAGCAACACCACCAAACAACAACCAACCTTCAAGCACAGTCATCAGATCCAGAGGATTCGGGCTTCTTTCTTTTCTTGTGAGCAATGTCAGCATTCTTCTCTTTGTTTGATGTCTCAACATTCTTAGAGACATCTGGATTTGTTTCAGCATTTGAGCTTTCTTGGTTCAGAGGAACAGAAATGCCAGGAACTGAGTGGTTCTCGTTCAGAATTCTTGAAACAATTTTTGCTATTGCTTGATTAACATAGGCTGTCCCTTCCCTATTTTCAATTTCAGGGGGAACTGAAGAAGAAGGATGAGATGGATTACCAGAGGGAGAAGCTTGGGGCTTTCATGCATGTCTTGTTCTCAACTCTTTGACCTTGGTGGGGTTAGTTCCCACTTTTCTACGAGAAGAGATCTCCAGAACGTCAGAGTCCAGACAAGAAGAGATTGTCCTAGAATCTTGATCAGAGGAAGAGGTTGAAATAGTCGTATTGGATGATGATGGTGTTTGAGACATTTTGACAGTCTTAGAGGACCAACAGCAACTGAGGAGAAATTTCTGATTGAGAGACTGGGTTTTGATGAGGAGACGAGAGGGGAAGGAAGCAAGGGAGTGTCTATTCAATTTCTTAAAAGAATTGTAGGAAATGAGAAAATACAATTTTAAACCAATCAGAACAGGCATAACTCCTTTGATCCTTGTTTTAAGCAAAATTAATTGCTACAATTCCTCATGTTGGCAAATACCCAGCTTACCCCTTAAGTTTTCAAATTGATTTGCATCCAGAGCCTTGGTAAAAATGTCAGCCAGCTGTAGCTCAGTGGCAACATGTTCCAATTTGATTGTCTTCTCTTCTACAAGGTCTCTGATAAAGTGATGTCGTATGTCAATATGTTTGGTCCTGCTATGCTGAATGGGATTCTTGGATATGTTGATTGTACTCAGATTGTCACAGTACAATGTCATAACATCTTGTGTGACATTATACTCAGTGAGCATCTGTTTCATCCATATCATTTGAGAGCAACTACTACCAGCTGCAATGTATTCAGCTTCAGCAGTGGAAAGAGACACACAATTCTGTTTCTTGCTGAACCAGGAAACCAGATTACTTCCCAAGAAGAAACATCCTCCAGAGGTGCTTTTTCTATCATCAGCACTACCAGCCCAATCAGCATCACAGTAGCCAGTCAGAGCTGGTTCACAGCCATGAGTATACATCAATCCATAGTTGTAAGTACCACTTACATACTTCAAAATTCTCTTCACTTGATTGATATGACTGACTTTGGGATCAGCTTGGTATCTAGCACAAACTCCAACTGCAAAGGCAATATCAGGTCTGCTGGCAGTTAAGTACAACAAGCTTCCTATCATGCTTCTGTACAGACTTTGATCCACCTTAACCCCACTTGAATCTTTGGAAAGCTTTAGATGAGTAGGAGCAGGAGTCCTTTTGTGACTTGCATTCTCCATACCAAACTTCTTTACAATATTCTTAGCATACTTGCTTTGAGATAAGAAGATTGAGTCCTCCATCTGTGAGACTTGTAGTCCAAGAAAATAAGTTAGTTCTCCCATGAGACTCATTTCAAATTCAGCCTGCATCTGGTCAGCAAAGTGTTTAACCATATGTTCTGACATTCCTCCAAACACTATGTCATCAACATATATTTGGGCAACCATCAACTTCCCTCCTTCAGTTTTGACAAAGAGAGTTTTGTCCAAACCTCCTTTTCTGTAGCCTTTGTCTGAGAGAAACTTTGTTAACCTGTCATACCATGCTCTAGGAGCTTGTTTCAGGCCATATAGAGCTTTTCTCAATTTGTAGACATGATCAGGGTGGGTTGGATCCACAAAACCTTTAGGTTGTTCCACATAAGCTTCCTCATTTAAGTACCCATTTAGAAAGGCACTTTTCACATCCATCTGAAATAACTTGAACTTCAGAAGACAAGCAATTGACAACAAGAGTCTGATTGATTCCAGCCTGGCTACAGGTGCAAAGGTTTCATCAAAATCAACCCCTTCAACCTGGGTGTATCCTTGAGCAACAAGTCTTGCCTTATTTCTGGTGACAACTCCTTCAGCATCTGACTTGTTCTTGAATATCCATTTTGTCCCAATGATGTTAGTTCCTTCAGGTCTAGGAACCAGTTCCCAAACTTCATGTTGCTTGAATTGGTTCAGTTCATCTTGCATTGCACCAATCCAATATTCATCAGTTAAGGCTTCCTTGATATTTCTTGGTTCCATTTTGGACACAAAACAAGAGTTTGAGATGATTTCTCTAGATCTTGTGATGACTCCACTATTGGGATCTCCTATGATGAGCTCTTTTGGATGATCCTTCTGAATTCTGATGGAAGGGATCTTGCTAGCTTCCTTTGATTCAGATTCTGTTGTGGTGGAGTTGGGTAGGTCATTCTGTTGGGTTGAAGTCTCAAAGAATGTCTCAACAGTACAAGGAACATCTATTTCTTCATGATAGTCATCAATTATAACATTTATTGATTCCATCATGGTTTTGGTTCTGGAGTTGAATACTCTATAAGCTCTGCTGTTTGAGGAGTATCCTAGAGATATGCCTTCATTACTTTTGGGGTCCAGTTTTCTTCTTTGTTCACGATCAGACAGAATATAGAATTTGCTGCCAAACACATGGAAGTACTTCACAGTTGGTTTTCTTCCTTTCCAGAGTTCATATATGGTGGATGAGGTTCCCTTTCTCAAGGTGACCCTGTTATGAACATATCAAGCTGTATTCATAGCTTCAGCCCAAAAATACATAGGAAGTCTTTTGGCATGTAACATTGCTCTGGCAGATTCTTGTATGGTCCTGTTTTTTCTTTCCACAACTCCATTTTGCTGAGGTGTTATAGGAGAAGAAAACTCATGACTGATTCCTTCTGAAGAACAGAAGTCATCAAACTTGTTGTTTTCAAATTCCTTGCCATGATCACTTCTGATTCTGACAATACATCCTTCCTTCTCTCTTTGAATTCTCTTGCACAGTTCTCTAAAAACTTCAAATGCATCTGATTTTTCCCTAATGAAATTAATCCAGGTGAATCTGGAAAAATCATCCACAACCACATAGGCATATCTTTTACCACCAAGACTCTCTACTTGCATTGGTCCCATCAGATCCATATGGAGGATTTCTAGAACCTTAGAGGTGGTCAGATGTCTTGACTTTGGATGTGACATCCTAGTCTGCTTACCAACCTGACATTCACCACAAACTCTTCCTTCATCAATTTGTAGTTTTGGAATCCCTCTGACTGCCTCCAAGGAGATAATCCTCTTCATACCCCTTAGATGAAGATGGCCAAGTTTTTGGTGCCACAGTTTCACCTCTTTTTCTTCTTGTGCAATGGAACACACAGATGAGAAATTAGTGTTCTCAGGCTCCCACAAGTAACAGTTGTCTTTGGATCTGACTCCTTTCATTACTATCTCTTGTTTGTCATTGATTACAAGGCATTCAGATTTTGAGAAATTGACCTTGAATCCTAGATCACACAGTTGACTGATACTAATGAGATTAGCGGTCAGCCCTTTCACCAGCAGTACTTCATTCAGACTTGGAACTCCAGGGCAGTCCAAATCACCAACTCCTTTGATTTCACCTTTAGCCCCATCTCCAAAGGTCACAAAACTGGTGGTGTGAGGCTTAACATTATTGAGGAGGTTCTTGATTCCAGTCATGTGTCTGGAACATCCACTGTCAAAGTACCTGTCTTCCTTTGCAGAGACCCTCAGGGAAGTGTGAGCTATCAGTGCAGTAGCCTTTTTCTTCCATTGAGGAGCATGTGGTACTTTTTTAGACTTAGGTTTGACACCTGAGTTCTGATTAGGGTATCCATGTAATCTGAAGCAGAAGGGCTTTATGTGGCCATATCTCCCACAATGATGACATTTCCATCTTTGGTACCTTTTCCTCATATGTCTCTGTTCCTGATGTCGAGAGTTGTGTTGAGACATCTGTTTTGACATTTGCTTACCAGAACCAGATTTCGTTGCTTCCATAAATCCTAGTCCAGATTTATTTCCCACATTTTGTCCAACCTGAAGGATCTCTTCCAATTTGTCTGTTCCATTTGTCAACATCTTGACAGATTTGGTCATTTGATTCAGTTGTGAGTTCAGCAATTGAACTTCTCCTTCTAGATGACTTATAGTTTCAAGGTTTGCCCTTTTTTCAGCCTCCAGCTTTATGATGAGTTTTGATTGTTTCTCATTCTGCACACAGACTTCAGTACTTCTGATACACAATTCCTTGTAAGTATCAGCCAGTTCTTCAAAAGTCACCTCTTCATCACTGATGTCACTTTCATAGGTACAAACACCAGTTAAAGCAGTAACTCGTTTGGCAGTCTCTTCTTCAGAATTACTTTCTGAATCACAGTCCGACCAAGTAACTGTCATTCCTTTTTGTTTCTTAAGAAAGGTAGGACATTCAGCTCGAATATGCCCATATCCTTCACAACCATGGCATTGAATTCTTCTGCCTTGAATTCCCTTCTCTTCTGACCTTGGTCTTCTGCTGGAACTGTCAATGTTAGAGGGAATGTTATGAACATTAGACCTTGACTTTGGATCTATTCTTTTGATGAGTTTGTTGAACTGTCTTCCAAGCATGGCTACAGCTTCTGAAATGTTTTCTTCAACATCAGTGTTGGACATAAGTGCTATGCTCTTGTTCTTCTTGACACCATTATCAGTGATTCCCATCTCAAAAGTCTGAAGATACCCAATAAGTTCATCCACTTTCAACTTGCTAATGTTCTGGGCTTCCTCTATGGAAGTTACCTTCATTGCAAATCTTTTAGGCAAGGATCTGAGAATCTTCCTCACCAGTTTTTCTTCTGACATCTTTTCTCCCAGTGCTCCTGAGGTGTTGGCAATCTCCAAGATGTTCATGTGAAACTCATGAATGGTTTTATCTTCCATCATTTTTAGATTCTCAAACTTGGTGGTCAACATCTGAAGCCTTGACATTTTTACTTTGGAAGTGCCCTCATGAGTAGTTTTGAGAGTGTCCCAAACTTCCTTGGCCAGTTCATATTGATGTACTAGTCTGAAAATGTTTCTATCAATTCCATTGAACAAGGAATTTAAAGCTTTTGAATTTCCCAGAGCTAACTCATCTTCTTCTTTACTCCAATCTTCCTCAGGCTTCAGACTGATTGTCCCATCTTTCTCAGTTATGGTGGGATGAATCCATCCTTTGTCAGCAGCTCTCCAAGCCTTTTTGTCCAGAGATTTTAGGAAGGCAATCATACGAGGTTTCCAGTAGTCATAATTAGTTCCATCCAGAATGGGTGGTCTATTTCCAAAAACTCCTTCTTTGTCCATAGTGCCAGAAAGTGATATCCCTAGATCTCACCCAGTAATACAGGCAGGGTGCCTGCTCTGATGCCAATTGAAATTCTGGCTGCAGATACTTAATGTCACGTTCAATGTTATGACACCGTATCTGACTTACTATATGACAGTAAATACAAAAGCAATAAAGAACACAGTCAATTGTTTACCCAGTTCAGTGTGCAACAACACCTACTCTGGGGGCTACCAAGCCAGGGAGGAAATCCACTATAAGAGATGTTAATTCAGGAATAAACCAACCAGTTTATCTCCTTCACTTAAGACCTACCCAATGCAATTCCAATCTAAGTACAACTTAAACCTGAGTTCCTACTCACTCCCCCTCAATCACAGCAGTGATACATAAACCAATTTGACTTAAGAATTGATGAAGACACTCTTCAAAAACAAACACTTGATTAAGCTTCACAGCTTTTTAATCAAGCAACACAATCACTCGTGCTTCACAGCTTTGAGTGATGCACACATCTAACTTGACTCTGCTTCACAGCTTTAGTCAAGGAACATTCAAACACTCTTGCTTCAAAGCTTTGAGTGCTACACAGCCCTTACAATTCGAAACCTATTCCAAGTCACTTATCACAATGATAATTGCTTGGAGTACAATAATCAAATCTATACAGATTACAAATGATCTTCTGATCAATAAAAGGGATGCCTTGAAAAACAGCAGCTCTGTTGAATATATAGCAGCTGCAACTTCAGTTAGGGTTTCCACAAAAACCTAGGGTTAATTCCGTTTGACCTAAAGACCAGGTCACAGGGCTTTATTAACCAGGTTAGGGTTGAGCTAGGTTACCCCTCAGAAAACGCAGGATTCTGTTCAGGAAAGACTAAGTTATTTTCCTGAAAAAACTCAGACTTATCCAACCTGCAAATCTGTTAGTTCAGAACAGGATGTCATAACATCTGTTATGACATCTGAGAAAACCTGTCTACTGATTTAGCAAAATGTGATCATTTTGCAAAATTCTCAGATACACACTTATAAACATCAGTACTTGAATTACAATATTTTTCTGCAAAGGTACCTAATGAGTCAGTACAAACTGAACTAGAATGTTATGACATCAGTCATGACATTCACACATACACTTGGGATTTACCAAAAATGCAAGCCAATACCTAAACACCTACAATATTGCTGACGCCGGTATTAGTATCAAACTCTTGCTTAACTCCAAGAACATAAACATCTGCCCCATAGTGCCATGGGACAGCTTTGTCAGAGGTGTAGGGAATAGGCCCCGGAACAGTGATGATTATGGGTGCAATCTTCTGAACAGACGTAATTCTGATAGGCTTCCTTGAGGGAGCCTTGGGAGAATTGTTGAAAATGGTAATAATGGAAACTTCTTCA
This sequence comes from Vicia faba, assembly GCA_948472305.1. Classification (NCBI taxonomy): domain Eukaryota; kingdom Viridiplantae; phylum Streptophyta; class Magnoliopsida; order Fabales; family Fabaceae; genus Vicia; species Vicia faba. Next base: position 493,873,092 of record OX451739.1, read on the forward strand.
GTATGGGTAGCAGGAACAACAATCTTCTCAAACAGGATTTCCCTATTATCCATCAGGTTTTGGATGCCTGACTTCAAAGATGGGCAACCAGTGGGTAAAACAGAACACAAATGGCAACCTTCACTACATCCCGGAAATAAACCGGCTAGCAATAGGTTCCTCTTGACGGTCATCAACGGGGGTAACAATGTCATCCATAGAGGCTGCAAACAAGTCTTCCTCTACAACATTTACTCCATGTTTGGGCATGGGAGCAGTCACAACATTAGGCCTCTCGGGCGCCTCGAACTCAATCTCCTTTGCATCGATTAGGTCCTGAACCTTATTCTTCAAAGTCCAACAATCATCCGTATTATGCCCCGGGCTGTCAGAGTGATAAGTGCAGCGGGCGTTAGGATTGTACTTTGGGGATGTTGTGTTTGAAATCTTCGGAGCTTCTTTTAGAGTCACCAGATTGGTTGTCAGTAACTGCGGCAATATCTGGGATAAGGTCATGCCGAGACGAGTGAACTGCCTTCGAGGTCTCTCGCCCCTTTGTTGGTTGTGATGCTGAGGAGCACCAGCAAGTTTCGAAATAACTACCATGTTGACAACTTGGCGGTGTTCAGATCTATTCTATCTCCTTGAACCGTAGACAGCACTAGATTCTTTCTTGAACGGCTTCTTCTCAGTGCTTGATGAGGCACCCTTCTGTATCTTCCCAGCCTTGATACCAGCTTCAATCCTCTCACCAGTCAAGATAAGGTCTGTAAACCCGGCTGAAGAGTTTCCAATCAAATGGTTAAAGAATGGACCAGACAGGGTCCCCAAGAACATATCAACGAGTTCACGATCAGTTAAAGGTGGTTGCACCCTTCCGGCAAGGTCTCTCCACTTTTGAGCATACTCTTTAAATCCTTCGCCCGTCCCTATTGACATACCCTAGAGTTGGGTACGCGTAGGAGCGAGGTCAGAATTATATTGATATTGCTTATAGAACGCAGTAGCCAAATCCTCCCAGTTGTGGATACTGGCTCCACCCAACTAATAGAACCACTCCAGCTGAGTCCCTGGAAAACTGTCCTGAAAGAAATGGATCCACAAATTCTTATCAGCTGTGTAAGGTTGGATCTTCCTTACATATGACCGGAGGTGCAGCTTTGGACAGAAGCTCCGTCATACTTGGCAAAGGCAGGTGCCTTAAACTTATGGGGAATCACCACCCCAGAGGATAAACCTAGGTCTCCGAAGTCCAGCCCAGGCACATTTTGTATCTCCATAGCGCTCAAGCGGTCTTCCAACTGTTTGTACCTATCCTCAGCAGGAGGATACTGTTCTTCATCATAATCCGTCTCGTTGTCGGAGACTACGGGGCTAGGAACTCTCTTGTGGGTTTGTCTTTCCCTACAGATGAGGTGGTCAGATCAACCTCATTCTGTAGTCCATTTCCAAACCTGCGTCCAGTGTTGAACAGGACGGTCCTCTTCTTCTTCTTCTTCCTCTCTTTCAGAATCAGAGTCTTCAAATCCTGTTGACCCTGTGCTAGGCTCATAACCAACTCTTGGAACTGGGCGTTCTGGGGCCTGGAGGGCCTTGATAGCTTGCTCAGTGGAAGGTTCAGTAGACATGATGATTGCTGAAATAAACAGCGAAGAAGATAAGCGACCTGTAAAAAGGGTACCTGTTTATGCAGTGCATGAGATGAAATGCGTATGATTTATGTTTTCAAAGACAATTGGGATTCAAATTTGTAGACAAGAAAGGAAACACACTTTATTAGATTTAACTTCAGAACTTAAACTGTTCAACAAATTGCCCTTAGGCGTTACAAGAATGGAAATACTGAAAAGTAAATAAAACCGTAAAAGAAATCATCAATAGATCCATCAATGCTCCCATGGCCTCTTCTTCTCAGTGCGAATATAATCATTCAGGATCCGCTCGTTCTCCAATTGCTTAGTCAGCTTCTGGATCTTCTGTTCTTGTTCATTGAACCTTTCCCGATAAGAATCCCGTTCTTCTTGCAGTTACGCCCAAGACCTCTTCAGTGTGCCAACATCAGTGGGTGTATGAGGATGGAGAATAGTTGGAGGAACCCTGTCTTTATCAGCAACTTCAAGAGTAATAGGCCTGACAACTTCGTATGGCATACCTAACTTCTGGGCACGGATGCGGACCCATCTGAAATATGACTCCATTGGCAGAGAAGTCTTTGGTCCCAACTCAAGTGGGTCAGATTTGTGAACTCTATCCCAAGCCCTGATGAATCTACGACGCAGATCGTCGTTATCTACCTGAAAATCAAAGACGATATGAGGTATCAACATCTCATGAGGCCCTTCTCTTCTGGCTCTTCCAAACTGACGGAGAGCTAAGCATGGGTTATAAGAGATTCCTCCACGGGTTCCGATCAATGGAATATTAGGGTACTCTCCACAACGATCAATGACAACCACCTTATCTAAGCCTCTGAGAGTCCAAATAATGTCATTATCAGTAAGAGACATTATCCTATGAGCCCAGCCCCTTCCTTCTTTGTTCTTCAGTACGGACTTAGGGAGGTGCGAAATAAACCACCTCGCCAATAAAGGAGCACAGCACATCAAAGTTCCTCGCTTTCGGGCAGTACGAGTATAGAGCTGATGAAAGGGATATCACCCAAGAGAGTGGGTACAGGGTTCCGAGAGATGAAGATCCGAATGGCGATTAACATCAACAAAGGTGTCAGGATTTGGAAACAATACCAGACCATAGATTAAGAAAGCCAGAATGTCCTCGTACGCTTTGAAGTCTAAGTCATTCCAGAAACAATTAGCTTTGCCAACCAGAAACTTAGCCAAAAAACCCTTAACTCCACTTCTAGTCTCCCAGTTAGCCATTACCTCCTATTTGGTCAAGTGAAGGGCTGCAGCAATCTCTTCAGGCCTGAGAGTCTTTTCCCAAC